>CM046804.1:5676178-6046858 GCA_025617405.1 Perca schrenkii
CTAGTTTTCTTCCTGATATACAAGCGGCCAAATCAACAGTGACAATTCAATTTTCCACGTTCTGCGACTGTTCAGCCACTGCTGGGCCTAAAACCCCACACATCTGCCGATAAGCGTCTCCACACACCGGGGAAAGTTGGAGCCAGAAGCAGTTTGCACAGCATCTCTTTGACCTTGGCATGATTGCCTGTGAGGCACTTTAATTTAATCAGCTTCCCCAAGCTTGAAGCTGTGCTCATTGTTAAGGGGAGCAGGACCGGGCGAGCGCTATCCACACACATCCACGCATGCACGCGACACACAGGCACATAAAAGGCATACTCCTTCACGTGCGGAGACAAGGTTAGCGTCAGACCAGAAGCTCCCGGGACCTGGGCCTCACATCCACACAAAGGCCAACAGACAGAGGAGTTTGCCAGGCATCTCCATCAAACAGGCCCGTCTCTAATTATGTCATCAATCAGGGACGAGCTGACGGGCAGGTACTCAATTAATGGCCATTGGAATGCAGCGCGGGCGCTGTGCCATCTCTGTCATCTCAGACAGGCAACAGGACGTACACATCAATGAACTTGGAAAATGCGTAAGGCTGGGACTAGGACAAACACATGCAGCCATTGTACGAGACCCAAAGAATGTCACGGCGACATTCTTGCTGCACCGATGCTGAGTTGATCTTCTACTTGGAGAGAACTTTGGAAATGCATGTTGTCAGGTTAATTTTGCACATTGGCAATTTAGTGCTGTAATGCCCTTCTTTTGTTGTCCTGGCTTTAGTGATTAATGATAGTTATGTCTGTTGTCCATCCGTTCCTCAAACATGAAAGGATGGAGGAATTATGCATTGTCACTGTTTTATGGTATTTAAATTGGCCTAATGAAGCAGCTATGCTAATTTAATAAAAAAAAACACTCATTTGATTCAATTAAATCAAAGGAGATGTAACTCGTACATTAGCACTATGTTTGCAATCACATAATATATCAAATTGAGCATGCTAAAAACAGGGCTTGAGCCTAAGGACCTCTGGTCATCCTGGAGCCGGAGAAAAAAGGGTCGGGGACCATGGAAATACATTTTGGGACAATGGTTGAAAGAAAAATAACAACCTAACGTTACAATGAACGGTGATGAAAATTAAACTGACTACACAGTTCTTATTAAACCTCATTGACAACTAAAACGCCTGTGGACACACACGGCACACACACGGCACACAAACCCGGGAAAGCAGATGCAGGCTAGCTAACGTTAGCCTGTTGAATGGTAAATTACAGTTATTGCTAGATCTCTTCATCGCAATTAATCCTTGGCAACATGCTGCACACCCCCCCCCCCCCCCCCCCCCGCCCCCCATTACAGGTGCATATTGTCCAGCAGCTTCACCAACTTTTAGAAACCGCAGGTAGCAGGGCTATGCAAAACAAGTTTTACACAGGACCCCCAAAAGGGCCTACTTTTTCTTAAGAAAGAACACCCCCCACATGGCATCGTTTGTTCATTGATTACGTGCCACTTTAGAACACAGTAATACAACCGAGACCTTATTTATTGATTAATTTAAATATTGATCGATCCAACACCAAAGATTCTTTTGTACCTTAAAATAATTTTTCCAAAATTGTTGCAGTGGTTCATCAACTCGTTTAAATGAGACATAAGAATAATGGTAATGGGAACAGTAATGGACAATTCCGCTTCCAACCTGCAGGGGGACCGCAGAGGAAAAGTGCTTTGGTACCTACTGTAAAGGTGCTGGTTGACAAGTAGCTACTGCTAATGCTTGGTCTGTAACATTAGCTAATCCTTGGTGGGTAACATAAGATTACGACATCGTTCAACACACCCAGTTATTTTTAGTATGATTGTTTTGACCACGTTTAACAACTCTTGGCTAACCCACGAATTCATCAGTAACGTTAACTGCATAGATGGACGACTAATCTAATGCTAATTTAGCCAGCTAGCACACCCCTGTCTGTCTGCCTCACTCTCCTGGCGCTGCAAAGCTTCAGTCGGGATGAGAGCTGCCAACAGCCCCGGCCCGGGGACACATCCACAGTCAGCCCCCAGCCAGCTAGCAGCCAGCTAGCAGCCAGCCGCTATCATTACACAGCAATCCAAACCCGGTCAGCACTTAACTCCAGCGCTAAGGACTCTAACGGCAGTTTACTGAACCGTCGGGAAACGGACCCAGGCACCTATAATTTAAAGATGTGGTATCATTGGATCTGGACGGGAAGGATAACTCTGGGAGTTGGAAGGGGTGTGTCAGGATTCTGCCTTCTCACTCCACGACACGGGTCGCAATTTCGGTTTCATAACGCATATTGTTACAGCCCTAATTATTTTAACTAATAATGTAGAAAAACAGATTTTAAATTTGGGACGGTCCACATTTATTTTTGGGGTGGCTTGGATTGTATTTTGGGATCGTTCCGGGAGGATGGGGAACAAAGTTAACTAAGAGCCCTGGCTAAAAAAAATTGCAGTGCTAAGAAAAATATAGCCAGCATTTTACGTTCATCCTTTTTTTTTTTTTATAATTGTGAAAGGTGTTCTAGGGTCAGTGTGTGTCATGTTACCTGCAATTCGAACCATGACAAGCATGTGGGCGACGCAATACACATTCCTGCCAACTGCAGAGGGTGGGGATGCAAATGTGTAAGGCATGCAAGGCTCAATATTTAATTGATTGACAGTTGGTGACAAAAGATAGATAGAAATACCCCACAAGGTAGGGTTGGACCCTATAAACTGTATAGAAAGTACACCAATATGAATTTTCAATACAGTATGAATTTTGACTATACCATGCTGAGCGGTAGATCCAGTGTGTGCATCAGAAGACGTGAAGCCATTACATTCAGTTACAGTTTTTAAGCCAATCACAGAAGGAGAGTAATCGTGTCATTCACAAATGGAAGATGATATTGAACCTTGCATATAATCATTGGATTTAATCAAGGATGCAGACACACATGGAATCCACATTTGTTTACTGAGATGCAGAGGCCCATCATGAGGGCATCAATTCTAGATTAGAGAATTAGAGCCAGCTCAAATGGACTTTGATCAGTGATTTGGTTACAAAATGAATCGCGCTGGAATTAATGATGTTCGATTCCTGCGCTAGCCCACTTGTGAGATGCTAACTGCACTCATTAGCCCCTGAACTGGGCAGGCGTGAAATGGGTGAACCACGGCGTGTCAGTGCTAGGCTCTGCCTCGATGTGCACCACGCAGCGTTATCAGCTGCTGTTTGGACAGAGCCAGCTGATGTATAGGAGGGCAGAAATGCACTTAAATAGATTAATTTGATTAGCATTGGATGTGTTTTTTTTTCTTCTTGGTGGAGTCGTGTGTGCGTGTGTTGGCTGACAGATGTTCTTTCAGTCAAACCATGAACCCCCCCCCCTCCCCACCTCCCCAACAAGTGAATTAAGGTGAAGCCAATACCTATGCAGACAGATTCTTTATACCAGCTGGATCGGTAGTTTTCTGCAGTGGAGAGATATCCTGGGAACCCCAGTGCTGGACATTACTTTTTTGCCTGTGCAGTTCTATAATCTAGCATTTGCATTGAAATGAATGCAGTATGGCTGCTACAGAGTTGCCTGGAAGCCAGATGAATCTGCCAGCCCGTTTCATTCGCTCTGGCAGATACGTCTTGCCACCCTCCCATTTACTGCTAATTCATTGTCTAACTAACACAACCGCTGGTTGGAAGTAATGCTAGGTTAGGTTACCTCGACAGGTAAGCACATATCGTACAGCACATTTTATGCAGGACTGCATCTCAAGCTCGGAAGAAAAGAGCAGCTGAGAAAAACAAGACCCATTTGTTGACAGAAATCTGTTGGAAACCCTCTTTTATCTTCAGCCTTCTTGAAATCCTGTTGAAAGATAATAACCTACTTCAGTTTCAAGGGTTTAACAAGTGGAAGCCTCGTTCTTTCTGCTACTCCTTTCCTTTTCTGATAGGTGTGGAAAACGATGTAAAAGAAAATGCATGCTAGTGGAAAATCAAGTCCTGCAGAGAGACTATTTTTCATATGGGAGGCTGATCAACGAATGCTCATCCCCTGCTTTGCTCTCAGGGCTTTTCGTTCACCCTCTCATATATCTGTTACCTCAAAGTGTCCTGACAATGTGGTCATCTTTTTTTAATTTTTGTCCTGCGTTGCTCTACATATGACTTTAGACCACATTAACTGCCGAGGATGGCATGTAGACAGTTGACTTACAGTAACCTTTTAATTCCAGCCGTATAGTACAACTTGTTGAAAGGCAGACTTTAATAATCTCTGCATTGAAGGATAGCGGGAGATTTATGGCACACACTAACAGTGGCATCATCAGAGACTCAAAGGGACACGATGACTTGGTAATTCAAACTGTTGTTATGAATGTGTGCTCCACAGCTGAGGTCTGCCTGATAACATCAGTGTTGCGCGAGCTCAGTTTCATTGCCTGACTTGGCTAGTACCGGTTGAATTTAAGGTTCAGAGGTCCTCTGCTATCAGTATGACTGATCAGCTGCCTCGGTGCTGAACTAGCACAAACTATTGATGCGTTTCATTGGCTGGCATTGATCTAAGCGTCTCACTTCAGCCATGCGTCTTCTGGAATAATTGCAATGATCAATGAGATTGTCTAGTTTTATTTACAGTTTTTGATCACAGGTACTGGATATTATAATAAGGCTAAAAGATAGCTGAAAAACAAATTGCTTTTGTTGCATAACATTAAATTCCAATCCATAATTAGAAGTCATTTTGAAAAGAAAGTAGGGCGGGGGTGGTTTGGAAGTAAATGTCTATTGTGAAGTGTCTGTGGCTTTTTATATTTAGTTGGAAGGGTTCTAGATCGTAATCTCCAGTGAAGCAAAAGACTATGTTAAATATGTCTTAGAATGGACTGTCTACATCCTATTGTACTCCCTTTTCTCTGTAGTAATTGCCCTTTTATGATTTATTTTTATTTTTTTTTTCCCAAAACCTACATTTTTGCATATATGAGGATCCATTCAATGGCAAAGCCTCAGATCATAATTGTAGAGCACTTCATTAGTGTTTTTATTAGAGGAAGGTATAATTAATAGATCAAGCAGATTAGTCTTATGTTCATGTGCAGATCGTGCTAATGCACCCTATAGCCAAGTAAACCATATAAACCATATAAAACCAGATAAGGTTAGACAACTAAAGCAAAGGTTATGGAATGATCGTGGTCACGGTAATAGGATGCAATCTGTATGGGCATCACACAAAACTACTGTACCCACCCATCCACCACCCCAACCTCCACACCCTTATTTTCTGCCTCGCTGTATAAAGGGCCCGCCAATTCCTACAGTTGTACTTAACCTTGGCATTTAGCCGTAAAACTTTGATTGGTGTTGGATAATTTGAACGTAATTCCTGGGGGATACTGGGCTGACTAGTGTCAAAGACTCTATTACTTGAACCTAGGGTGATCAAGATCTTGGCCAATTTACTTAAAGGTGCAATATGTAATATTGTATGTAATACTGGCAGCTGGCAGTTAAAATAGTTACTGCACTACCAATTCAAAATACTGGAGAGTTGTTTCCCCCGCCCCCTCCTGCCCAGACTCGAAGTTCACGGAGGTTGCCAGGCTGAGACCGCAGCATTCACAACAATGTTGCTAGACGCTTGTCTCACACAGCCAGACATTACTCCACAGCAGAGTAGCTAACAGTAGATGCTGGCTATATTGACAGTCATAAAAGCCTGTGCTCACGCGGAGCTCTGTAACCAACTGACAAACACACTTTTTCGGCTTAAAATTACAGTATGAACCGCTAAAAACACAACAACCTCACTGTCCTCTCCACACGCCAGTCAGGCACACTTCCTCGGCTTAGAATTACAATACGAACCGCTAAAAATACCACTACCTTGCCGACGGAACACACTTCATTGGCTTAGAATTACGGCAACAATCGCTAAACACACTGCAAACTCACAGTCCTCTCTTCTCGATTTACAGCCCCCCTCTCGTGGCTTAAAATAACTCACCGTTGTCGGTTCCAGCCGCTGAACTACACGTTGTAAACAGCCATGGGCTGCTTGCCTGGTCCTCCGGGTAACGTTAGCAGTTAGCAGGGTTAGCATGGCGGTGTTAGCCAGGACCAGTCGGGATCACTTTACTGGCTATGTCTCAATTGTTTTTGCGAGTAACCAACTCGGGTACTCTAGCTATATAATTCAATGTGAGTACACAAATGTTGAAATGACAAAAAACGCCCATCCCTAGTAGCTGTGATAAATTAGCCTGAAGCTAATGCTTACCTGTTCAGGTGAAAATAAGCCAACTCTGCGTCCTTTTGGGATCTAAGTCTCCTTCTTTCAAATACATCTCCAATATTTACCAGGGGGTTGTTGCGTCTCTGGACACGCAACCGTTAGAAACATGCTGTTTTCTTTTTTTTTATGTCCTGTAGAATCTATCTCCGTTGATCCTGCTCGTCTGTTTGTTGCTTTCATGGCTGTACTACCGTTACAGCTGTAGCGTGCTGGGTTTACGTTTTTACAGGTATATCTGGCAACCCAAACTGGGCCGTTGATAACAACACACAGATCAAAACATAAACATAAATTCCGTCACGGAATGTAAATTTCAAAAAGAAAAAATACTGACATTAGCATTGTTGTCAGAAAAGATAGTATTTCAGTTTAACATGTTTCCTTAATATCTGATGAGGCATTGGTGTCATTTTTGGATTTATTACAGTACAAATATTACATATTGGACCTTTTAAATGTACTAATTTTGTTAGCATATTAGATGTAACAAACATGCATAACATATATAATTATCATTACAAGCGTATACAAACCTATACCTACAGTACATGCAGTCACATAATACCGCCCCCCCGGTTCCCCACAGTCTAGTTTCTGACAATTCAGCTACAGTATGAAGACATTCTGAAATGATGGCCTCAGGGTGCGAGCACCACTCCAACACATGGTACTTCATCAGTTAGTCTAAACAGCTGTCACTGTTAGTTATACTTTGAATCGGGGTACCATAAGTTATATAAATGAGATACTGAACCTTTAACATGGCATATGTTTATTTCTGGGCTGTCGTAACTCTTGTTACCACTGTTAAAATGTGTGTGTGTATGTATGTATGTATGTATGTATATATGTATGTATATATATATATATATATATATATATGTGTGTATATATATATATATATGTATGTATATATATATATATATATATATATATATATATATATATACATATATATACATATATATACATATATGTATGTATATATATATATATATATATATATATATATATATATATATATATACACACACACACAATTTTACTTATTTAACTGTCTAGTGTGTAGTCGTGTGTTGTTCATTCTATACAATGATTTGTTTGTCTTTGTTGAGTAATACAGAAGACAAAGAGCTTAAAAGTTATCGAATCGCAATATTTGGGGGAAAAAAAATCGCAATTATGTTCAAAAAATCGTTTAGCCCTAAAAAGTATATATATATATATATAAATATAAATAAAATAAAAGTCCATTTATACTTGAGGAAAACATTTATAGCAACAGTTTGCATACACATAAGTAAAGACCGATGTTTTGAAGGAGTGCAAAGAAGTGACAGATCTTAGAGACCCAGGCAGGCTATTCCAGTCTGAAGGGATTTACATTTAAAGGTACGTCTACCACTCTCTTTATAGATGTTTGGTACAGTGAAGAAGGGATATTCAGTGTTTCTCAATCTGTAGCTGGGTCTGTATGGAATTAAATATTCGTTCAGGTAAGGAGGATAATCAGAGTACAGCCATTTAAAAATAACCTGGTACCGGTGATACTGTCTTCTGGCTTTTGGTGATAAGTTCAGTGAGTCATACATTACACAGTGATGAGTATTAAAAGGACATCTCAGCACAAATCTGCATATATTATTGAAAGCAACATTTAATGGTTTAAGATATGATTCTGATGTTTTGATAAACATCTGCATAGTCTAATATAGGAAATATTAACTGTGACACAATTCTTAACCTAATCACTTGAGTCAAACAGTTAATAGAGCGATACAATATTCGTAAATTACAGTTGATCTTTTTTACAACAGAATTAATATGATACCTAAAGGAGAGTTTTGAATCAAGCCAAAGGCCCAGATATTTAAGTTCATCAACTTGTACAAGTGGAGTATCCTCTAAAAATTTGAGTGAAAGATTGTTATCTTGATTCAATGTAGCTGATCTGATGGGAAACAGTATGCTATATGACTTTTTTTTATTCAGTAGAAGGTGGTTGGATTGGAACCAAAGTTGAATAGCATAAAAGTTAGATTGCTTATGTTACACATTAGTACTTATTTTTGTGTCCCCTCAAGTAGACTAAATAGAACATTGCACTTACAGTAGCTGTAGCTGAGTGGTATCCATTCCCTAGTAGTAGAAATCCATTATTAGCAGTTTACTACTCTCTACTCATTTTTTTGTAAACCACTCAGGGTTTCTTTTGGTGTGACTGCGTTGATAAGTCCATCAAGAATTGTGGCTCTCCAGCAAAAGGAATGTTACGGTGGAGGCTAATGAAGGCTGACTGGGTGAAAGAGCAGAATGGCGCCAGGGAGCTCGCCTGGCCTCAGCCCCTCCAGGGAATCACAAAAGACCTGCAAGTAGAGGAGATCATGGCCCTGCCAATCCCTGAAACCCTTTTGAAAAGGACAGACATTGTCTGGCCTGCGCTCTGATGCCTGAAAATAAGCATTCCTCTAGGCAATTTGAGCTGTTGTGGGTGCCAGGGGGGAGAAAAAAAAAAGAAAGGATGTGGTGATGCAAGGTAACTTTGGCAGATTGCGAAGACGCTTTCACAGCTGGTTTTGTTTGTGTACGAGTTCAAGCATTGAATTCACATACACAAACTATTAACCATTTCAAATATGGATATGTATTCACAAAGTTTCCAAGTTGCGTCACGTTTTAAAATCAATGAATCATTATTATATACATATTACTCATTGAAAAATGTACATTACTTTTTATACCTACTATTACTTTACTAATAACTTAATAGCTACAGTAATAGTTGCATTAATTGTAATTAACTTTACTATTGTTACTCAGTACAGCCCTACATCAACCCAAACCAAACGCATATCAATCCTCCATCAATCTCCCGGTACAGGGCTCTAGAGTGCGACCCATTTGGTCGCAAAATTCAACCAAAATTTGTAAGGGTGCGACTACGATTTTTCCTAGTTCGCACCGGTGCACCTAACGTCCTCTATATCCGCTGCCTCTCCACGAATGTCGTTTATATCGATATGTTTTAATGTTGCGTTACATAACCCATTCCTTCTGCAAAGCCGTGCCTGTGTTTGGATCTCTCCTCCGCGCAGCCATGCCCCCATTCACTCAAGGCTCCACTGCAACATGGAGAGACACAGTGCCGCCGGTCCACATGCTGACATTTGTTTACAGTTTTAATTGTTATTAACACAGCTGTATATTGTTAAGTTTGAGGGGGAAACCTGTATTGTTACCAGTGTTTCCGCTGGTAACTCTCTAAGTTATTAAATGCATCTAACTTCAGTTCGTTGAGTAATAGCATGTGAGACGGAGCCTGCTGGATCATAGTTGATAAAAATGCAGCGCAGTGACTATACAGACATTTCATAGCCTACACAAGACGGGTGTAACGCCCCTGACCCGCCAAAGCGATAAGATTTAAGATATCGGCCTTTATTTTGATAGGAAAGCTGAAGACATGAAAGGGGAGAGAGAAGGGGAATGACATGTAGGAAAGGGCCGCAGGTCGGAGTCGAACCTCTTTATTTACCAACTGAGCTATCCGGGCGTCCTCTTTTAATCAGTTATTGTTGTTGAAAACAAGTGAAGGAGCTTTCTCAGAGTTTTAATATATCCTAGGCTATTTATTTCAGATAACTTTCATTTACATATGTTGCAGCTGTATATTTTCAAACTGTTAAAGGATTTTTTGCATTTTATTTTAATCACAATCTGTTTTAATAAAAGAGCTTGTGAAAAGTGGCTTTGAAAACACAGGAAAAAACTTTAAAACTGAACATTTAGCCCACTTTGTAAAAAACATACAGAGCTATATATCGCCATTCAGCGCTAATGGCGACACCATGAAAAATTTGTGTGCCCCTAAATTTTGTGCTGGTGCACCTAAATAAATAAAAAAGTTAGGTGCACCAGTGCAACCAAGGCAAAAAGTTAGTCTGGAGCCCTGCAATAGGACAGCAAACACGAGGACCACTAACTGTAATGTAATCACTTAGTTTCGAATTGTAATCACTTACACGACAATCAACAAAATCCTTAGCCACTACCAAAAATGAATATTGAGTGGTAGAAAACACTGCTGACTTACTTAACCCTTGTGTGGTGTTCATATTTTTGTTACACAGCCAATGTTCCCAGGTCTGGTGGACCCACCACATTATTAGGCTTTTACATCAATACAGCCATAACAATTTATGTAAAAATACTTAACAGATGTTTACTTTAGCTCAATTACTAATGACGTCATTTATGGTTCATAGTTGCCATTTACCCCTGTGAGATCACATTTATGATCTTTTTTGTGACAAAACAAGGAAATTCAATTATAAAAAAGATTTTCGATCATTATTGGTGCTTATTTCTTGAAGGTGAAAGTGCTTGAAATTTATCAATTTTGTAACTTTGTGTGGGAATAGCAGGTGAAGAAAGACAACATAGTTTCATAGCACCTACAATTAAATACACTCGGGTCCAGTAGACCCCTCATATGTAATAGTTATGTACCGTGTGCAGTCATTGAAAATAAGTTATTTTTTATGTTCGTCACAGAAATTGAGCCAAGGCCAATGAGTTTGAGTTAGAAGAAATAATAAATGCCATACTTTTTTCTTTTAGCAAACATTGAAAATGGGTCCCACAGACCTGAACAACACACAAGGGTTAATAAATCATAAAGAACTCCGTAGCTGCTTGTGGCGATGGTATCAAGAAACGAAAATAGTAACTAATATGTATACAATATAGAAGTAATGATTAGTTATTCATTATGTGCCATTTAGCACCGGGTATTTATTCCATCAAACAGGGTGTTCATTTTTTTCTGCTCTCATCATTGGGCTTTGAATGTTTTGTTTGATATTATTTAAAAATAGGGTTTTTTTGAAAGTGAAGAAGGGGCTTTCATGATGCATTCGCTATACTGTACTTTGAAAGAAAATAACTGAAAAAGGAGAAACCACTTAGCTATTGAATAATTGGTGTTAAATGTCAGATCTGACAGTTTTCAGAGATAACCTAATGAAACTGGTCATTTTGGAGGCAGAGCTTTTTTAGGATGGGCACCTTGTTGCAATTTCACAGCCACGTGGAACGTGACCAAACGGGCCAGCTGGAGGAAGTATAACTACGTAGCAAGAGTGGTTCAATGATTGCCATAATCACAGAGAACGCGTTTCAATCAGTGAGAGTAGCTTACTCAGAAGCTTGACCCAAAAAAACGGTTAGCAGGTTAGAACAGCTGGCATGTCTCTGAATGCAGCAGCTGAACGTATTTGCATAGAGAAGATAAAACGACTACAAACGCCATCCATATATCAATCGCTCCTCTGAGTGCTTTCACGTGCAATCATGAGCTGTGGATGAGCCGAGATGTCAGAGGAAATTGTCCAGGCCAAAGGAAAATGGAAGCGCTCATCACGGACATTGCAACATTGTGTAATGATTTTATCAAGCGTGACAGGGAATATATTTAACACATTGTCTGCTGTTTGGGGGTTATCTCTTTTGCCTATTTTGTAAAGGGACATTGAACGCCATCAATCAGAATAAAGATATAGGTTTATGAGTTTACCGCTCCTTCTTTCTCCCTTTTTCCTCTCGGTGCCATATTGGGCCATAGATCTACAAGGCCTGACACTTCGATGAGCCCATTCCAAGGGAGCGATATTGCACCATAGATTTTAACAATGTGACAGAAACACCAATACAGTGCTGAACAAAGAGGCATTAAGGCAAAGATAAACCTCTGTGAAAAGCACATAAATCTGCCGTGGCCTGGTTTAAGATGGAGCCCGCCCTTAATCAATAAGAGCCTCATCAAGAAAGGTTTCCGTCACGCCGATGAGACTTCCCAGACTGGAAGAGGGATCTGCTTTAGGAGAACACTTAGTTGTGCTGGCCCAAATTAGTTACTATTTGTGCGGTTAGAATTTTGCAGTATTCTTTTATATCCAAGGTCAAAATTACCAGGAGGGTTTTTGACACTTAATGAAGTCTTCTTTGGAGTAGGGACCCAACGGTTATGGATTCTGTTGGTACGATTATAGTCTGAGAAATAATCATGGTTTGACGATGATTATGCATTAATTAATTAATTTCACTGCTAATGTATGAACACACACACACACACACAAACACACAGTGCAAAAAGGAACTGTGTGGCAAGTGGCAACAAATAATCATTTCTAAATATCTGTCTGAGCCCGGCCCGCCGGGTATCCATCCTCTAGTCCCAATAATACAAAAGGGGGCCCCAAAATGCTGCCTATTTATGCTCATGTTTTGAATACGTGGTCTGCAATTTCTCCAGGTGGATCACTGAAACAAGTAGCCAGTTTCTGAAAGGTGGAGTAGGTCATTTTATACATTTTTGATGGAAACTTAGCACTGGGCAATATATCGATATTTGATCTATTGTGATATGAGACTAGATATCGTCTTAGATTTTGGATATCGTGATATGGCATAAGTGTTGTCTTTTCCTGGTTGTAAAGGCTGCATTACAGTAAAGTGATGCTATTTTCTGAACTTACCAGACTGTTGTAACTGTTTTATTATTTGCCTTTACCCACGTAGTCATTATATCCACATTACTGATGACTATTTATCAAAAATCTCATTGTGTAAATATTTTAGGAAAGCACCAATAGTCAACACTACATTATCGTTGCGGTATCGATATCGAGGTATTTGGTCAAAAATATCGTCATATTTGATTTTCTCCATATCGCCCAGCCCTAGTGAAACTGAAAAACTTTTTCATAAGCAAGTAACTGCAACGGTTTAGAATGGTCTTGCTGACTTCCTACCATATGTCAATGGGCCAAGATTTCACTCAATAGGCAGGTGATAAGTGTCCAGCTAACCACTTGAACACTAGAAAGGTCATCTCAAGTGCTAATCCCAAGACTCCATCATTCACTGAGTTTACTATGAAGAGACCAGAGATCCGCTCCTGCTCTCTTTTCATCCAGTGTAAAGTCTACAGTGTGATTGGCATTAGTTGAACCCATTTTTTTCACCTTTATGTATTGGGGGTTGCGTTTGGTATTTTTTGTAATCTTCCAACAAATTGAATACCAACCCACCGAACGAATATTCGAATATTCGGGTCCAGTCCTACCTTTGGTACTGACGAAGACCCTGTCACGCCTACCTCGTTTGGTGCGGTCTTTTTGACTGTTCAGTTTGATCCAAACTAAAGCTATGTTACCACCCGTTCGTCGTCAAATACCACCGCTTTGTGTCCTACAGACGCTAAAGGGTGCTTTGAGCTTGATTATCAGCCGCCAAAGGGCGTTTACAAAACGGACATATTGGGAATGAGAACGGAAAAATCATGCATATTATGCCTTCAAGACCACAGAATGTTGTCTTAGATTTCGAAACATGAAACAAGCAATGCTGGGGATGTTTTTATGATCTGGCATTGAACTGAGGTTTGTTCTAAATAGCGGTGTTTCTGTTCCAGAATAAATAGGTAAAGAAATGGGAATTTGTTCATTTAAAACCGGGTAAATAAGAAGAAAATGGGACTGAGTAAATATTACTCTGATCCCTGTAGGAAAGTCTGCCTTTGCTTGCACACATTCAAAGGCAGTACAGAACTACAGAGGCTCTCTCTTGGAGTGTTTTAGGCGTTTGTGCCTTGTGGTCAATTATGTTATATTAAACGTGAAAAAATAACTTGAAGGAGACCTTTTGAAGACTCTTTCAAATAAGCCTTTGAAGGTAAAGGCACAGAGATCACAAAAACAAAAAGTAACGTTGCCTACATCTTGCTAGGGTCTACAGTATGTATTCTAGGATCTAGATTTAGTTCTTTTTTTTCTTTATTTTTTTTTCTTATTTAAATGAGTACCAAAAATAGGCGTATGGTGACATTTAGTATTCTTTGTTTTTGAATCTTTCTATTAGGATAAATACTGGTACTGTAAAATGCATCAGTGTTGGTTCTTGGATTTTATTTTATTTAGTTCCCTAAAGTTGGAACAGAGCACGTGAGCAGAGTGGAGCGGTGAAAATGTCTACTCCCTTGCTCACGGAGTGGTTCCTTCCCTTTGCTCTGCCACTCAAAGCCATTCCAGGACGCTCTGCTCAATATTGTGTTGCGCTCACCTCTGATTTCACCCCGCGCCACTGAAATCGCTCAAAGCTTGCTCCATAAAGAGATAAAAGGCCTGTGCTGCAGTAACACAAAGACGGGCTCAGGCATGCTTCGAGCTCATGATGCGAGCGGGACCGGAGTGAAATTGGAGCGGGAGATAAGGCAACCCTAAAACTTTTTAAAAATGATATTGCTCTCTTTACAAAATCCTCCCGCTCACATGCTACGGTTCAGAACACTTGTGAGAAATGTCTAAAAAAAAATACAAAAACCTGAGGTAAAAGTTGGTGTGGTTCAAATAAACTCTCTTTGCGTTTGGTTTGATGATGTAGGGTGGTGTGAAAGCTGCCAATTGAACTCTGTGTGAAAAATGGTCTAGAACTTAATTTTTTTTTTACCTAAACCAATGTTCCAAAAGCTGTTCATCACAAAGCTTTCTGTAGTCTATTATTATATGCTTCAATTAAGATCAAATACATCTCTAGACTACAGTGAAGAAACCCCTTACATGGACTACTAGACTAATGCGCGATGTATGCTTCTGCGGGGGCTCTAAGCAGGGGCTCTGAGCAGGGCTTACGCCGTAACCTACACAAGTGACCTGAGGTTTATCGTAACTCCGGAGGCGCAGTGGGGGAAACAGTGTCTCCCCTGTGCTTTCTGACCGTGGTCTGAAAGCTGTAGCAGGAAAAGTTAACCCTCTCCTTGATTTCATGTTGTTTATGGAGAAGGAGAACCAGGAAATGTATAGGAGAAATACCAACGCTACCAAGCCACGGCCAAGCGGATCAATCACAGTTGTAATCTGCGTCGCCGCGACGTGTAGTTACATTTTTTGAGAGGTGCACGTAGGGCTGGGCAATATGGAGAAAATCAAAAATCACGATATTTTTGACCAAATACCTCTATCTATACCACAACGATATTGTAGTGTTGACTATTGGTGCTTTCACAAAATATTTGCACAATAAGATTTTTGATAAATGTGGATATAACGACTAAGTGGGTAAAGGCAAATAATAGAACAGTTACAACAGTCTGGTAAGTTCAGAAAATGACATCACTTTACTGTAATGCAGCCTTTAAAACCAGGAAAAGACAACACTTACGCCATATTACGATACTACAATATCCAAAATCTAAGACGATATCTAGTCTCATATCACGATATCGATATAATATCGATTATATTGCCCAGCTCTAGATGCACGTCAGGCTACGGAGTAGGGTCCGTATCTACATGTACGTACGTACGTACGTACGTACGTACGTACGCTGTAGATTTAATGCAGAAGCATTAATCCTGCTTAAGGCAGAAAGAGCTTAGGCACATTGCTGACCAAATTACATTCAAGATGTAATTTATTACGGTTTTGATTCTTAATTAACTTCCACAATGGAGTTATTGAGAAATGTTGTCCCAGAGGGTCTGAAAAATATCTTGGAACTAGGGTTCACATCGTAGCAAAATTCTACTGAGAGTGCGGTTTTGTTTTTCCAATCTTGTGTTGACGATAGGGTTGTTGGAACATGACTTTAAAATCGACATCCACCGAGCCAAAATTATTATATTATTAATAGTTGGCTCGTTCTGGTTTCCTAACTGCGTCGCGAGTTATAGAGCTTAGCTGGGAGCTTCATGGAGACAGCTAAAGTTAATGTTACCTGCCCTACAGCTGTCAGAGTTAGCTTCCACTTCATATATTACCTTCTAACAGCTGGATTCTCCGTAACGTGACAATCTGCAAGAGACAGGTTGCTTTTAAATCACTTAATTAGTAGTGGCAGCACAGTTTGGCTTAGTTATCAATGCCGTTAGCATCGTGGCTAACACTATTGTTAGTGTTACTTAGTTTATTACAAGTTGTTTTGGCTGTTCTTTCTAACGTGATGTAATTGTGCTAACCGACCAACGTTAGCCTTAACAACAGAGCCGCTTCACTACAATTGTTAGATAATGTTCCATTACAGAGTTCTCTGTTGATTTGTGTTTGTCGCCGTGTGCTTGGTGGAAAATAACGTAAATGGAGAGCGGCATGCCAGAAATGCAATGCGCCATGATGTAGATCCCCTTCAAGGCCAGTCTAATGTTGGAAGTCCCTCTAGTGGACAGAACGTGTAACAACAACCACATGCTTATATTGGCATTGGCAATGCATAAGCCGGAGTAGTGTAGTACAGATTAATAACAGGCTGCATATGCGCATTAATAATATTGTTTGAATATTTAAAAAATAAATAACTAATGAAATTAAAAAAGTGTGACATGACTGAGATGCAAAAGGGTCAAAGAAATTTCTCTGACAGACTCACAGGGTTTTCTGAGTTTTACGTAACGCAAGTTTTGACAGCTGTGGGACCCTGTATGTCCTCAGTATTTCATGTATCCCCCAAAGGGTTAGCACAGCCCTCAGAAGGCTTGTGTCTCCTGAGCAAACACCTTGCTGCTGAGCTGACCTTATCCCCTGGCTTCAAACGTGTGGTGCTTTGACAAGAATGATAAGGATACAAACGTTTGTGTAATCTCTCCAATCAGATTTAAGTTTCACCTTTCCCGCAGTGGAGTGATTGCAGTATTGTGTATGACGACTGAAGGCTTTCATTATGAATGTTTCGGCATCTCCATGATAAAGAAAACATAGTGTCCTCTCCGATTTTTGTCTCAGTTTCTCATCTTCAGTCCAATCCTGCCATGTCAGGATATTGTCTCAGAAAGCTGCCTGGCACAAATCTAATATCAAGCTAGAGACAGTGAAGTAAACAGAAAGGGGAGAGAGACAGAAAGATCTGTGACACATGATGAAATATCTCTGACAGCAGCAGGTGGCTCTGCTGCAATCTCCCACAATTCAACTAATGGTTCTATAGAGTCCAATATCGCCCTAAAGTTACTGACAGAACATCACTGGGGAAAAAAACATGACATTAGCATTCCCTTTCATATTTATTGTTGCGCCATTTTGAATTAAACTACATTTTTTTATTTATAAATCTTTGTATAAAAAGATAATGGGAACACTCTTTGAACAGTGGTATTGTGATACGAATGAGAAAACAAGTGGTTGGTATTTACCGTAGCAGTGGAACAAGAGGGAGATAGACTCATTCAGCACAAATTTGATGGTCTGTAATTATCAGCATGCAAATATCACCCATCTGTGCTTTAATGTGGCCTTCAGTTTTTTCACCACCAAAGGGTAACATTTCTAAAAAGACAGCAATTATTTAGTATTCAGCTGAGAATGCATTATGTTTTTTTGCTTTGGCACAAATACTGCCAGTCCATCCAGTGCTGCAGCTGAGATTTATTAAAGTTCAGCTGGTGCTGTTCCACGATGATTACTGCATTAGGCTGCACACTGTCAGTTGTTTTTAAGAAAGAATCATCAGATGTATTGGAAGGCAAGGCAAGGCAAGGCAGCTTTATTTGTATAGCACATTTCAGCAACAGGGCAATTCAAAGTGCTTTACATAAAACATTAAAGAGCAGTTATAAAACAATTTAAAAACATTAATAAACAAATTAAAACAAGAATAAAATTGATAGTGCAGTATAAGAATAAAAGTTACAGTGCAGTATAAGAGATTAAAGTTAATAAAATAGATTATTTAAAGAAAAGCAACATCAAAAAGATAGGTCTTTAGCTTAGATTTAAAAGAACTGAGAGTTGCAACGGACCTGCAGGTTTCTTGGAGTTTGTTCCAGATATTTGGAGCATAAAAACTGAACGCTGCTTCCCCCTGTTTAGTTCTGACTCTGGGGACAACAAGTAGACCTGTCCCAGACGATCTGAGAGGTCTGGGTGGGTCATAATGTAGTAGCAGATCAGAAATGTATTTTGGCCCTAAACCGTTTAGTGATTTATAAACCAGTAAAAGTATTTTGAAATCAATTCTTTGAGGCACTGGAAGCCAGTGTAGAGACTTCAGTACTGGAGCGATGTGATCCACTTTCCTGGTTTTAGTGAGGACTCGAGCAGCAGCGTTCTGAATCAGCTGCAGCTGTCTGATTGATTTTTTTAGGGAGACCTGTACAGACACCGTTACAGTAGTCAAGTCTACTGAAGATAAAAGCATGGACAAGTTTTTCCAGATCCTGCTGAGACATAAGTCCTCTAACCCTTGATATATTTTTAAGGTGATAATAGGCAGATTTTTTAATTATGTTAATGTGGCTTTTAAAATTTAGGTCTGAGTCCATGACTACACCAAGATTTCTGGCTTTGTCTGTTGTTTTTAACATTGTCATTTGAAGCTGAGCGCTGACTTTCAATCGTTCCTCTTTTGCTCCAAAAACAACCACCTCCGTTTTTTCTTCATTTAATTTAAGAAAGTTCTGGCACATCCAATCCTTAATTTGTTCAATGCACATATTTAATTGTTGTATTGGGCTATAGTTCCCTGGCGATAAGGTTATGTAAATTTGTGTGTCATCTGCATAACTATGGTAAGTTATTTTGTTGTTTTCCATAATCTGAGCCAGTGGAAGCATGTAGATTGGTGTAGAGTTTCAAAACATATGGTTAGTCAATTTCAGCGCATATGGCCTCTATAACGTACTTTAAGTATGTGGTGTAAAGGTTCATTTAAGGAGACGTGATGTTTTGTTGTGAGTCATTGTAAGAACCAGGGTGTTGTGCAATTTGCCTTACATCCTTCTCTTAATTGAGTAGATGTTTTTCAGAGCAGACATTTTGGCTCGTCGTAGTAGGAAAATCACGCATCTAATTTAAGACATTAGAAACGGCCAGTTGAGCTAGTTTCAGGGTCCTGGTACTGTGCATGCTGGCTCACTAGGGGTGTAAGAAAAAAATCGATACACTTGAGTATCACGATATTTTATTTTGCAATACTGTATTGAATTTTCAAAAAGGCAATATATATATTTTTTGTTTTTTTTACGTAAAAAAATATTCATGTAAGACGGTGCTTCACGTTTATGTTGTTTAAACCCCCTACCACTAGATGGCTATGCTGAGACACACCACTAGTGTCCTTGCCTAACCGTGCCTAGCAGTGCCTGACTTTTTGCTAGAAGCTAACAATGTAGCTATGGCTAAACTTTGGCCTACTTTAGCATAACAAATTTAGCTCACTAAGAACCTGTGAACCACAGTCCCAAACTAGCAGTTTGGTTTTATGTGTACTGAATTGTTTATCTAAAGTAAACTTCTTTGACTTTTATGCACATACTTATATATACTTTAAAAAAATCCCAATATATCGCCATACGCACAGTATCGAAATATATTGCAATATATTGAATTGTGACCGAAGTATCGTAATACGTATCGTATGGCCAGATTCTTGCCAATTCACAGCCATATGGCACACTGTCATGCCTTACTGGGAAACTTAATGGAACTCCATCGTTAACAAAATGAATTTGCCGTTATGTTCCTACTATGACAAGTCAAAATGTCTGCTGTAAAAAAAAAACAAGAACTATTGACCGTTTGCTAAGCCCCCCCTTAGTTACTGTTGCTACACCTGAGCTTTCAGACATATTTTTGTAATTTTAGAAACTGGGTCCTTGATTTCAGACAGAGGTAGACAAATACAAGTTTCTCATTTCTAGCCAGTGGCCGGCAAATTTTATAACTAAAATTTATAACAGATTTGATCAGCTACAGCTAGCTATTTAAGCTAATGTTGGCTCCATGAGATGGAGGAGTATGCTGTCTCCAGGAGACTTTGTTTCCAGCTGACTCATTTTAAATTGAGAACCATGTAAAAAAATTAATAAAATAATAACAATGGTATGGATGAGAAACAACTAAGAACAAACTGATATTTCGTTTTAACATGACCCTGTTTGGCTCCTTTGCAGACGTCCTGCTCGTAACATGAAACCGCATGTTTAGCTCCTTTACTGTTACAAGAGAAAATACTTTTAAGGGGAGGACTAACCGATGTGTTTGGCAAATGTAACACTATCTTGGGTAATGTTCTTTGGGGTTGCTGGAGTACAAACTTCCCCATATCCGATTAAAAGGCAGAGCAGAGACACTTAACGTTAGCTTAAACTCTGATAGCATCTAACACCAGCTTATGGGGAAATACTACACAATGAATGTGCTAGTTGTGAACAAGGCTTCTTTTAAGGTAAACCTGTAACGTGACAAACAAATATAACCTGGCAAGTGGTTGATGTGTTCCTTGGCTTTGGAAGTAACACTCGGTTACTCCTGTAGTAGCAAGCTAGTTAGCCGGATTTTCTACTGATCGCAAAGTACAGTAAACCAGATAAACCTGTTCCTTACACTTTTGTTGATCTGTTTTTGGTTTTGGACAGGACAGCAACCCCCCACGTCTTTCCAAATAGAGTGCGGATCGGGCCGCATTTTTTCTGTCCGAGCTCGTCCCGCATCCGAAACAGCAGTAACCGAACCCGGAACGAGCCCGACAGGCATTAAGATATTTATGTCCAAGCCCGACCTGAGCCCAATGACACATTACATATGTTTTGTTTGTGTGGATAGCCCGCTTTTATTAAGCAACTGTAGCAAGGTATTCGGAAATGTCAACAGTTGAGCGCATTGGCGCACACGGGGCAACAAACGCACATTAACACAGGCGCGCACCTACATAGTAGGGTTGCACGATATTGAAAAAAATGTGATATTGCGATATCGATAATGAATATTTCGATATCGATATTAATTTCGATATTTTTAAACATATGTAAAATTACCAAAGTTATGGGAAAACGCATCAAAAATAGATTTCATATTTCCCAGTGCTAAAACAATACATTTAAAATGTTGCCTGAATTGAAAGAATGATATATATTCAAAATGTAATGATTTATTAAAAATGTAATAACAATAACTTATAACAATATCTTATTTCACCAGTAAATTCCCGTTAACGACAAAAAAAAATACACTGGCTGGGAAAAAAAAATACACTGGCTGGGAAAAGGGTATTTTACAATTACTTTGAATGCAGCACGAGGCTGGCAAGGCCAAACCTTCTATGTCAATGGGCCAAACACTGTATGGGAAAGCGTATTTTACAATTTCTTTGAATGCAGCACAAGGCTGGCGAGGCTCAGTCTGTGCTGTTTTTCAGACAACGGCAGCTACAGTTTGGTGTTACAGTTCTCTCAAGTGAAATACAGACACACTCTTCACCGTTTAGCTGTCAGCATTTTAACCTCATTTTTTAGTCTGTTAAAATGCTCGGTTAACTGCTAGCTAACGATAGGCTAACGTTACCTGCTGTCAGGTGTAGCGCTAACTAGCTAGCTAACGCTAATGCCAAGTGTTTGTGAACTAGCCTCCCGTGCGGCGATGTTTCAGTTGAGTTCCCTCTAACGTCCGTTTTCGGATCATCAGAGAGAAGCGCAGGCATTTAAGTGGCACCTCAATAAGGCGCTCCACGCAGCTGATGTTTGTTTATACTTCTCCGCTGGTGTGTGCGTCGAGCCAGTCGGTGTGTGTGTGTGTGTGGTAGAGCGAGGAAGAAGTGAGAGAGTGACGGCGTTTTTCTTCGGAGTGAGTAGCGACTCTAACGTTATAGTGAGAGAACCAAAGTGTCTCCCCTGTTCTTTCTGAACACGGTGGGAGATCTGGAGCAGGAGAAGTTAACCCTCTCCTTGATTTCATGTTGTTTATGGAGAAGGAGAACCAGGACATGAGTCGGGGAATTGCAACGCTACCAAGTGATGTGTATTTTTCGAGAGATGCATCAAAGAGTGTAGACGTAACAAGAGGCTACACTCAATAGAACGTTGTGCTGCAGCTTGCAATGGAACTCTATTGAGTGCAGCTCCGCTATCTTGGACCGAATGCAACACAATGTTCTATTGAGTTTCTCCTCTTGTTGCTTCTATACTCTTTGGTTACATGTCGGGCGGGATGCAACGTAAACAAAATATCGCGTAATTATCGCGAGACTTCCGGTATAATATCGCTGAAGTGATATCGCGATAACGATATTGAGTCGATATATTGTGCACCCCTACTACATAGTAAGCTTTTTTAAATAAAAAATGTTCAATGCACCATCGCGCTGATGTGACCGTGTTCCTCTATTTCCAAACTCTTTTAAATGCAGAGTATTGCTCTTACTACAGCCCCATTACTGAACACTCAGTTCTGGCACAATACACAAGCCAGTCAGCTACAGATTGTGTGAGTTTGTGTGCTCGTCATGTGTTTTGTGTGCTTCAGCGTGTTGGGTACATACTGTATTTCTGTATGCAGGTACAGGGCTCCACACTAACTTTTTGCCTTGGTTGCACTAGTGCGCCTAACTTTTTTTATTTAGGTGCACCAGCACAAAATTTAGGTGCACCCAAATTTTTCCTCGCATCGCCGTAACGCTGAATGGCGATACACGATATATAGTTCTGTATTTTTTTACAAAGCGTGCTAAATGTTCAGTTTTAAGTCAAAGCCACTTTTCACAAGCTCTTTTATTAAAATAAAATAAAATGCAAAGACAGGGTTTCCTTTACCAGTTTGAAAATATACAGCTTCAACACAAATTAAAGTTATCTAAAATAAATAGCCTAGGATATATAAAGAAAGCTCCTTCATAAGCTTTCAACAACAATAACAGACTGATTAAAAGAGAAAGAGGACGCCCGGATAGCTCAGTTGGTAAATATAGAGGTTTGACTCCGACCTGCGGCCCTTTCCTACATGTCATCCCCCCCGCCCTCTCTCCCCCCTAACATGTCTTCAGCTTTCCTATCAAAATAAAGGCCGAAATCTTAAAAAAAAAACGACCGAAAGACCGGGGGTGTGCGTGGACTGAAGCGTATGCTAGGCTACTCAGAGAGTGACGGCTGACTCATTAGCGGCGTTACACCCGTCTTGTGTAGGCTATGAAATGTCTGTATCGTCACTGCGCTGCATTTTTATGAACTATGATCCAGCAGGCTCCGTCTCTTACACGCTATTACTCAACGAACTGAAGTTAGTTGCATTTAATAACTTCTAATGTGTTTTTTGCCGTGGCGGCCGCAATAACCGAGTTCCCAGCGGAAACACTGTTACCAATACAGGTTTCCCTCTCATATCTAACAATATACAGCTGTGTTAATAACAATTAAAACTGTAGACAAATGTCGGGAGTTTGGACCAGTGGCGCTGTGTCTCTCCATGTTGCAGGTGAGCCGGCCCATGTGTGAGTGAATGGGGGGGCGGGGCTGCGCGGAGGAGAGATCCAAACACAGGCACGGCTTTACAGAAGGAATGGGTCATGTAACGCAACATTAAACCATATCGATATAAACGACATTGCTTCGTTAGTGGAGAGGCAGCGGAGGCGAGGACGTTAGGTGCACCGGTGCGACCTAGGAAAAATCTTAGTCGCACCCTTTCAAATTTTGGTCGCATTTGGTCGCACTCTCGAGCCCTGAGGTAAGCTGGTTACATGCTGTTACCCCTCAGTATTGCACTAGTATACATGCTGTATTTGTCAAATGGATAAGACCTATTTAATAGCCTACAACACAATCGCCTACTCATTTCCGACTGTGTGTCAAGCGAGATCTAGCTTTGATGCAATAAATCACTCACTGACACACAATGTAATTTGCCATGTGATGCAATGAAGCATGCTTGAGTATCTGATGGCCAGAGGGCCAGTTCTTAAGACAGCTTTCACTTGGCTTCCCAGCACATCATAATTACTCTTGTTTCCCTGCTGGCTTGCAATCCGTCTCCATAGTGATCCATCTCTCACACACAGACACGGACACACACACACACACACACACACACACACACACACACACACACACACACACACACACACACACACACACACACACACACTCACTTCTCCCTTTGCATTTCTCTGAGCCCCCAATTAATCTCTGTAGCAGACCTTTCACATTCATTTTTAACGTGTTCACATTCATACGTTTATTACATCAGTACATGAGTATCAACATCATGCTGTGTAAATTAAACATTGGGGGGGGAACTGGAAGTGGCAATAATTGAAGGTAATTCATTATGAAAGGGTTTTATACTATTAGGCTGGATCTGATCTTTAATAGCAACTCATGAATCCTCCTGGCAACCTTGGTACGAGTGCATGCTGCAGTGTTTTAATCCATAATGCATCATAGTATATGTCCTGGTCCCAGTGATCACATTAGCTCCAATCATTTCCATTTGACACATTTTGAATATTCAAAGGACAGAAACGGTGCAATCATATCCTCATGAATAAAATGGTGCGCCATTACAACCTTATGAAGACTGTAATTTACATTTCATGGTGGGGTAACTTAAATGATAGCCCAAGGACAAGCTTAGTACTCATAGCCATCACTTATACACTTACATAGACTTTTAATGGAAACTTTTTTTGGCCTAATTTTGTTTCTCACATCTCTTTTAAAAATGATTCCTTAAGGCTTTTCCCATTACATGATTTCATTGTCACGGTTTTTGGATAGGCTCTTTTTAATGATAGGTCATTTACTGGCGATATCCTGAGGTTGTGGATGCCAGGAGGACTAGCGCTCATTTCAATGACAGACGTAGTGAGCTCAGAACAATTATTGCCGGTTAAATAGTAAAAGACATGGGAAGGTAAGTGGAGATGGTTAAAAAAAAAAAAATCAAATGTGACTGTTGAAAGCTGTTTGAAGCTTTTTCTGTAAGTGTATCCAATGAATGTATGTAACTTTGAGTGTGTCTTTGATGTAATAAAGAAAAGAGATACATATACACAAGGAAAAAATCCACATTTGAAAAGCTGAAAAGTTGGCACGGAAGCATGGCTGTCTGTGCCAGTTGGTAATACCAAAAAGATTAAAAGAAAGAAGAAGAAAAAAGAAGAGATTAAAAAGAAAAGTAGAACTATTTGCAGCACAAATTGAAGTCCTTAACTTAAATTTGCGGTTTTGGATTAGGGCTTCTGGTTTAGAGAGGCATATCATTTAATTCACAGGCTATTTGATGGAGTCCCTGACTGAGAGACTGGATGAAAAGGCTTGAATGATGCAAAATGGGTGCAAAGTGTCAGATGTTGCTCTGTCCCTGTTCGGCAACACATCCAGTAATAGCACTGCTGTGCCTTTCCTTTTTTTTGTTTTTTCACAGCTGCCGCGACTTAAATCCTGAGATAGGGGTCATGAAAAAAATCCCTGAAAGAGAAATTGAAATAGAAACTGAAGAAGAGGAGGATGTGTGGGTTCTGTTTGGCAAACATCAACAATTTCATTCGCCATGTGAGGCCTGAGATGTGACAGTTTGACAAGTGGAAACCTCTGGGGAGATGCCTCCCATAACCCTGCATGAAATGAAATATGGATTATCAGAGCTATCCATGAAGGACACCGTTGGCCAGACATGAACTGCACAGTCACCGTGTGTGTAAGCGTGTGTCCCGCAGAAAGTAACTACATCTTCACAGACGTATGCATAACTACTCATTTTCTTACATGCGTGCAGTTAAATTTTGCAAATATGTGTTACATTACTCATTCACTAGCACCGGGAACACACCGCGCGCTGAAGCGCTGCTGTTAGCTGCAAAGCGTAGGTTTGTTCCAGATCGCGCTGGCTGTTCATACCAGCCGCCCATTTCTCAGTGCCAGTCACAAAGCGAACCTGCTCTTTCTCCGCTCTACAGAAAGTCAGTCTCTCTCTCTCTCTCTCTCTCTCTCTCTCTCTCTCTCTCTCTCTCTCTCTCTCTCTCTCTCTCTCTCTCTCTCTCTCTCTGTCTCTGTGTTTCAAATTGCTTTATTGGCATGAATGTCAGAAATAACAATATTGCCAAAGCATCAAGGATAATAATGAAGAAATACATACATACAATTAATTGAGTAAACTAATATACATTTAAAAAATAAAACAAAAACCGGAACGCAGCAACAGTATATCAATATACAGTAAAATCGCTAGTGTCAACGTAAGAAAGAAAACAAAGACAAAACATAAAAAAAAAAAATAAAAAGATCGCAGCAGCTCTGCGCCTGATCGCAACCGGTGTGGCCGGACAGATTGGATAACATGGATGCCGAAATGAAAATAGCTCCGCTTCGCGACGCTTCAGCGTGCGGTGCGTTTCCGGCATAAAGACTCGGTAGTCAGCGAAGAGGCAGAGCTCATTGTAATGAAATTTTGTACCCACATTTGTCCCCTTCGGTATGAATTGTAATAACTTTGATGATCCTCTGTCATCCAGCGCCATCATCTGAATAACAAATAATAAATTAGTTAAAATTAGTAAAGCATCTTTGGGTCCACAGTTTCACAGTTTTTTGTTATAGTCATGGAAACAGCTATTGTCTTGAAATTGAACTTCTCCCTCAAATTTTAACACCCCTCTCTGTCAAAGTTTCTGAATATTAACTGTTAGTAGTTTGTTTCTTGCTTTTTATAAATGTTTTGTGCAACTTGATATTCAACCAGGTCAATGCAGGGCTCCAGACTAACTTTTTTCACTAGGAGCACAGTGGCCCCCTACTGAAAATTTTAGGGGAATTTGTTTAAAATTCAGTGTCACTTTTGAACAAGCAACATAGAATGCACCATTGCTGTCATGACAGTAAACAAAATATAAAAAAAAATATACCAACTCTGGTCTACAACTAAAATGAATTCACCTTAAAATTAAACATGTATTGTTTAGGCTACTACCCTTTGGGTTGGGTACCTTTCGCATCTGAACCAATATTGGTACAGATACCTGAAATTATGGTAAATTTTTTCGGTACAATTATTTCAGTTGTAAAAATAATTCCAAACCTATTTATCCTATGTACTTAGAACATTATGTTATTTTATTAGAATATGTTACACTCTAAAAAATGTAAACAAAAATAAAAATAAAACTCCCTCTCTCCTCCCAAACCCATCCCTACAACCTATTAAATTTAATAATTATTCATTTCTTACTCACTGTAACTTGTTTAGCCTGTTGTATTTTCATCATGACAGTTTTCAATTGCTCTTTAATGTTTCATGTAAAGCACTTTGAGTTGCCTTGTTGCTGAAATACCATACCGTTCTGGTTTACTGATGAATCTGTTATGATTTATTGTATGGAATGCTTTCTTGAGCTCAATAAATACCCCAGCTGCATATTTGATTTGGTCTAATGAACTTGTGATTTCTACATTTAGTTCAATGACTGCTAAAGATTTAGTTCTGTTGGGTCTGAATCTGTATTGACTGTTACTAGTTGTGTTTATTGATGAATTTGTTTGGTCTGTCAAAGTTTTTGGAAAATTGAGGAAGCGGAGAAACAGGCCTGTAATTTGTGAAGCGATGTTTGTCTCCAGTTTTGTACAGCGCTATGACTTTTGTGATTTTTCATTTTACTTGGGAATTTACCAGTTTGGAATGAGAAGTTACAGATGTGTGTTAGTGGTTTGGCAATTTCCTCAGTTACTCTTTTTTTTTAACTATTCTCATGTCAATGTTGATTTTTACATTTACAGATTTGAGGTCAAAACATTACTGTGCCTTAATACAGCCATATTAGCATTGTTGTAGACTCTTACTTTGTGTCTCTTTTTGCACTCCTATGTCTATAGCAAGAGATACGCTCTCATTTTAATCTATACAGCTGTATGGACCTGCCCCGTTAGGCTCAGCCCCGTCTCAAAGGTGTAAATGCGACCTGAATCGTTTATATGCGCTTCAAGTCTATTTACGCAATACATATGTAAACGGGAGGTTGATGCCCAATAAAAATTGCCTGAATAAATATATGAATCTACATTTTGCAACCTTGACTGAGCAGAGGTGCTGTGTGTCTGCACAGCGCCAGAGAGCGGCACACTCTGCTCCACTCGGCTGGGTAGCAAGACACAGAAACGTCTTGGGTATTAAGGAGGTGTAGTGTTTATTCATGAACAAACTAACGTACACTGTACATTTGCCCCGCTGCTCGAGGCATTTAAATTGGCCGACCAGACGGAACCAGTATAGACACTCGCCGCAAGCATACAATGGTTCAAGGAATAAGTAAAGCGAATATGACCACATATTCAAGATCAGTTTTTGATACTTGATATTTTTGCATAATTAAGGTATTGAGGTTCAGTACCAAGTTCAATAAGTAACTATTGTTCTACCACAGATAGTCTTTGCTCCCTAACAGTTCTCCATAGGTTACAGCTGTAACCACCTGCCATGACACCAACACACACATTTTTGTCCAAACTGATCCCACCAAAGTGGGCCACCGCTCCAGAGCCAATCACAGTGTTCTGCAAGAAGGTGAGGGGGGGGTAAATAATAGCCTGCTCTGAGTCATAAGCCTGAGTGACTGTTAGCGAGCAGTAAGTCAGCTCCCACTCATCACTGAAGTGAGAGGACCGGTTCCTAATGACAAGTCCCAAGATGAATCATAAGTTCAGTGCTGAAACATCATGTACTTTACTTTAATTCCTGGGGGGGGTCAGAATGTCAGAACAAGCATTGCGGTGTTAAAATAATGTGTCATTCCCACACTCGGTTAATACAGAAGTAAGTTCACCGTGAAAGCTTATATCTCCAAAAGTCAGCAGTTCAGAACTTAAGAAACAAGGTTATAAAAAAGGTTTGATGCCATGACATTTGTAACTATGCAATGGTTTTCGGGTTTAATCTGCTCTACGGTTATCAAACATGCACAGCCACATAAGGAATCATAAATATTCTTGCAAAGGGCTCAATCTAGTGTAGCGGTCTGCTGCTGTGGTTCTTATCCAAATTAAGAATGTCCTTTTATCTGGTCTTTTACATACTGTAAAGATCATGGACGAAGCTTCCGGGCGACTCTGATGGTGGCAAAAAAAGAAGTCCTTTTTGTATACAAATCTATTGGAAAAAGTTGATGGCCTCAATTGCTACTTTTAAGTCTTCTTTATTACAGCATGATGTTCATTTAGTAAATGATGGTCCTAATTAATTTTAAAATTGCTTAGGGCGGGGCTACACGCACACCTGTCAAACATGATGAGCCTCATGATGAGGCTTAGCAATGCTAACAATGGCACTATGTACATTAAAATAGCCGTGAACTTGTTTTTGGGTGTTGTCCATGTTTAGTCTTAAACTATGACCCCTCTCACTGTGTGTTTTCACTTCATTAAAGTTGATTGAAATGTTTGGTCGCCTAAAAATGTCTTCAGCATTATGCCAACCAACCTACCTGGTTAACGTTAGCTGGTAACTTTAGGGCAGGGGTGTCAAACTCAATTTCACTAAGGGGAAAATGAGATTGACATCAAGGGCCAGATGTGTATAGTTTATTGACATGCTTTTATTTAATCGAAAAACGCAAATATCGTTGACTGTATTATTGCGTGTCCTATATAGCCTTCTCGCTTACGGTTTTGTCGATCATAAAGCCCTTTAAAAATTCAGCAAAAATGTTCCTTAGCCATTAGAGTTTAGCAAATCAAGCAAAACAATGATTAAATTTTTTACAAGTAGGCAACCACACAGCCGACTCTCAACAACCCGTTTCACAGGCCTGAATGTGAAAACTTTAAAAGTGTTGCCCGTTTGTAGTTTAGATTTGAGCAAAATGTCCCGGCTCACTCTAATGCCCTCTGGCTGAGTATTACTGGTCTACTGTAGTGATCGTCCCGCTGCTCCTCTCTGCATCAGTGGACAACATCTGGTCTCGCTGTCCTCTGAGACAGAGCTCACTGAACGTTCTGGCACCTTCTGCTGCTTTTTGTGTGAGAGTATGAAAGAGTGCCTGCTCTCACCCATAGGTGTGTGTGCATCTTGCCATGCATGCCTGCAGCCGCATGGTAAAAAACACCCGACATGAGACACCCTCCCTCCCTCCCTCTCTTGGGGCCTGAGCGTCCCTGCCTCCAGAACCTGCAGATGAAACCGAATATTACCTCCCATGTAAATTGGCATTTCTCCCTGCGTTCCTGAATGCACATCCTTGCATTTCCCTTCAGTCTCGGATATTGAGTTTGCCGTTAAGATGCATCATGGGAGGATGTATCAGAGGTTGAAATGTGCATGTGGAATGTTGTGCAGCGGTTAGGGAGATAAGTGGCATTTGTGTTTCCTCCCGCGGCTAATTATGCTATTTGTACCCCGGCAATGGAGGAGATGCTTTGAGCTGGTACACCAAGATTAGAATACTCAATAACATTGTTTATCTTCCTGAAAGTGATAACGGCACACACCTCTTACTTTAGGGGCGATAGCTGCGTTTGTGTCTGTGTGCATATTTGAGTACACAGTTATGTGTATCTCTGTCTACACGTACATACAAAAAAAACTGAAGATAAATATCTTCTGAGTTTTTTTTTTTGTACAGTAAAATAATATCGGATAACAATGGAATCCAATATGTCAAAGAGCGTCCTGATAGAACATACATGATCGTTTATCAGTGAGAATTGGGTCCTGGATAGTATGTGGTTTAAACGAAGGTTGTTGTCAGAGTTGCTGGGAACAGAGCACTCAAATATCATTTCTCTTCATTCCTCATAGTGAAAAGGTGATGGAATGATGAATTGTTACTGCAATTTAAGAGACCATTTCAGTTGCAACAGACAGCTGATCCTTCTCAGAAGTGGTACCAAATAACAGCACCCGACAGTTTGTTGCAACCTCACCGTGCAGACATGGCAGCCAGAAAGCGCCCACTTCTCAAAGTAGTACGTCTGTGAAGCCAAGTCTCACTGGAGCAGAAAAATATAAATTTTTCTTGGCAAATGTAACCTTCGTAATTGCAAGTTTTACTTATATGTATTGGTGAAAATCGCATTAATATATTTTTGACCACTAGGATTCAGTGCAACAAACTGCAAACGGAATGACATGCCTTATAAAATTGTAAATGGCTATCCTTAGGGCTGGGACGATATGCTTTAGTCCCGCTTCAATGATTTTACGATACGTGGGTGCCGATTCGATTTGGATTGCGATTTAAATTTATTGCGATCCGATAATATTGAGCATTGCGATTTTCTTTTCCTTCTTTAACAAAACCAAAAGTTGAATTCTACATGACTATACGAACAGTTTTCTAAAAAGAATGCACATCACAGGTCTGACATTTATTTTATTTATAAAGAAGTACATAACATGGATTTTTCTGCATTTTTTTGCTTTCGGTTTGTTTTGCTGGAAACAGATATGATGTTGTCGCTGTCAATGATACCGTATAAACAAACAATATTAAGGTGAATCATTGGTAAAAAAATGTATAAGTGTTGATTCTAGGGAAAAGAATGGATTTAAAAAATCGGCCCAAAAAAATCACGATACATATACAATTTTCAAAAATTAACATGTTAGCAAACAGTTGCCTTTCTACACCTCCAGCAGACACAGCGCTACATTAGTATATTTATGTGAAGTTGTGTTTCTGGCCAGCTGCTGAATGTATTCACTGTGCTTTTAGCTAGGGCTGAAACGATTCCTTGAATAACTCGAATAATTCGATTACAAAAAATCCTCGATGCAAAATGACTTGCCTCGAAGCTTCGTTAAATAAATGTTACCAACGTTGTGTTTCCGCAGGGAGCATTATTACTGTCGCACAGACGCGGTTCAGTCTGCTGCTGGCAACACATGCCAGAGCGTAAATAGCGAGGGGCTAAGAGAAGAGACAGGCTGGAGAAAACGACAGAAAGTGTCCAAAGTTTGGAATCAGTTCAAACATAATTAAAACAAAAACTCTGTACAGTCAGTGTCTACTGCAAAATCAAACTAGCTTACCACGATAATAGCACGTCGTCAGTGCTTCAGCATCTCAACAGAAAACATGGAGTCTAACTTAATCCTCCATTCCACGAAGCGGACCGACAAAAGTAAATCACAGAGTCGTATGGACAACGAAACTACACCAAACACAACAACTACCAAAATAAAAGACAAGAAAATACATAGCGGTGACCACTATCTGATCTAAGGAGCTGACGAGTTGATTATCCCTTTGGAAAAACAGCTGCTTATTGCGCATCTCTCTCTCTCTCTGTCTCTCTCTCCACAGAGAAACAGCTGATCAACGATCTAATAGCATAAGTGTAACAGAGCTGTGTGACATTATAATCAAATATATAAATGAAAATAGGTTGAGTATAACTAATATTTACATATAGGCCTACTGTATATACAGATCAGTCTCAGTTTGAAACTTGTAGTTTTGAAAATTAATATAATGTTTGTGTATGTTTTAATGTATGCCTTAGTTTGAGGTTGATATCATTTGGAAAAAAAATCCTTAAAAACAATGTAATATGGCACTTAAATGCACTTATGTTTAGTTTTTTGAGAGATGATATTGTAAGCAATGTAGGCAATACAAATGTTGCTTTTTTTCTCCCTAGTTTTAGTTGTTTAAAAGTGCAAAAAAAATTATCCGATTAATCGATCGATAAAGTGCTAGATTAATCGATTACAAAAAGAATCGATAGCTGCAGCCCTACTTTTAGCTCTGTTTTGGTCTCCCCCCATCTCCTAAGAGAAGTGTCTGGCTTTTAGCAGCAAAATTCTCCAATATATCCACCAGTTAGTCACTAACTTTGTCTGTCAGCTGTTTGGTGCTGGGCAAGTAGCATGCAGTGGGTTTATCGGAGCTCTTTTGGTGGATGAGCCAGACTGAATGGTGGGAGTTTACCAAAAGAGGAAAGTTGTAGGCCCAAAAACCAAAAGACTGAGTCAAAAAATGCTGAACCATTCAATGAAGTGAACTGCGGAATTGGGTGATAATTATCTTTGCATTCGAGCATCCCCTTTCACAGTAAACACACAGCGATTTGATCCATTGTAATAAATAATAATTATTGCTTTAATGCCATAGATCAGCCAACGTCAACTGGCGGCCCGCGGGCCACATCCGGCCCGCCAAAGCTTTTGGTCTGGCCCGCAGAATAATCATGAATTCACAAAATGTAAAGAGGAAAAAATGCGTTCTGTTATATATCATTTCAAACATTTAGAGCAAAAACCCAGCCCCCTGTATTTGCATCTCTATTCACATGCTGGGATTTTGTACAGCGATTCCCGAGCTCCACACACACAGATGAGCAGAGATGTGTGTGTGTTAAAACACACACACACCGCTGAGCCGAGACGTGTGTGCGTTAAAACACACACACCGCTGAGCCGAGACGTGTGTGCGTTAAAGCACACACACCACTGAGCCGAGACGTGTGTGCGTTAAAACACACAGCACCTGACTGGGAACGATACAAAGAGGATTAGGCTACCAACGGCCGCTGGGGCAGATGAACTCACGCTAGTCTCGTTACTGTAAGTAGGCTACAATAGTAAAAACTCAATACTTATCAATGCACTCACCTGTGTAGACCGGCATAAACATGTAGAAAGCGATATTTCAATCTGCTCAGTCCACCGCGCTGTTTTACGCAAACACAGCTCTACTCTGCAAATACCGAATTTTTACAAACAAGCTAAAACAAAAGCTGTCGGTTTTTAGTCTAACTGTTTATCTTAGGTTGCCGGGAATCTGGAAATTTGGACAAAGTCTTGTAAACCTCACTGGAGGCTGAACAAACCAAACTCTCCGCTGGAGCATATATGGAGGTATAATAAGACCAAAACAAATACATGTGGCTACTTAATATGCACGTGAATGACGTTATGTTCCTGTTCTTCATTCTTGATGATGATGATGCTGGTTGTATTATTTTGCAACAGCATCTTTTCATTGCAAATGAGGCATACATGACGAGTGCATAGCCTGCTTATCAGTCATTCATCATTAAAGCTGGGCTTCTCCATGCTTCAGCCTCTTTGACAGTGACATGTTTACCTGACAACAGCCTTTCTTTCTGCAAGCATTTTCCACCAATCAGGATGCTGCATACTACAATAATGTTTCCATAATCACAGACTTTAACCATCACTCCTCAGTGAACTGCCTCCTAGTCTGAGATCATTATCTAGTTAAAGAGCCAGTTATCATTATGGAGTTTCCATGTTTTTTAGGAGTTTGCTCACACTAATACATCTAAAGAAATATAGCATTAATTCAGTAAGAAAGTGAAAATTGCGAACAAAAATAGGCGTATTAGGTTTAAATTCATTTTATTTTCTTTATTTGAAAGTCCGGCCCCCAGAGTGTCTGCGTAGAAAAATTCTGGCCCTTGGAAAAATCTAGTTGATGACCCCTGCCATAGATCAAAAACACACATTAGAATATAATTCATGTCATCATACGTATATCCCCTCATTGCACCCAAGGATAGCTGCAAGAACTGGATGGAGTTGGATAAAACGGGCTTTAGGATGTTCGGAATAAATATCACGCCTCATCTACAGTATATATTATGGACGTCTGTACTTAATGCATACTGCACTTTGCTAGACTGCTGCTGCAGCGTCCCTCCATTCATCACAAGGACAAATAGAAACATTCATTTTTTTTGTTCCTTCCCTTTTCACACAGTATGCTAAAAAGCAGGTGACTTGACAGATTAAGCCTGCCTTCTTACAGCACTGGAGAATTTAGTGTGTATGTTTTCAATGGTTAAACTGCACTAGATGCAGGGGAAACATGGTGCACGATAACATGAGCAATATTCCTAAAGCAAACCTTATTTACAATTCAGTCAATGTGCAGGGTCGGTGAAAATGAACGCCAAGGTAGCTCTCTCCCTGATGGGCCATCTGAAATGCTTTCTCAACTTTGACAGGAATGTATATTCTAATCACTATGGTGGGGCAGGCTAGTGTCAAGAACTAGGGCTGTGTATTGGCAAGAATCTGGCGATACGATACGTATTACGATACATGGGTCACGATTCAATATATTGCAATATATTTCGATACTGTGCGTAAGGCGATATATTGTGATTTTTTTTTTAAGTATAATTTTAGAAAAACTAATATTTAAAAAAAGACATGATGTGCATAAAAGTCAAAGAAGTTTACTTTAGGTAAACAATTCAGTACACAAAAAAATCAAACTGCCAGTTTGGGATTGTGGTTCACAGGTTCTTAGTGAGCTAATGTTGATATGCTAAAGTAGGCCAAAGTTCAGCCATAGCTACATTGTTAGCTTCTAGCAAAAAGTCAGGCACTGCTAGGCACTGTTAGGCAAGAACACTAGTGGTGTGTCTCAGCATAGCCATCTAGCTAGTTTAAACGCAACATAAATGTGAACCACTGTCTTACATGAATATTTTTGCATGTAAACAACAACAACAACAAAAATCGATATTGTGTTTTTGAAAATCAAAAATAAAATATCGCGATACTCAAGTGTATCAATTTTTTTTTTTCTTTTTTTCTTACACCCCTATCAAGAACTAGGGATGAATTAACATATTGTTACTTCTCTCTTAAATTTGAACCAACACAAAATCTCCCATATATACAATATACATTGACGTGGGCAGTGTGAACGCAGCCTTACCCAGAATAGAGAAGTGGTCTAGCCAGACAGTTCTCCATCAATGACACCGCCCTGTGTAGATAGGTCGATTGATGCAAGAGTAGCAAAGTGATTACAGTTCATACAGAGAGGAACAAAAATGCCCATACCAAATTCCATGGCAAGCCATTAAAAATAGTTGTGGAGATATTTCACAAAAAAAATAATGTAAACCGTCTCATAGCGCTAAAGGAAAAAATCAGGGCATCACCAGTAGAAAATGTTGTCAGGGGACATGCCAATCCATTTACAGTGCTCAGCGTAAGTGAATACACCCATGCTGAAGTTGACTAAAAAGAGGAATCAAACAAATTATCTTTTGGAAATTGATCTTAATGCCTTAATTAAAAAAATGAGGAAAAATCCAACCTTTTAAGGACACCAATTTTCTTTGTGAATGAATAATGTATCGTAAATAACATCATCACATAGCCTTCACCATACCTAGAGATTGGCATGGGGTACTTTCCATAAAATCATCTCTCAATGCAAATCAAACCAGCTATTAGGCTAACTGAAATAGAACCATGCCAATCTCTAGGTATGGTGAAGGCTGTGTGATGATGTGGGGGGGCTATTTTAATTCCAAAGGCCAAGGGAACTTTATCAGGATGCATAGTATCCTGGATCCATGAAATAACTGGCCTTTAAAAATTAAAATCATCCTGCCTCTACAGGAATTTAACATAGGGGTGTACTTACTTATGCCCCCTGTATTTTAAGGAAGAACATTTATTTATTTACGATACATTATTCATTCACAAAGAAAATTGATGTCCTTAAAGGTTGGATTTTTCCTCATTTTTTCCAATTAAGGCATTAAGATCAATTTCCAAAAGATGATTTTTGTATTCTTCTTTTTAGTCAACTTTAGCATGGGGCGTATTCACTTATGCTGAGCACTGTAATAGTTAAGATATTTCAGTTTGGCAAAATGACAATGCCATCCCTGAGCCATTAAAAGCCACTAAAAACATGCATCCTACCTCCTTCCTCTCTTGTCTCAAGTCCTGACATTTCATATTTACTCCCGCTTCTTCCACACTTAGGTAGAATTGGCTACAAGTGGGCATGACTAACCCACTTCCTGGTATTCTGCATGCGGCTCTGAGATTTTGCAGATAGCAGAGAGGCTGTGCCAGATATGGGCACTTGAAAGCGATCTGATATGCCAGATTCCAGCAGACTTTCTGGTATGTTGCTCATGTGTTGGAAAGAATCCTTTGCCGTGTCATGACAATGCCACTTAATGAGAGTATTAATTAGTTCAACTGTAAGTTTGCATTGAAAACAGAGACGTATGCTTCATATTACATGCAGCCACAGTACAGGACAGTTTGGGAGACTTTCCGTCAGCCTCTTCTCACCTCGCTTTGTCATTCTGTCATAGATGGTGGTCGTCGAAGGTAGATAATGGATTTGGTAGCAGCTCGCTGGGATAAAAGGCTGTGGTCATGTGGTCTTATCAGCTCTTTGTGTTCAGGCAGGGCAGCTCATCCCACAGCAACAAGAGAACCCCATTGTCTCTTTTTATTTTTTATTTTTCCCCTCCTCTCTGAAAATGAATTCTGATTTTCAATTCTGCAGATACAGAATAGGTTACTGAGCAACATTTGAAACCATTACTGCTCCCCCCGCCCCCCTTCCCCCCCAAATCCTGCTTGTAACAAATCATGCCAGAGTTTTCATTCCATTCCTCTGTTCCTCTCCTGGCTTTTTTTTTTTGAATGTTGAATTTGAATGTTACGCAAGAGTTAAGCTTACGAATGCCTTTATTTTTTTTTTTTAAAGAGGAAAACATTACGAGGTCTGGCTCAGGCAAACGGGAATTATAGCAAATCGTTCGTCAAATGAAACTGTAACAATATAGCAAACGCAATTTCATTTTGTGTCCAGGGCCATAAATCGTGTCTGCCCTACACAAGCTGGTTTGTGTTTACGTTGTTTGGGCTCGTTTTCAGGTTCAAAGCACAATTTAATCAACCGTTGCAGGTGCACGAAACAAAGACTGTGGGATTTTCGAGACAATGGCAAAAAAAACGCAAATTGGATTTTCTGTTCACTTCTCCAATTAAACAGCTGAGCTGCCGATGAACACTTTTCAATTTTCTCCTTCCCCAGCTGCAGTTCCTTTCTATCCCTTTTTATCTATCTATATATCTATCTATCTATCTGTCTATCGGTCTGTCTGTCTGTCTGTCTGTCTGTCTGTCTGTCTGTCTCTATTTCTTTCTTTTTGGAATACCATATCATCATTTTACACTAAAAGCCTCCATCGAAAATAATAAAATGTAATGCAAAAAAAGTTGCCGCCACCTGTGCTCACTTGTGAATAAGGCTCATCCAAATTTCCATAAACTGGAGTGTTGTTCCTCTCGGTGCCAAATCCAATCATTGCCGTATCACCACTGGCCCCGCATGGCTGATTAGTGTGACGGAGGACAACTAGTTGCATTTATTGCTTGTGATTGATGCGAGTGACAAAAATTCATTTTGTCGGTTTTCACAGACAATATGAAATCACGGGAGGTGTCGTAGCGACTGTTGGCCCAATAGAGAACGTTTTTTTTTTTATCGGAAGGGCAATAATTCTTAGTTGTATATGTATAATGTATAACTAAATAAATTAGCTTTCTGTCAGTTAGTTGCTTTCTCATCTTGGTCTCCCACTGCAACAAAGCAATGCGGCTTATTGTTTAATAAAAAACCAAATCAATTAGTTTAATCTTTGTGTGTTGGTGTTACTGTGTTTTTCTAATCCAAAAGCTTTTCCTTGGTAAAGCGGTGGTCTCACTGTGAGTGTACGCACTATTCACATCCATATACAGCATTTGATTTTAATTTTAAATAAATCAAGAATCTACTTTGGCAGTTTTATAAAAGTGAAAGTTGCGCACCTGCCGAGACTATGTATCCCTTAAAGGAAATGAACATCACTTGCTTTATAGTCCATTATGATGTTGTGATGAAATACTGTATATAATAATGCTGGTAGCAGTAGTGTAATATATACTTAAAATGTGATTTTTAAATAAGGGCTGTCGATTGATTAAAATATTGAATCATGATTAATCGCATGATAGTCCATTTAACTTGCGATTAATCTAAAAAAAATGCACATTTTGTATCTGTTCTGAATGTAATTTGTAAGGGATATTTTTCAAGTTTTTAATATCGTATCTTTATTTTAAGCACTTATCAGCATGCGAGCGGAATATATGCTTGCTTTATGCAAATGTTTAACGATATTGCAAAAATCCAGTTGGCGTCACAACATTTATTTTATCAAAACAACTCTCGGCAAGAAAGTTGAACTATTCCTTTTAAACCTCAGCGCATAAAACCAACAGCACCTAGATTTCTACCCTTAAAGGAATACTTAACAAAATAGAAGAAGCCATTGACCAAAACGTCTTCTGGAATTTGTGAAATAAATTCAGTCCAAAACAAACTAAAGATAAATTAACAATACAAAATGGTTTGATCTGGAAAAATCACTTTGAATTTTTGTATAAGAATATTGATTATAGTGCAATCACCCCCCAACAACACTCAGTCATTGAAAATCTTCACCAGTTAGAGGAAGGTGAAAGACTACCAAAACCCCCTAGATACAGAAATAACACTAATAGAAATACAGAGCCAACTGAAGGCTCTGAAGGCTGGAAAGACTTGTGGAGTGGACAGCATCTGCCCTGAGATGCTAAAGCACAGTAGCCCTACACTGCAGGCAACCCTCCAACCTTCAACCTTGTTCTGGAGTCTGGTTATTTTCCTGAGATCTGGAACCTTGGACTCATCACCCCTATTTTCAAAAATGGCGACAGATTGGACCCTAACAATTACAGAGGCATTTGTGTGAACAGTAGTCTGGGGAAGGTTTTCTTCAGTATCATCAATGCCAGAATACTGTCCTTCCTTACTAAGCACAATGTCTTAAGTAAAAATCAAATTGGCTTTTTACCAAAATATCGTACATCAGACCACATCTACACTCTGCACACCCTTATTAAAAAATACACCAAAATTAAAAATGGGAAAATATTTGCATGTTTTATAGACTTTAAAAAAGCTTTTGACTCAATATGGCACGATGGGCTTTTTTATAAACTTATTGAAAGCGGTATAGGGGGTAAAGTCTATGACACTATTAAATCACTGTACACAGAAAATAAATGTGCAGTAAAAATTGGCTCAAAAAGAACAGAATTCTTTAAACAAGGGCGTGGAGTGAGACAGGGATGCAGTTTGAGTCCAACACTGTTTAACATCTACATCAATGAACTAGCAGCGATGTTGGAACAATCTGCAGCCCCAGGTCTCACACTTAACGATTCCAACATCAGGTTCCTGCTCTATGCCGATGATCTGGTTCTGTTGTCCCCAACAGAAGAAGGTTTACAACAGGGCCTGTCTGTCCTAGAGCAGTACTGTCAGAAATGGGCACTGACAGTCAATCTGAAGAAGACCAGTGTTATGGTATTTCAGAGGAGAGCCAGATCTCGAGTAAATAGACAGAGTTACAACTTCACTCTGGGCAACACCAGACTAGAACAAAAGGGATCATATAATTACTTAGGGATTGAAATTAGTGCATCAGGGAGTTTCAACCTGGCCATAAACACACTATGTAATAAAGCTCGGCGAGCTTTGTATGCAATCAAATGCAAATTTGGAAAAACAAATATCCCCGCAAGAATTTGGCTAAAAATCTACAATTCTCTGATAACACCAATAATGCTTTACGGAAGCGAAGTTTGGGGCCCGATTTCGAGACCAGAATTTAAAAACTGGGATAAAACTCCCACCGAAAAATTACAATTGGAATTCTGTAAAATGATTCTAAAAGTTCGCCCAAACACCCCAAACAATGCATGCAGAGCAGAACTCAGTATATTCCCTCTGAAAATTCAAATCCAAAAAAGGTCAATTAAATTTTGGCAGCATTTAAATCAAGCTGATAAAAATTCCATTGCATACAAAGCTCTCCTGAGCAACCAGCAGTGTTCAGATGTCCACCCCCTGGACCAGCTGGCTCGGAGGTACACTGAGCTAAACACAGTCAGTAATAGACAGACAGGTAGAGAGAGAGACAGGTACACTGAGCCTCAGAGCCGCCACAGACACAATCCTCAGTCTTCAATCAAAAGATTTGAAACTAAATTAAAAGACGAGTATACAGAACAATGGCAAAATGAAAATAAAATACAACACAAACTCCTCTGTTATCAATCCCTGAACAGAGATATCAAATTGGCTGAATATCTCAAAACTAAAAATCCAAAAGAAATACGAATTTTAACAAAATACAGAGTCAGTGACCATGAGCTGGAAATTGAAAGAGGTCGACATTTAAAAGTGTGGAGACCAAGAGAGGAACGAGTCTGTACACACTGCCTCCAGGATATCGAAACAGAATTACATTTCCTATGTACATGTCCCAAATATGAAGGCTTAAGAACCAAATATTTCCAAAAATTAGAAAAACATATACCAGGCTTCACTATCTACCCTGAGGACAAAAAGCTTCCTTTTTTATTAGGGGAAGATAAAAACACGGCATGGCTAGCAGCTAAATATGTCTTCTCCTGCCACAATACAAGGAACAATAAATAGAGAACTGTATAGATTATCATTTATTTTCTAATTTATTATTTTCGTTATTTGTATTCTTTTTTTATATACTGTTCCAATGTACCCTCTGAGGGAACGGTTGTTTAGTATCTGCATTTATATCATAATTATAATATGTTTACTTGTATTATTATTACTACATCAGATGTATTTACTCCTTATCATTTTATATGTATGTTTGTTCTTATGCTTTGGCAACACAGATGTATTTTTTTTTTGTCATGCCAATAAAGCTGTGAGAGAGAGAGAGAGAGACACACAGAAATGGCACATCCTAAGAAAAGCTCATTGTGGGACTGGCTCTAGTGGCTATAGTTCTGCACCAAGGCTGAATTTTAGGAAAGAGACTTCAGATACAGTGTTAGGGGACCTCTAAGGTCTATAAAAGAGACTTCAGATACAGTATTAGGGGACCACTAAGGTCTATAAAAGAGACTTCAGATACAGTATTAGGGGACCACTAAGGTCTATAAAAGAGACTTCAGATACAGTATTAGGGGACCACTAAGGTCTATAAAAGAGACTTCAGATACAGTATTAGGGGACCACTAAGGTCTATATAAAAGAGACTTCAGATACAGTATTAGGGGACCACTAAGGTCTATAAAAGAGACTTCAGATACAGTATTAGGGGGACCACTAAGGTCTATAAAAGAGACTTCAGATACAGTATTAGGGGACCACTAAGGTCTATATAAAAGAGACTTCAGATACAGTATTAGGGGACCACTAAGGTCTATAAAAGAGACTTCAGATACAGTATTAGGGGACCACTAAGGTCTATAAAAGAGACTTCAGATACAGTATTAGGGGACCACTAAGGTCTATATAAAAGAGACTTCAGATACAGTATTAGGGGACCACTAAGGTCTATAAAAGAGACTTCAGATACAGTATTAGGGGACCACTAAGGTCTATAAAAAGAGACTTCAGATACAGTATTAGGGGACCACTAAGGTCTATAAAAGAGACTTCAGATACAGTATTAGGGGACCACTAAGGCCTATATAAAAGAGACTTCAGATACAGTATTAGGGGACCACTAAGGTCTATATAAAAGAGACTTCAGATACAGTATTAGGGGGACCACTAAGGCCTATATAAAAGAGACTTCAGATACAGTATTAGGGGACCACTAAGGTCTATATAAAAGAGACTTCAGATACAGTATTAGGGGACCACTAAGGTCTATATAAAAAGAGACTTCAGATACAGTATTAGGGGACCACTAAGGTCTATATAAAAAGAGACTTCAGATACAGTATTAGGGGACCACTAAGGTCTATATAAAAGAGACTTCAGATACAGTATTAGGGGACCACTAAGGTCTATATAAAAGAGACTTCAGATACAGTATTAGGCACTGCATGAAAAGTGGGATTTCCGTCCCCGTAAATGCCTGTAAACGCTCGGAGATCCTCCTAATTTTCGGCAGTTATCGACAATTTACAGGCTGCGAACGTCACGTTCGTCTGTGCCACAAATTGTCGGAAACGAACCATGACGTATGTGGAGAGCCCCCGCGGAGGTGTTAATGGATCTAATTAGAATATGAATAGGCGCCTGGCCAGAGAACGGCTGGCCTGGCTGGAATTTCCTCACTCACTATTGGCTGAAACCACTACTTTTAAACAAGAAAAATCTCTCGTGATTGGTTGACAGGTCTGTCACGGGTTAGCGTATTGGTCCACCTGGGCCATTATTATTATAATAAAATTATATATATATATATTTTTTATTTCATATATTTATATATTATATATATTTATTTCATATATGCTATGTTGTATATTCATGTCATGGTTATCCTAATTAAAATGATTTGCCAGGAACGTGCTGTTTATTCAAAGATAGCGCTTTATTGACACAAAACACAAACGCAATCAGAAAAAAACTATGTACAAAGCATAGGAGACACACAGCACACACAACAAATAGCCTATCCCACGCTCACGAGAAGCAGCACCGTCCACCCCTAACCCGTGGCTGCCTCGGAGCTGTAGGTAACCGGCAGCATTCGGTCTGATTCGGTCCATTTAGCAGATGTCTGTGGTGCGTTGTCCTGTATGTCTATGGCGGCGCACTTCCAAATGTCCACCTCACCCGCAGCCAGCACACTCTCTCTCGCTTCCAGCAGCTGTAAAATCAATCAATAAAGACAATCAGTACTGCGTGATATACTGCTTATGGACACAACACATCTATGAATGCACCTGAAAAATATTCACATTAACCAAACGGATCTAATCTTACCCTCTTTTCTTCTCGACCGACTCCGAGCTGAGCTCTTCACAGCTTCTGTCCGCGATGCCACATCTGGTTGTTTCTAGCTGAAGCTCCTGCGTGCTGTCTCGTAATATGTCTTACAGGCAGCTGGAAAACAATTAAATGAGAGTGGTATGAATAAAAAAACATAAATTACAGTAAAATTAAACAAGGAAAGATGAAAAAGTAAAAAATACTTACATACAATGGCGTCATTATCAGCGTCATGTAAGTCTGGACTTGCAGACAGCTCCGAGCAAATATCTAGGTCACAGCCTCGTTATGAGGCGAGGTTAGTCTGTAAAAAATAAAATAAAAAACTATAGTTAAGATCGGTATCTATTAACGTACCTATGTCCTTATACAGAAGAATTAATGAAGTTCATTCGATGAAAGCATATTCTTTAAATCTTACCCTTGCTCCGGTTCGTAGCGCCAGCTACAGTTTGTCTCCGAGTTGTGAAGACGGCGACTGCTTTCTGAAAATTACGAGATAATAAAAATACACTTTTATAAAACAACATCACCCGCTCAGCTCTGTAATGAATGGCGCTGAAAAAGCAGCCTGGTTGCCCAGACACACAGCTCTGTGCTACTCGCGTTTAAACTTGGTGAGGTTTAAAATATTACTGCCAAGTCTAAGTATCCTTTTTAACATCCAAAGACAGTCATTGTACGATCAAGAGTTAATAAACAGTACAGACTTCAGAACGTTTCATTAATAATCATATACTTACGTTGACTTCTTTCTGTGAGCGCATCTCTGGAGCCCCGGAGGTGATATGGAGGAGAGAAAAAACCCGCTCCAAACGTCTCGAACAACTCCTGTGTGTTTCCGAGTGAAGTTTGACAGAGTGTACAGACAACTCTTTTACCAGTTGGCATGAAATATTCCCATATTTTGGAAGCTTTTGCTCTAACTCTCGGACTCATCTCCATAGTCTCCCGCAATCTCCCGCCGCTATTTTCAAATGGAAGCAGTGAGGGCGGGGGTAGGGGGCGGGGCAGAGGCAGAGAGAGAGACAAAGAGGGGCAGATTAACCAGCAGGGCGCGAACAGCGCACACACTGGTGTGGAGGTGAATTACAGTGAGTTATAATGGATTACTGGGAAAGCTTAATAACAATAGGACAATTGATGTCTAGATTATGAGGCCATTTCAGCAGAGCCAACAGCTTCATATGCCATGGACATGTGAATATGGTGCTGAATAAATGGTTGGGACCTTGTCATGCAATGACAAAGCTGATATGCTTTATGTGAAGCCCAGTGTTTTGGTGTCAGCAGAAAGACTTCTCTTAGATAACTGTACAGTGGAGCCTCTGTCTCCAGTCCACCAGACAATGTTGGATGAGGAAGACCAAAGACTGTAGTCATGTCACTTTGTACAGTGGTTGAGACTGTGAATGAATCATGGATTGCACATTTTACCTTTGTGGCAAAGTAATTAATCTAGCATACTTTCATCAAATAAATCTACTAAAGAGTCTAAAATTAGGCTACACTGAGTCTGATATATTTTAAGAGATTTTCTTAAAATTAAGTTAATACCTTTTAGAAAAATGTCACCTGGGGTAAAACTCCCCCTGCTGCTACCATGATTTGCATTTGTATAGCTCACAGCATTTTCATTTACATGTGAAAGCCTCCCCTAGAATTAGAGGGAGGGGGGGTCATGGGGGGACAACTGCCAAGCAAGGCCCACGTCAATTTCCGACAATTTACGGCAGTTTTCAGTGTTGCCTGTAAATTGCCGTATACAGCCGTAAACCTGAAGTTCCACGACAATCTACAGTGCCGCATACTGACGAAAATCCCACTTTTCATGCAGTGAGGGGGCCACTAAGGTCTATATAAAAAGAGACTTCAGATACAGTATTAGGGGACCACTAAGGTCTATATAAAAAGAGACTTCAGATACAGTATTAGGGGACCACTAAGGTCTATATAAGAGACTTCAGATACAGTATTAGGGGACCACTAAGGTCTATAAAAGAGACTTCAGATACAGTATTAGGGGACCACTAAGGTCTATATAAAAAGAGACTTCAGATACAGTATTAGGGGACCACTAAGGTCTATATAAAAAGAGACTTCAGATACAGTATTAGGGGACCACTAAGGTCTATATAAGAGACTTCAGATACAGTATTAGAGGACCACTAAGGTCTATATAAAAGAGACTTCAGATACAGTATTAGGGGACCACTAAGGTCTATATAAAAGCATCCAAAAAGCAGCATGTCATGGGACCTTTAATATGAAGTTAGAACATGTGAGTTTTGTATGTGGTGCCATTGGGCCTGCAAGCTTTCGTGCGGCAATAGAAATGAGCCTGTTGTAGTCAATTTAGACGTGGGTGGGTGGTTTGTTCACTACGTCGTGTGTGTGCTAATCCGAGGTTAGAAAGGGAATCACAGGTGAGGGGGGATGGATGGAGGAATTAGGATCTGGGAAGCCACACAGTTTTTCAACCTCCGCTGTGTGCGAGTGATGTTTTTAGATCTCGTCTGCTCGTTTTTAACCGTTCACAGTCCGTCTTGGGTGTTATTAAATGCATTTATAAAATAAAAGGTTAACCTTAAACCTACATTGTGTAATTTTTTGAGTTGATTCTTAGACAAAAAAAACCTTTTTGTTCTTTCACAAATGTGCTCATTCATGTGTAATTACTTCCACCAAGTAATCAAAGTATTCTCCTAAGCGTGAAATGTGACATTCAGAATACATACGAGCGACTCGAATGATGGCCGCCATGTTTAAAATACATTAGCCAAAGAGAGACTTACCTCTGCCTTTCGCCCTCTTACACTCAGTGGCACCGTGACGAATGCCAGGGGGAGATTACTCGCCATGGAAGCGAAAAAGAGAATTAAAATAACAACACGACAAAACAACAAGACCAAAGTTAATATTGGAGTGGCTAGAACAGCTGCGTGTAAACGATGGAGAGAGCTAATTTCGGGTTCGGCCACCATAGGAGGAAGGTCTAGAAAGTAATATTCAGTCGGTTTTCGTATACAATTTCACCGCTAGATGCGAGAAATTCTTACACAATGTAGCTTTAAGACGATGGCGGACCAGTAAGCGTCGGAAATGGTTTCAAATTTCCTCCCGTGGCATTTTTTTGAGGTCAGATTTCCACTACAGTTATGCTTCATGCTTCTTACAGTGCAGACGCTCTACTGCTTGCTCCTGCTTCTGCTTGCATATTTCTGCTGATAATCTTGCTTTTCCTCTGAGAGAAACTATGAGCAGCGGCTCTTGGATACTTATAAATCACTGGACTATACATTTTTTGTAGACATAGTAGGCCATTGTCATATTTGAACATTTTTCTGCGTGACCGAGGCCTACCAATAGCTCAATCCTGTCCTAAAGTGACTGTAGCTAAAGCTAATTAGCAGCAAGATGCCACCCTTCTCCATAGAGGACTACTACAAACTCCTGCAGAAGATTGTAGTTCTGGAAACCAAAATTTACCGTTTAGAAGTAAACCTGGAAGTGAACGGATCATGTGGAAATGACACCACTATACCAGTGACCCAAAAACAATGGACAAAAAGCAAGCTAACAAACGGCTAACTAGCACCAGCAAGACCACAAAGAAACAAGAGGGCTCTGGAACGGATAATAAATCAACAAGTGGCAGTCCTCCCTGGAACTCTTTTGGTGCAAAGCCTAAGAGTAAATCATTTTCCTGGGAAATGGGAGGACGACTAACGGGCAGGACACAGCGCCCTGAGATTTGTGATATGACCGGCTGGCCTGCATTACCATCCAGGCAGAGTGCCTCTTCAACCCCTGTACTTAGTAGGACACAGCCGTGGACAGCTGCAAAAGGGAAAATCAGCAACAAAATGCCTCCCCAACAACTGAGTGTGCAGGTGAAGAACAGATTTGCTCCTCTGCTACAGGACCCTGGACATGACCTGGATTACGTCTCATCGTCACACAGCAGGGTAAGGACTGAGAGCAATTCTAAAAGTAAAAAGCTACAGGGAAAGCTAACGACTGGGCCCCAAACTCTGATTGTGGGTGACTCTGCTGTAAAAGATATAAAAAGCAGTAAAAACACCAAAATACTCTGTTTTCCCAAATACATGGTGTCTGACTTGGCCCAAAGAATCCCAGATATAGTAGCAGCACACCCAACTGTGAAGAACATTGTACTGCACATAGGGTCAAATGATGTTGTAAAGCAAGAGTCTGAAGTGCTGAATCGTGACTTTATGAATCTGCTGAACGCAGTCAGCTCCGTAAACGCAAAGGTGTTTATCAGTGGCCCTATACCACCAGTCAGAGGAGGAGCTGAGAGATTCAGCAGACTGTTGGCACTGAACAGATGGCTTTCAAATGCATGTACCAACCATTCTCTGCAGTTCATTGACAATTTTAACATTTTCTGGGGCTGCAGACCTCTTTTTAAAGCAGATGGACTATTCCTTTACAAGCCAGGAGTAAAGCTGTTCACCTCTAGCCTACTTTCTGCACCACACATCTGCTCCCTTGGCCAAGGGCACGAGACAAGATAAACCAAAACAAGAGGAAGACACAACAACAAAGTGTGGCAGTGAGCCACCACAGCCCCCACCTGAGCAAAGATTTGACCATGGGAGACCAAAGAGCAGAGATGAGAAATCTCAACCCCCCTTCTCACCCATGCAACACTCCTCAAGCCCCTGTGACAACCACGACAGCTATGAGGACCTCTTTAAGGATATGTCGCTCTCCCCTCTTTCCCACATCCCCATGTTGGAGTTCACTGACCAGATGAAGCAGCTGGTAAATGCTGGAACCAAGTATGCCCCCCCTTCCTTCTCCCATCGTAAAACGCCAGGCACCTATGCCCTCCTCAAGGACGGCAGCTAACTCCTTCTCCCCAAACTGATAAGGATGCTTGTGTGCAAAATGCAGTAAGCATTAACTGATATGGGCCGGGTCCAGGCTGCATGCATAGTAGCACTCATGACTCTTTCCAAGACAAGCCTGGGCCCTGCGTATTAGGTTCTTCCACAATTTATGTTGTGATAGGTAATAGAAAAAGAATGGCGAATAAGCACGTAACGGCAAACTTTGCAAATTTAGCATCCATTCCTCATCAGCCACAGTCTGTCCCAAAAAATGAAAATGCACTAACACTAGCCCTACTAAACGTTAGGTCTTTGGCGGGAAAATCATTTTTAATCAATGATTTTATTATCAAGAACAATCTTGATTTTATGTTTTTAACTGAAACCTGGTTGGACCAAAATAACAGTGCTGCTGTTCTCATTGAGTCAGCCCCCCCTAACTTTAGTTTTATGAGTGAGAATAGAGTGAATAAGAAAGGAGGTGGAGTTGCCATTTTGTTTAATGACTCATTCCAATGTACGCAAATATCTTACGGAAATTTTGCTTCTTTTGAATATGTGGCTCTTCAGCTAAGATCCTCCCCTCAAGCTCTACTTCTAAATATCTACAGGCCACCTAAATACTGTGCATCCTTCTTTGACAGTTTTAATGAACTGCTGTCTATAATCTGTATTAACTTTGACCGTGTAATTATTGCTGGTGATTTTAACATTCATGTTGACAACCCCCAGGACCGAGGGACCAAAAAACTGTGTTGTGTTTTTGAGAGCTATGGACTGACTCAGCATGTGACACAGCCCACGCACAATAAGGGGCACACTCTGGACTTGATTATCTCCAAGGGTCTGAACATTCCCAAGGTTGTGGTGACTGATGTTGCTCTCTCTGATCATTCCTGTGTTTTCTTTAACGGCACTATCTCTGTGCCCAAAAGTGTTCAAACAAAGTTAATCAGAAAACAGTATATTACTGAAAACACCAGTGAATCATTCATTCAGCTTTTCTCCTCTACACCAACCCTCACTGGGGCCTCAGTCACTGAGCTTGTAGATAATTTCAACTGTAAAATTACAACGGTTATTGATGCTATTGCTCCCACTATGGTCAAAGCTGTCTCTGGTAAGAAAAGATCTCCATGGAGAAATTTTATAGGTGTGAGAACAGAAAAAAGAGAGTGTCGAAAAGCTGAACGCAGTTGGCGAAAAATCTAATCTCCAGGTCCACTATCAGACTTATAAAAGAGACTTCGCATTTATAATCTGGAACTAAGAAATGCAAGACGGTCCTTTTTCTCTGACATTATCGCCAGAAACAATAATAATTCACGTGCTTTGTTTGCTACTGTTGATAGATTAACAAACCCTCCAGTACCAGTAGCATCTGAACTGTTGTCTACCAAGGCTTGCAATGACTTTGCCTCCTTCTTCACAGACAAAATTCAGAAAATTAGACAAACAGTCAGTGCCTCCTTATCAAGTACAGGATATGTGTTGTCACAGTGTGCACGCAAAACAAATTCCAACATGACACAATTTCATACGATCAACCTTAAAAACCTGGAGGACATTATACAACATCTGAAAACCTCCTGTTGCCTTGATATTCTACCAACGGGTGTTTTCAAAAATGTTTCGAAGTGTTTGGCTTCAGATCTTCTACAGATTGTAAACACATCTCTGCTCTCAGGTATCTTTCCACAGGCCCTAAAAACTGCAGTCATCAAGCCACTCCTAAAAAAGAACAATCTAGACACGACACTAATAAGCAACTATAGGCCAATATCAAACCTTCCATTTTTAAGTAAAATCATAGAAAAAGTGGTTTTTCAACAACTCAACCTTTTCTTATTGCTAAACAACAGTTTTGATGCCTTCCAGTCAGGTTTTCGACCACACCACAGCACTGAGACGGCTCTTGTTAAAGTCTTTAATGACATCCACTTAAACACAGATAGTGGCAAAATTTCAGTCTTAGTATTACTTGATCTCAGTGCTGCATTTGATACGGTAGACCATGACATGTTGCTTGACCGATTGGAAAACTGGGTTGGTCTTTCTGGCTCAGTACTAAAGTGGTTTGAATCCTATTTAAAGAATAGAGACTACTTTGTGTCTATAGGTAATTATACATCTGAGCATACAAACATGACGTGTGGAGTTCCCCAAGGCTCAGTTCTGGGCCCTCTTCTGTTCAACATCTACATGCTTCCACTGGCTCAGATTATGGAAAACAACAAAATAACTTACCATAGTTATGCAGATGACACACAAATTTACATAACCTTATCGCCAGGGAACTGTAGCCCAATACAACAATTAAATATGTGCATTGAACAAATTAAGGATTGATGTGCCAGAACTTTCTTAAATTAAATGAAGAAAAAACGGAGGTGGTTGTTTTTTGGAGCAAAAGAGGAACGATTGAAAGTCAGCGCTCAGCTTCAAATGACAATGTTAAAAACAACAGACAAAGCCAGAAATCTTGGTGTAGTCATGGACTCAGACATAAATTTTTAACAGCCACATGAACATAATTAAAAAAATCAGCCTATTATCACCTTAAAAATATATCAAGGGTTAGAGGACTTATGTCTCAGCAGGATCTGGAAAAACTTGTCCATGCTTTTATCTTCAGTAGACTTGACTACTGTAACGGTGTCTTTACAGGTCTCCCTAAAAAATCAATCAGACAGCTGCAGCTGATTCAGAACGCTGCTGCTCGAGTCCTCACTAAAACCAGGAAAGTGGATCACATCGCTCCAGTACTGAAGTCTCTACACTGGCTTCCAGTGCCTCAAAGAATTGATTTCAAAATACTTTTACTGGTTTATAAATCACTAAACGGTTTAGGGCCAAAATACATTTCTGATCTGCTACTACATTATGACCCACCCAGACCTCTCAGATCGTCTGGGACAGGTCTACTTGTTGTCCCCAGAGTCAGAACTAAACAGGGGGAAGCAGCGTTCAGTTTTTATGCTCCACATATCTGGAACAAACTCCCAGAAACCTGCAGGTCCGCTGCAACTCTCAGTTCTTTTAAATCTAAGCTAAAGACCTATCTTTTTGATGTTGCTTTTCTTTAAATAATCTATTTTTATTAACTTTAATCTCTTATACTGCACTGTAACTTTTATTCTTATACTGCACTATCAATTTTATTCTTGTTTTAATTTGTTTATTAATGTTTTTAAATTGTTTTATAACTGCTCTTTAATGTTTTAGGTAAAGCACTTTGAATTGCCCTGTTGCTGAAATGTGCTATACAAATAAAGCTGCCTGACTGCCTGCCTACAGAGCCAATCAGACTGTAGAGGGCAAATACAGTTAAACTGTACAACACAGATCCCCAGCACACACACACGCCAAGTCTTTTTGGAAGCCTTCCTCACAATCTCCACAGTTCACACACAACGGCGACTTTACATTCACTGACTCACACACAGCTGCCAATCCACACACTCAGTATTTTGTGCGAGCGCGATAAGGATCTGGTGAAGGTCGTGAGAGGGATCTCATTCTCAGCAAAGATGAGCCCGCTGATAGCGTCGGGCCTCGCGGGCAGATTAGCCCAGTCTGATTCCACTGCCGCCCCAGTCGTCCCAGTGGTGTCATAGCTGCAGCACTAATGTTATCGCGTCCAGCCAGCCAACGATGACCCTTTAAAGCACATTAAAGATTCCATTCTACTCTGTTTCATGCACAGGACGTGTGTGTGTGTGTGGTTTGTATATTTCTTTTAAAGGATGAATAAAATCTGAACCTGCTACCCATTTAATCTGCTGCCAAGAACAGCCAAAGTTTTCTGAGCAGCTCAAGTGGAGTAATTCTGGGGATCATGTCTTGCTCAGGGCAATGCAGGTTGTTAAGGGAGGGGTGCGTATTTTGTCCCTTAGTCCCCCCCTCCCTCTCTCGGCAAGAGTTTCCCAGCCTGCCTGGAACTATATAGGAATAATAATCTGGAGGTCAGGGGGAAAAAAAATGGCTATGCTGACAGCCTGAAGGTGAAAAGACAAGACATAAAAATTGAAGAAACATGTCTTGACTGCGGTTATCGTAGCTATTATACTGTGGGGACTTGGTGCTGGAAGAGAGGCCATTTTTCTTTTGTTGTCATTTTGGAGATTCAAACTAGACAAGTGGATCTATTTTAATCGCGGAGATCTTAGGACCCGCGGTGCATCTTCGCTACTTTGAATATCACATTATTCACCGCGTACCGCTGGTTGTTGATGTTGTTGTTTTTTGTGCGAGAGTGACAAAAAGCCAAGTTTAAAAATAAAATAGTTGCTAGAAGGTGCTCATTAGAGCTGCTACTAAAGACAAGATTTGGTTAAAAAAAAAAAAAAATCTTCTTTCTCAATAATTAGAAAGCTTTTGTGATGGTGTCATGCTGGCATGAATATTTACAACCATCCTTGGATACAAATACTTGTTTTGGCTGAGGACGAGTCATCAGTGTCACATATTTTTGTGTCATAATTAAGAAGGGATATTATGGGGGATGTAGCTTATCCTTAAGTATGAAAGACCTTTAGTGATGGATTACACAGGTTTATAGAGTGAATTATTAAAAGGGTTTTTCTGGTATTTATGAATTGGCACAGGATTAAACTGGAAGTACTCACATTTATATTAACATTTAGCAGGACTGCAGCGTTGTTATAATCCACTTGGTTCTGGTCTTGTTGTGCTTTTTTCCTTTTTTGCACGTTTTATTTATGTTAGTGTTAGTGTGAAAATTCAGAACTTCAACACATAACATGTAAAACGTCTTTTAAAAGGATGCATGAGGAATTATAGCATTGAAATGTGTGAGAAAGCTCCCTTACTAGAGTCTAAACGCTTTCCCACCTGCCTCGTTTAGTTCAGTTGAATCGCACTAGAGCTCGCTTGCCCCGCTGGTGAGGGTTCGTTTGGGCAGGTGAGAATGCGGCAATCGCGAAAGGGGTGCGCAAACGAGCGCGCCGAGACCTGCTCGATGAGGTGGTCTCGGTACGCTTTCAATCGAACTCTGGAGCGGTGCGTTTGATCCGATCTCGAACCGCACCAACTATATGTACTCCGCAAGTCTGAGCTAATGTCTCCTGTAGCAGACCGATCTCATAGAGTGGCGTATGTATGACCCGCCAATTCCGTGTGCCGTTTTTGCATTATCAAGACGCATAATCACTTTTTAGCGTGTTTATCAACGCCGTTCGGCCGCCACTGACCTACGTTTCGTGTGAATTTTCGCCGTAGCGAGTAGTATGAAAGGACGCAAGTCCGCGGATGGGTGAAACGCAGGACTTTCACCCAGGAGAGCCGGGATCGCGTCATGCGTGTGGTGGTTTTCAACAGGTGTTTATTTTTTTTTTAAGCCTTCCCCAATATTTATTTCCTAAACCCAACTGTTTATTGTTTTCCTAAGCGTGTGACGTTGGTTTGTCGTGTTTTTGTCGTTTTTTTGTGTTACAAAAGCCTTTCCCAATGTTCTTTTCCTTTTTACACGCGTTACTCTCGATAGTACGGCACCTTCTTGCGATAAGACGCCACGTGGCGACGCCATGCCCGCCGTGTATGTTTACATCTGCTGTATACAGCGTAAACATACACGTGTATAGCTCAAAATGTGTACAGATAACACACCACTTGACTTTAGTAAAGTGGCGTGTATGCGTGTGTGTTGGCTGTAGTCAGGTGTCCTTTGCAATCTGCGATGCAGCAGAACATGTAAACTGTAGCAGCTTGCAGTGTTTCTATCACAGAAATAAGACAGCGGTCAAGGTCGGCATCCGTCCCTCACATCTCCGTGGTCAAACCAGCCGCCGCTAAAGAGAGCTGGAGACAGCCGCCGGCAGAGCAGAGCCAAGTCTCGGTGACCAGGGCAGACGTTAACGTCGCTCACGAATCAATGTCTGATGATTTAAATGAAATGAGCTGGTTTGACCATGGAGATGCAGGACATATGGACTAGTCCACACAGGGCCTTCTTCCTGTATTTACTTTCTTGCTTCCGCCCATCCCCTCCCCCCAGACAAATCCGAGGCGTGAACGTTCTTCTGTGATTTGTAATGACGCCTTTTGGTAAGCTTGGATTTTTCCAGAAACGAAATCGGATCAAGGGGGGAATCACTCCAAGTTTACAAACTCATCAACTGGTTCGGACCAGGGCAAACCAACTATACTGTAGGTGGGAAAATGCCACAAGTACTGCTTTATTATTACTTAATCCAGTATAAAATTATACAATATATAATTACAAACCTAAAACCTTCGTAGATTAAGAATTAATTATAGAAAGAGTAACAGTCAACCTTGTTTGCAGTTCGAGGTGTCAATAGTTATACAGATGCCTCTTTCACAATGGTGGTCTATGGGGAAAAGGCTTTTTGGGCCTACAGGGGTCCAGCTCTCTTCATACATACATACATGGACAATTTTGGTTGAGTGGCCACACTTTGTATTCCATCTTATGGCCGCATCACATGACGCACGCTGGCCCAATAAATATGTTCCCCATTGTTAGAGAAATTTTGATTTACATACTTTCTCTCTTGTTATTATTAAACGGTTTGCATGGAATAATATTATACTGAATACTCTAAACAAGATAAGATGGAGCCATTGCTTGTCCTTGTCTGAGCACGGTGTGTTCCTCAGGGCATACATGCCCTCCCAGACCAGATAGGGGAGACGTCATTACTCTGACAAGATAACAGTTGACGACATCTACTCTGTATCATGATTTATTACATTTCACTGGGTATTATTAAAAAGCAGCTTTTCGTTAGGTCATTGTCTGTACTATTCTATAGTGCGGAAACGGCCTCCCTGTTGGGTTCTGAAGTAAAATGAGCTGTAATATAACTTCAGTGGTCCTGTCTATTATTTGATAATGAAATTATTCTAACACACATACACAATCATTAGAAAAGAAGTAGCTGTCAAACTGAATATATTTTTCCGAGCATCAGAAACACCCCAAAATGACTATTGCTATCCTCAGACTTTAATACATTTGGTCCAATAACTATTATTTTATCCCATCCATATGCTCTATGAGCTCAAAAATACTGAGCATGTTTCTCCGGCGTATGTGCCCAGTTAGCAACTTTCATAGAAATGAATGGGGTACCCAGTTCTTTTTAAGACATCCATGGCATCAACCACAGCTGTGCTGACAGCACGGCAGCCGATTCTGTGAATGGCTAAAACCTTCCATGCAGAAAGTCCATGCAAGGCTTTGCCTGTATAGACAGGGCAAAGGTCCAAACATGGGCGTCATCGGTAATATCCTGTAACAATGCTATGTTCATGTAAAGCCATCTTGACTCATTTGAGTGAGATTTGCAAGATACTGAAAGACCTTATTTTCTTTTCTACCTTGAAGGACTCTTGTTTGATAGCAGAGTCTGAAGACCAAAGAGACTCAAAGAAAAGGCCATTTTGTTGAAATTCTCCGTCCGCCGTCCTGTGGGTTGTTTCTCATTAATCAGAACTTTTTCATTTAAAAAAAAAAAAAAACATTGTCATACATTTTTCTCACAGGAAGTAGCCTATTCAGGCTTTATAAAAGACCAACTCGTATTTACAATGCGTGTGGCCTTCTTTCACTGAAAAAATATTCAGAAATAATGCATTCTGTTATTAAACCCCCTCCTTTCATGCACACACAAAATACAGTCTATATCAGCCCTGCATATTTTCAAACACCGTTGGTGACAGTGGAGGAAAAAAAAAAACATTTCAACATTTTCACTTCATTTCTGAAGGTTGAAAATATACGGCGGATAATATAATTGTCTGTTGCCTCAAAATATTACTCATTCATATATATTTTTTGTTGTTGTTGTTGTACCTGTTTGTGTACATCTTAGCTTTGTTTTCCTGATAGCTCCCCACTTTGTGAAGAAAACAACCATTCCTGAATCATGACTAATTGGTTTAAAGCGATGGCAAGCCCACAGCCGGACAATGCCCACTGAGCATTATTAACCGGTATTCACCTCGTGCCAACATTCTCATTTGTATGTCGACTGTAGAGATGACTGACAAGGAAATCTTTCCCCTGCTGCTTTATTAAGGCAATTTGCTGGTAAAACAAAAATCATCTCAGACGTGGTCAGCTCTAATACTACTAGTTTCATTTTTCCCGGCACTGATGATGTAAGCCCTGCTAGCAAGTAACGTGTGAAATGGTAATCAAAACATGGTATTGGTGATCAACAGTATCCCAGTGTATTCAGTTGTCAGTGTTTCCAGAATACTGTATGCTTTACTTACGTCTGGGATTAATGGCTTTTATATGCCAATTGCAAAACACAGCACAGGTCTCCTAAAAAGCTAAAACATTTTCAAGATGTTTCCATTCTCTCACGGTAGCATTTGCATTGCCACCCGAAAACCTTGGTAGATTAGTCTAATCAGTAAATGTTCCACCTTCAGTATCCTTTTAACGTGTTTAACACGCTTAAAAATCGCATGCAAAACTTTAGAGACACTACCCCCCCCTCCCCCCCTCGCTCCATGTTGCTAAAAACCCCCAAATTCCCCCAAAATATGGAGGATGTGCCCTTTCGGCACTGTCTCTAGACCCAATCACAATGCTTGTTTTACAATAACTCGTGGGTAGAAAATCCCTGCGTATACAATTTAACGGCACTGAGCAAACGGGTGAGGAACAAACTGGATATACTCTCATCTCATTCATCTAAAACACGTTTGGTGCTTTCATACCTCAACACGTTCACTAACGTTACGTCGGAGACCTAATTCGCCTGTTGGGCCACAGAAGAAAGAACAAGACACTACCCAAACTAACAGTCAGATCGGCTGTCTTGGGACGCTAGATTTGGTTTATCGAGGACGCTAGCAAAGCTACACAGTACAGGAAATAAGCGCAGCAGAAACATCAGATAGGCCGGACCGCCAGGCTTAACTATATATCTTTAAGCTTAATAGTTACAGCTGAAAATGACAACAGAAAAAAAACAAGTTTGACTATTTCACATATCTCCGTTGTCTTCCCGGAAGGGATTTTTGTTTTAGCGCGACATCATGGTGATTTGAAAGGTGTTTTGCTTTTCTCTGGGGCCATTTTGTGACTTACCATGCTGAATACGCGAGCTATTAGCGAAGTCTAAACAAGTATCCATTAGCTAAGCTAAGGGAATGTAGCTCGTTAGCAAGCTAAACAAGCACGGTGCAGCTACAGGCTTCGAAAGCGGCGCACTGGGTAGGGAGTTAGCTCGCTAGCAAGGGTCGTGCAAGAGTCAGGTTAAGTGAGGGTGAAATGCAAATAGATTGAGGGAAACGTAACCGTGCAGGGTCTTTTTGTAGCTCCGGGGGGAAGGCCAGCACTGCCTGCAACTGTGTAATTGGCCCGTTTTTAATGCCAGAAATGGCCTGGACAGCCCTGCGTCTTGCCACGCTTTACTCTTGGCCAGGTTGAAATGTAAAAGTGTCAAAAACACATTGCAGCAGAATGGAAAAGTATTGCAAGGTGATACAAAAACTGTTGTGAGGGAGCAAATAAAATGTTTCAAAGAACATTCCCACAGGGGCCCCTAAGGATATATGCGATACTCACCATTGGAAATTCTTAGGTCTTGTATCTTGGGGGGGAAAAAAATCCTAAGAATAAAAGTAAAAAAATCATCTTTAATGAAATGAGAAACTTATGAGAAAGTTTGGGATACTTCTTTGTAAATACAAACTTTTCAAATAAAATCACTGAAAGAATAACTGGATAATACACGACAGACTTATATGAAAAACTAACATGAGCCAGTGTGTTTGTAGATACAAGGGATGAAGTGAAGAGAGGGGGAATTGTAGTAGTAGTAGTTATGTTGACGGGGGGGAAATCTCACCCTCTAAAATCTTCCATGCATACTCATATTCTTACTCACATTAATCATCCTGTCAGAGTTAAGATCAAGTACATTTATCATTAATAAATGAGTCGGTGATGGGGTGGAGGAGGGGTTGTATGCTTGTGTGGTTTTAGGATTTTGTGCTAATTAGATCCTGGGGAACATGAAGGCTGGGATGTCAAATAGGTGTCTAGAGAGCGAATATCCAGTGGCCATTTTAACCGGGTTTAATACAGCTGCTAGCTAACAGTAGGCTAACGTTACCTGCTGCCAAGTATAATGTTAACTAGCATCATGTGCAGCGACGTTTCTGTTGCCTCCAACATCGGTTTCGGAGCATCAGAGAGGGCAGCGCAGGCATCTAAGGGCCACCGAAATGAGGCACCGAAATCTGCCTGGCTATTCGGTCTGGGTAGATACCGCTCGCTAAGGCACAGGTTCCGTATTAGCACCGGCACTCAGATGAGAGGCGAATTCTACAGTCTGAGGTTTCCTCCATGGACAGTTAAAGAATTGTACCAACAGATCCCGTTGCTCTGGACGGAGACCAGTGAAGGATATTGGAAGCACTTTTCCGGTGAGCGCTGAGGGTTACTGAGCAGCCTCCAACTGAGCTTGAAGACGTAGATGTGACCTGAGCAACCTGTCTGAAAGTTGTAAGTCTTCTGGTAGCTGTGCCGAGAGAAATCTCAATCATTCCCAATCTTACAGAGACGGAGAGCGTAGGTATATGTAAGGAGATAACATAAGCACAGGCTAATTATTGCTAACTAAAATGCTAGTTAACATTAGTAATTAAACTTAAACAGCTAATGTAAGTCAAAACTGCCTGCGAGCTTCTCCTGTACTATACGGTAATTCCTCTACTGTGCGTCAGTAAGTCGTGTGGTTATGACCCAATCGTTAGCCTATTTTTACAAAACCGTCTGCTACAGAGCCATAATGTGAGATACAAGGTAATGGAACCTTTTATACATTGCCGTGTTTCTTTAGAAATAAACAATGGACAAATGGTCTTTAAACTAGGGCTGTTCGATTATGGAAAAAAACATAATCACGATTATTTCGGTCAATATTGAAATTCCGATAATTTGACACGATTTCTCGTCAACTTCTGGAAAGATGTTGCAATTACTGAACTTAAAAAACAGTGGAAAAAGTTAAATAAATCAACAGTTAAAAAAAAACATCCATCTGTGAAATCTGCCTTAATACTTTTCCTTTTTAAACTTTATTTTTTCATTCAGAACACAAGAGAAAATAAGAGTTCACTTGCAAAACGTAATGAGCTAAATAATTGTTTTTCTCGATTATTCTGTTTTTGTGATCGTTGGGAGTCAAAATCATAATCACGATTACATTTCGATGAACTTTACTTTAAACGCTTCAGATGTAAAGTTATTTTCTGTCAAAGTGACGCCAAAATGAACGGCAGTCAATGGAATGCTAGCGGCGGGGGAGTGCTTGTTAGCATCAAAATGGCTCCATAGGAGCTACGGGTTGTGCAGAGAGGCTTACCCCCCCTTGGTTTCATCTTACGTGCACATGTCCAATGTCCATGTCCCGCTGGTGCTATTGGCAGAACATGTTGCTGTGCAGGACGAATGCAAAGTCCACGGTGCAGTGTTTGTGCTTATTTCGTGAAATTGAATGAGACGGTTTGGTTTCTTGGCTTCGTGCAAGACCACCTCCATTGAGGGGCGAGTACAATTTGAAGAACAGATCCAATCCTGGTTGAGTCGATGCTGTGCGTGACCAAAGAAAATTCTTAGTGCTTATCAGTTTACATTTCGTTTTTATATTGCTGAGTGAAACAGGTAGAGGAAACCATAACTTTGAAAGAAATACAACCGCATCATATTTAGAGGTGTTTCTAATGTGTTGTTCATCCCTATTTACATACTAATGGCAATATTAGAAACACCTCTCAATATGATAAAAATCCACCACCAAAAATAGTCATCTTGTTTAATTAACACATGAGCCCAGGTGTCCCTAAAAACTGGTTAACAACTGTTAGTACCAAAGCCCTGCTATGTAATAGAAATTATAATCTACGGTTAAAGGACTTGCAAGCGTGAAATTAAATGCAAAACAAATGCCAATATCCTTGAAGCGTGTTTATTTACATTGTATATTTATTTAGAGTTGTATTTATTTATTTTTTTTAAATGTTTGTGTATTCAATGACAACTGAATGTCAGACAAGAGGATGGAGAGTTATTCTCGAATGGCATCCCAGGGCAACATCATGTTTTGTTTAAGATAATTTTTTGGGGCTTTAGTGGATAGGACAGCTGAAGACAGGAAAGTCTGAGAGAGAGAGAGAGGGGCAATGACATGCAAAGGGTTGGAATCGAACCCAGGCCGCTGCGTTAAGGACTGACATGGGACATGGGGCGCATGCTCAACCAGGTGAGCTACCAGAAAAACATCATCAAAACATTTTGATGAGTATCTCCTGTATGGTAATTACTAAGAGACAAAGACCACAGCGTGAGATGTACCTTAAAGGTCCCATGGCATGAACATTTCAATTTGAGGTTTTTTTAACATTAATATGAGTTCCCCCAGCCTGCCTATGGTCCCCTAGTGGCTAGGAATGGTGATAGGTGTAAACCGAGCCCTGGGTATCCTGCTTTGCCTTTGAGAAAATGAAAGCTCAGATGGGCCGATCTGGAATCTTCTCCTTATGAGGTCATAAGGAGCAAGATGACCTCTCCTTTCTCTGCTTTGCCCGCCCAGAGAATTTGGCCCGCCCATGAGAGAGAGACATCATGGCTTTCAAACGAGCAAAGTGGCAGCTGGTCAAGGCCACACCCTCCACCTTGCCCCCCACCCTCTCCTCCTCAATAGCTACAGACACAGAAATGGCACATCATAAGGAAAGCTCATTGTGGGACTGGCTCTAGTGGCTGTAATTCTGCACCAAGGCTGAATTTCGGGAAAGAGACTTCAGATACAGTATTAGGGGACCACTAAGGTCTATATAAAAGAGACTAGATACAGTATTAGGGGACCACTAAGGTCTATATAAAAGAGACTTCAGATACAGTATTAGGGGACCACTAAGGTCTATATAAAAGAGACTTCAGATACAGTATTAGGGGGACCACTAAGGTCTATATAAAAGAGACTTCAGATACAGTATTAGGGGACCACTAAGGTCTATATAAAAGAGACTTCAGATACAGTATTAGGGGGACCACTAAGGTCTATATAAAAGAGACTTCAGATACAGTATTAGGGGGACCACTAAGGTCTATATAAAAGAGACTTCAGATACAGTATTAGGGGACCACTAAGGTCTATATAAAAGAGACTTCAGATACAGTATTAGGGGACCACTAAGGCCTATATAAAAGAGACTTCAGATACGGTATTAGAGGACCACTAAGGTGTATAAAAGCATAATATATGAATATATCATGTGTATGACAGGTCCACATGAGAAAAACAACTCAATCCTTTTGGATATTTCCATAAGAGATGGAAGGCTACCAAATTAAAAATTTCGTTTTATAATGTGAAGTGTGTTTCTCTTTATCATGATTTTAAGTGGCGTTCTATTTTACAAACATTGCAATGACTCAGTGGTGTGTTTAGCTGTTGGTGTTTTCAGTAAGCTAGCCTTCAGTTCCACAGTCAAACTCGTTGCTCCTTTGGCAGCATGGTGCCCTCAATTAACCACAACTCTGGGCTTTAAACTAGCAATATAGATCCTATGGTTATTAATATGGCTACAGCTTTTCAGTTCCATTTGATCTATGATTCTTAAGATCAGATTTTATGAGATCAAATACTATCTTGTCCTCAAAATTGCAGTAATGTGCTATCAACTTGCAAACAATTTTTAAAGGAGCTAATCTTCAACAATCAATATACTTTCATTTTTTTTCCCCGCTGGCCTGATAGTTGCCTCGTAAAATACTCAAAAATGCAGACTCATTTGATACATCTGCTGATGAAAGGCTATAAAAACTGACATATGAAAGTTGGCTGTAAGCAGAATGCATGAGCGGTTTCCGTAGGAAAATCAAATCCAGAAGACAACGTGGATTTGGTTAAAAGTGCAATGTAAAGTTGACAGCTCCTTCGACTAATACTGGTGCTGTTCAGCAGCAGCAGTGTGTTGTTGTGATGCTGGTTATAGAATCAGATGATTGTATAACATCAGTTTGCACTAGGTGGGGGGCGGGTTGTACCGCCTTTGACTCTTTTCCTGCTTCCAACGTTAGCTACATGATTGCTGGATATCCCAAACTAACTTTTCTTCACTTTCCTAGAGCACGAATAGATATCTGAAAGGAACATGGTGACTGTTGTGTGGAATAAGTTTGGCGGAAAAAAAAAAGCCCTACGCCAGTCGCTAAGGGGTAACTCAATAAAAAGCCATTTGCCAACACTATATAAAATGTAGTATTAAGTTTTTGTGAGCTGTAGCCTACTAGCCTTATGAGACCGTCCTGATCTCGCGAGCTCCAGTTTTCCACTCTCAGATCAGTCTGGCATCTTGAGATAGAGAAAATTTGGACCGACCAATCAGCGTTGGTTTTGAGGTGGGTTAGGTGGTGATAGACAGATGGTTTATCCAATCAGCTAACCAGTATTTTCAGACAGCGGTAGCCCTAATTCTGTTAGCCGCTCGCTAATGCTTTTTTTCTCTTGGATCCTTCTTTTGGAATATTGTCCGGGAACCTGAAATGGTGTCTTTTATTCCTAAATTCTCGTTACACAAATGGCAAATATCCTTTACCGACATGTTGCTTGCATGCTGAGCTAACGAGCTATGCTTTGCCTGCAGCAGCAGGGGCGGGCTTGTGGTTGTATTTTCATATGCTTCGTGGATCTGATTGGTTGATTTGGCCCAGCTATCACCAACATAGGTGATAGACAGATGGTTCATCCAATCAGCTAACCAGTATTTCCGCCCCTTCCCAAAAGTTCTCCAACGGAAAGTTCCCAGATGAATATGCCGAGCAAATGCGAGACAATCCATCTGGCGTCGGGTTAGTAGCCTACATTCACCACTTCTAAACAGAGGCAGATCACTATATTCATATATAATCTCTGAGATTTTTCCTTCACAGCGCTGTGCAATGTGAGAAAATCTCAGAGCTGAACCGGGCAGACACATCAATTTTCATCAGACTCTCCCTGGGTCGGGTTAAATAAGTCTACTGCTAACTTACAACACTGATAACATTACCGTCGTCAAAATAACCCCGTGAATCAAATCCCCTACTTCACCGTTAACAGTCAAGCCACTAAAGCTGTATGGAAATGAACACCTCTGTAGGGCCCTATGAAATCAGTTTTATTTTTTTTCAAATTCCGTTTTATTTTTCAAATTCCGTGTTTTTGGATTTATTTTTAGCCGCTTCGGATTTACGGTTTAGGTAGAGACCTGTCTTTGCTTGTTGTTGAGACCTTTCTCCGCTTGCGGTTTTAAACTGAAAAATGAGAAACAGGTAAAAGAAAGTTGTTTATTTAATATGTCAACAAAATATATGCAATTTCCGTGTGTATAACAGAATTCCATTTTCATGTATAGATTCCGCGATTCTGTCCATGTTTTTTCTGCTGGTTAACGATCCTACGACACGAGACATCTCTCTCTCTCTCTCTCTCTCTCTCGCTCTCTGCACACACAACCGGTCCGGTTCTGGTGGTTGATGAACGCAGATATGTGCCGATTAGCTCTCATAACGGGCTGAGTGGGTAGCGCACTGTCATGACCCCCATGACGCTAATGTCTGATTACTCCACATTGTCGTTGTGATATTTTGTGATTGCATTCTGAATCTGCAGCGTTCTCTGTCAGATAAGTCAGTACCAGGCTATACAGTGGAGGTGCATATTAAGTAGTTCGGGGGCCTTTCTGTAAGTAATTTTGGGGTACAATTTGGTTTTGAAGAATTCTAAAAGCAGCAATACCACAGGCCAAGCAATGTGCCCGTTCAAAACGGGCACATTTCCAACAGGCTCTGTACTAGTAAGAATTAACACGACGACAGCATTTAAGTTGAATCATAGCGGAGATGCTTCTGATTAACTGGGAATTTTGAATGTGTTATGTGTGAACACCCTGTTAATCTTTGAGTGAAAAAATGACACTGGTCAAAACTGAACTTAAGGTTTTTTTCATTTTGATCATTTTTTTATAATAACTGCCGTAACCTACATGTGTTTCCTTCAAATTTTAATCTCCAGTGGCAAGACTTCTCTCTGCTGACCATTAGAGCACCACCCTACATATGTCCCACTGAACCTGATGAGCAGGATAGATGACATAAAAACATAGGACTGTGAACCAATATGCTTCAGAGGAGGCTCGACCCCACCCCCTCAGCATTGCTCTACAGCAGCGGTTCCCAAACTTTTTTTCCTGCGCACCCCCTTCTATGTCCCAACCGGGTTGGCGCACCCCCAATCCCCACTTAAAAAAAAACGCAATAAAGCTTTGTTTTATCGCCATATAAAGACTCATGTTTAATCATGCGCAAATAACTAGAACACGCATGACAATAACAACATCAACAAAGTTTCAAGATAATGCAACAAAGCTACGCACAAGCTTCCACTTTTAAGAGAACGAGTGACAGACACAGGCTAATTAACAAGAAAGCACGGTTATTTTCAGCCGCGTAAAAGAAACATTGTAGCAATAGGCAAGGCCTTTTAAATTTTATTGTATGGAAAAATCCCATTTAAAAAAACAGACCGCCATTAAATCTTTCCTCTCGCGCACCCCCTGGTGGCAGCTCGCGTACCCCTGGGGGTGCACGTACCACACTTTGGGAATTTCTGCTCTACAGCATGCTGTGTTCTACGTTGGGCTGTCTTATAAATTGCGCCACTGGAGCTCAAATATGAACTGAAACAGGTTGAGAGTTTGAGCCTCACCTGGAGCCATATATATGGGTTTACATCACCTGTACTGCTCTTCAGTTTCAATGGGACACATGTAGGGTTGTGATTTAACGTTAATCAGGGAGAAGTCATGCATATTACCTAAATTAGGTATTAAACAAACTAGGTTTCAAAAAGATGGCCGACATGTCTCCATTTCCTCCCACTGTACAAAATTGCAGCCACAATAACCCGGATACAGGAGCTGCCATCCTTTTTAATTTCGGAGCCGGAGTCTGCACAGTAGTTATCGGGTGGTGGAACCGCGGTATCAAAGTCCTGCCTATACACCCGCCTGACCAATCACAGCTGTCAATAATGACTTTACACCCTGTTTTATATATGTAGCATCAAATAACTAATATACTGTAAAACAAACGTATCAGACAAATGACCATGTGAACAAATACCAGTGTGGTTATAACAACTTAAAATGACAGAAACCATCGTTGGGGAAAAAAGTTATTTGAAGTGTACTTTGATTTTTTTTTTTAGTTTGGCCCACATCCAATCCGCTAACATGGAGGGGGGGTGCGGGGTTTATGAGCTATTCTACAGCCAGCCGCCAGAGGGCGATCCAGATGTTTTTGCTTCAGTTATACAGTCAATGCATCAACCCCTGGGACCGACGGGTAAATTACATCTCAACTTAGCGTTAAACAAGAAATATGAAAGCATTAAACATGCACTTTACATAAATGAGATGTATACACTTTGAAATAACTTGACCCCGTTTGCTCAGCGCTGTTGAACTGTATATATACACGTGACGCAAGGGTTCTCTACCCAGAAGTTAATGTAAACAAACGTGATTATATTTTATAGCTGTTAGAAACATTAGAATCTTAGCATGCCATGTGGGTATGTTAGCATTATGACGTCAGCATTTAGTTCGAGGTTAGGGTTCATCCCGCTCTCTCTCGAACTGACTGCAGTTCATTGTCGTAACCTTGACTTGAGTGGGCAAATGCTCACGTTCGATCGCGTCTGGAACTTTGAAGAGGTGTTCTCTTCACGGATGAACCCTAACCCTAACACCAGATACTGACTGGTTTTACTGTATTGGGGGGCCCCCCCCCCAATGCATATTTCAGAGTAGCCTTTTATTGTGGCCAGCCTAAGGCCCACCTGTGCAATAATCCTGCTGTCTAATCAGCATCTTGATATGCCACACCTGTGAGGTGGATGGATTATCTCGGCAAAGGAGAAGTGCTATATAGATTAATAAGCCTTTTGTGTACATAGAAAACGTCTTAGATCTTTGAGTTCAGCTCATGAAAAGTGGGGAAAAAAACAAAAGTGTTACGTTGATAATTTAGGTTGGCACAGTTAACGGCACTTTATATGTACGGGCTAGTTTGAACACCCACATGATGTGACTATGCCTGCATAGAGGACATTATCTCACAGTGGTACTTCAATTAACCAACACGATGACATGAACTTACAATTATGTGAGTGCATGGAGAAATAACATTCACTTCAATAACATAGTATCCCACACATTTATCCTGACAACCTCTGTCAGCCTACGGAAGAGCTCAGAGGAAATAACGAGGTAAGACCCAGAGCTGCGTACGACAGCATTTTGACAGAGGACGCTCGCGCTGTTCCAGGGGGAGCCATTATTTATGCCTTAGTGATGTGAAACTAATTGTATTCATTGCCATCTCACATAAGCCCACAGAGCTGACACGTCATTTGAATTAAACACGCAGATACATTTACATATACCTCCCAAGTGCACCAAAAATAAAATAAAAAGACGGGCGAGTGGTGCTCGTTCGCGCGCGCGCTCCAAATGAAATTTCCAAAACTGACCGCTGTTTTCTCAGTTATTTTCCTCTTGTGTAGAGCTCATTGCTATCATAGCGTTTGCATTGAATTTAGAGCTCACAGGGTATTGTCAGAGGATGAAAGAGAATGTTTACAAGCGCTCAAGTGTACAGATATTGTGATAGATGATCTTAACAGTGAATAAAGGCTATGAAGCATCACTAACCATGGACTACAAAGTGCACACGACCCACATGACTTCCTCCTTTCATCGCTCTGGCCGCTCTCTCGGGGCCTGTGCAACATCGAAATATTAATGCAGTGGAACGTTCCGAGGTGTGAAGTCATTGCCCTTGTTTGCTTGAAACAACATTAAACCGGGAAAATAATACAGTGGCAATTTTGGCAAAAGCTGTATGAGAAATTTGGCAGGCGAGTGTGTGCAGTAGCCTCCTATCGTCTCCAAACTACTGGCCTAAAGCTTCATCTGGGCAATGGGCTGTGACTGGCAAAGCTCATTTGAAAGGAGGGGGGAAAAAAAGACAATAGAATGAAATGTGCTGGCACCAGAAGGGAGAAAGTTTGGCTCTGGGTTTCCTCCCCTCTGTTCTGCTCTCGGCTCCAACCCACCCCCCCTCCCCACCCACCCACCCTCTGTCATGCCACTTGTATCTCTCTCTTTGCCTCTTCGTCCCTCCTGATCCTACACATCCATTCTGCATCCCCCCCCCACTCCCTCGTGCAGCACTATCTAATCTGAGCAGCTTCACTCCCTTTTTGAACCACCTCACAATTAGGCGAAGAGGAGGGTTGTTGTGATGTTGTAGTTACAACCATTCTGCTCTGCTGGAGTTTGACTTTGATCCCTTAAAGGCTAGAGCAAAAAAACGCTCTCGGCTATAGTACAGTCATCAGGTGCCCCCCCCGATGCACTCTGTTCACAGAGGTCTGACAGCCCCCTCCCCTCCCCTGAGGCCTCATGTCAATGCTGATATGGAAAAGAAATAACTATATCACTCCCACTACTGCTCTTTTAAAAAATATGGTAAAAAAAAGTGTTAAGGCAAGAAAACAAATGGCGGCATCAATATTTTAAGCGCTGTCGTTTTGGGGGGTAGTGCACTTGACACAAGCTGTAATCTAGCACTTTACCTGACACACTGTGGCAGGATGGGCCGGATAAACTCTGTGCGGATAGAGAGCGATGTAAGCGCCGCAATAACAGCATCCTTTTGAAGATTAGAGTGACTGGTGAGCGTTGTAAATTGCTCTCCCCGTGTTCCTTGGTGGCAGAACATTTGTCGCCAATCTCTTTGACAGAGAAATGTTAAGACTTTCTTTTGAGGTGAACCCCCCCACACACACACACACACACACACACACACACACACACACACCAAAAAACAACAGCCTGGGCAAGCTTTCCTTTCCAAAAACAGCATGCTGAAAAAGTCTGATTGGATAGTATTTTTTTTAGTCCCACAGATCAGTCCCAAAACCAGCCCGTCCTCACCCAGAAAACGACAGACAATAACGTTTCTATGGAGCTTTATTCCTATCTTTATTCAAGAACGTGTTCTTTCAATTTGAGAGCATTTCTCATTGATTTCTCGTTTTCAATTTGGTAATAATTTCGCTCAAAACCTTCAGTTTGCTTTGTATTGATTTCATTAGGGTAATGAATAATATATAACTGTGCTATTTAAACAGTGTTTTATTATAGTGGTGGCATTGTACTTTTTTTTATACAGACTGATATGGTTTTTGTATTTTCATACTATTGTTATATGATGAACGATAACTGATGAACACACAGCAGTGAGGCAGAAACCAACACAAACAATCCTGTTTCTTGGGCTCTTTCAGTTATATTACGGTTTAAGTTTTACTATTGGCTAGAACGTCTGAAATTAGCCAAATACAACCAAACGAGAAAAGAAATACAAAGTGGGCTCATTTATTTATACACATACTGTCCGTCATCTGTCGTTCAATCTATCTAAACCAGTGTTTGAATTATCTTTTTGTCTTCAAGGGGGTCTCTCTATCTCATAAAAATAAAGTTAGCACACCACACGCATAGCCTAACAAGGCTATACAATTAAATAACCTAGGTGCGAGTGGCGCTTTTTCTGGCCATCTGATCTTTCCCATAAATCTTATGAATTCAAAGCATGTCCAGACAGTATTAAAATCAGTTGTGGAATAACTTTATGGGGTCTACTTAACACACCCCTCTAGCCCTCGGACCTGGTGAAATATTAACCTAAGTCTGTCACGTTATATGGATACAACTATAAAGATACAATGTGCCTGTTCCCAGCATTAGCACAACACTTTGTCATGGTTAGCTTGTTACCTGTGATGATATCATATATTCTAAATGTAACGTCTCTTTCATTCAAAAAAATGTCTAATGTTGAAGTGGAAATCAAGAGAATAGTGGCAGCTCCACACCAGTTACAGAACAACATGCATCTCAACGTCAGTCCAAATTACGCACAATAAGCAGTTTGAACTCACTGATGTAATGCAATTTATTTTCTAAGTGTTGGTACGCTCAGTGAAACTGAGTCCAGCGCGAGAGAGACCCGACTCAGAGGAGGAGAGGTTAGTGAGGCCAGCGTCTCCACGGCAGGTGACAGTGCGCACGGATCTGCTGCGCCACGCATGGATGAAATAATGAAATAGTAAATAGGACTACAGTAACACAAATATGTGCAGAATTAAGACCCAGTGTTTGGTGGACCGGGTACACCTTGTTCACTCAACACTACACCTGGCATTCTATTGGTTGGGGGATTTAACAGGGTTGTAGCACACTAGGGGTGGGAGATATTGACAAAAATGAATATCTCGATATTTTTTCTCGATATCGATATTCAGACGATATTTTTGAAATCCTTCTAGAAGTTAAAAGAAGCCCTGTTCGGAGGCTATTTCAGTGGTTCTCTTGGGAAAATGTACAAGCAAGATGAAATCATAACAATAAACAAAGGGCTCTGTTCTGTAACATATTGCACACAACCATGTCCTTATTGGAAGCAGTCCTGGAGCTGGGACAGGGCCGGGTCAGACTAGGTTCTGATAGTCCTACTTGGCTGTATAGTCCTTCTGACCAGGATTTATGCTGGGATCAGGAGTTGGATGTGATCTGACTGGCCCAGGTGAGGGAGAGGTGCAGTTCTGTGTGCTTTTTTGATGTTAGAGTATACATGGTCTAGTGTGTTCTTCCCTCTAGTAACACAATCTACATGCTGGGAGAAAGCTGGAGGGGAACAGACTTTAAGGACGCCTTGTAAAAGTCCCCTGTATCCAGGTGATCGCGCTGCAGTTTGTTCACTATGGTTAGCAGTGAACCAAACTTTTGCTAATGTTAGCATCGGGGGCTATGTAGACGGCAGTGTGCTGTTTTCGTAGTAAATAAAATGGTCAGTATATTACCGACAGGGCTCCAGGTCAGGTGAGCCGTACTGGGCAACGATCCTGCAGTTGGTACTCCATTCATTGTGCACAAAAATGCAGTCCTCCGCCTCTGGTGGTACCGGAGTTATGTTCTCATCCTGCCGGTAGATAGCTAGCTCGGCGTGCTACCGCCGACAACAAGCTGGAGGGCTCGGTCAGGCTATTTCCTCCGGGATGTTATGAGCCGCCTGGAAGGCTCTCGTAACGGCTGTGTTGTATCGTGGTCCTGTATTGATTAGTTCAGTGTGGCTGTACGTACTTGTATAAATATACACCGAGAGGAGAGCCACTGCACAATTGCGCACCGCCATCTTTGTTGACATGAGTGAACGTCATAACGCTCAGGTAAGAACTAGTAGCAGCTTACTCTCGTGCGGGACGATCGTGATTTTGTACAAAAAAATACAGTCAAACAAACCCCTACAGTATTAAAATCGCTACATATAATTGTTTAGAAGGTTATAGTGTGCGCTATTTGTTTTCTCTTTAACTTCCTTCAGCTCTTTTCATGTTTGGGGGGTCGGATTGTAGAAATTATGAAATATTCGATATCCCAATTTTGCATATCGTCCAGGCAACAATTTGGATATTATCGTCTAAACGATATATCGCCCACCTCTATAGCACACACAAAAAACGAGAGCGCAGGAGAAATCCCAGAGGAGAAGATTTGCAGAGCACAGAAGCATCCTGAGTGCGAGGAGAAGGGCCGAGGCTGAGAGCAGGAAATCGGTCCAAGCAACAACGTATGTGAGTCCAAGCTAATGCTGGGCGATATGGAGAAAATACCAAATATCACAATATTTTTGACCAAATACCTCGATATCGATACCGCAACGATATTGTAGTGCTGACTATTGGTACTTTCACAAAATATTTACACTATGAGATTTTTGATAAATAGTCATCAGTAATGTGGATATAATGACTGAGTGGGTAAAGGTAAATAATAGAACATTTACAGTCTGGTAAGTTCAGAAAATGACATCACTCTACTGTAATGTAGCCTTTAAAACCAGGAAAAGACAACACATGCCATAGTACGATATCCAAAATCTAAGACGATATCTAGTCTCATATCACGATATCGATATAATATCGATATATTGCCCAGCTCTAGTCCAAGCAGAAAGTTTGAGCACAAGCAGAGCAAAGCCAAGCGTGAGCAGTGGCTATTTGAGTGTGAGAGCAAGGTTTTGAGTGAAATCATGAAAAATGAATACATTAATACACAAATATACTTCATATGTTTCTCGTTAGGTGGTGACCTCTTGCAGCTGTAGTAACTATCAGGGAGTGAGGTTACAAAGTATCGGAGTGCTAAACTCAATGAAGGTGGCAGGTAGGGCCGGTGGACACGTCAACCAAACACAGGACCTTCACTCAGGAGACCGGGGATCCGTGGCCCGTGTAAAACTAAAAGTCAGCCGTCATTTTGATATCAACAGAATATTACAGACCATAGTCCGTGACATCACATTACAGCCTCAATTTAGTTGTTTTATGTGACTTATTTTAAGCCAATTGCTGATGTTTTACTAACCCTAAGTATTGTTGTTGCCTAAACTTAAGTACTTCCATTTCACAACATTTACTACGTGGTTAAAACTGCCCCTGTTACGTTGGATAGAACGGTCACATGATTACGGTCAAATCAACATGTCATGTTGGATAGGTATGAGGTGTGTAACACCCAATTCAAAATACAGAGTAGAAATGATGGTTAGGGTCTACTGTTGGAGCAGAATGGATGATTAGCAAGATCAACACAGTATGCTTAGTTTGATGACCATATATTGAAATGTTAGTGCATCTCAACCTGTAATGAACACTTAGTTACACCCCCAGTAAATTAAAGAGATTTACAACAAAGGAAAATGAGCCCAGAGAAAAATATATGCACCATTAAAAGGTGAAATGCTCATCCTCAGAATACACAGAAGAGCAGTACGGTGCAGATTTGTCATACAGCTCAGACAGACTCTTCAGAATTCATCTATTTTCAGTCCATCCAAGGAAATCTTATTGAATTTGTATAAAAAACGTGAAAGCTCTGATGCTAACTTATTAGTAAATAACTCAGGTTATTAATTAAGTTGTTAATAGGGGTGTCAGGATTCTCCAAATCCTCCATTCGATAATTTTTTGATTGTAAGGTCACGTTTTTTTTTTTTAAAAGCACAGGTTGCTGTGCCATTATTTGAATAATATTCAAAGATTTAATGCTCAAAATGCAGCCTGTTAATATTAATTAATATGTACTACACCACTCAGGCTTATGCATCGTCAATGCCACTATCAGCGTGGGGTTGTTGTTACACGTTCTGTCCACTAGAGGGACTTCCAACATTAGACTGGCCTTGAAGGGGATCTACGTCACGGCGCATTGCATTTCTGGCCCGCCGCTCTTTGTTTACATTACTTTTCCACCACGCACACAGCGACAAACACAAATCAACAGAGAACTCTGTAATGGAACATGATCTAAGTGTAGTGAAGCGGCTCTGTCCGGACGTGACATGGGGGCGTGGCAGCATCGACGATACCATTTTTTAATTAGAAGTTTGAGATTGTGACTTAATTTCGGTCACCCTTAGTTGTTAAAGGAGCAGTAGGTAAGACTTATAAAACTAACTTTGTGTCATATTTGCTGAAACTGACCCTATGTTCCAGTAGAACTACATGAAACGGGTAATAAAAAAAAATTGGCTCCTGATTTGCAAAATCCACCGCTCCCTGTTCAGATGCACCAATCAGAGCCAGGAGGGCGTGTCTAACTGCGTGTCAGTCACTGCTCATGCACACGCGTTCATTTTCCCTTGTGGAGGGAGCGGCCTAAGAGACCGTTTTGGGCTTTAGCAGAAAGGGGGGAGGGACTGAGAAGTTGTCGATGTTCCAATTTTTTGGCTAAGTCCTGGATCTTCCCAATCCTACCTACAGAGTCTTTAATACTATTTACTTCACTAAACCAGCTTGAATTAACGTTGTTAGTCTGGAAACTGAAATAATGAATTACACAACACTTTTTACCCAATCGTGTGATGTATAATACATACTTTATTGATAATACAATTTTGAAATAATCAGCTTGTTGCACAATAATTGGACCATGTCATGGAAAACAGGACTGCAGTGTAATAGTGTGACTAACCACACTATTCTCCACTGTACACTGAATGAATACATATTCTAATAAAGCCCATTCTGACCAGTCACCATGACTTGTAAGAACGATCTGATCCCAGCGCAAAACTGATGTCCAGAAATCCTGATGTTTTTTTTCCAACAACACACGTGACGAAATAAACAGCCTCACAAGCTCTTTATCCTGAGAAAGTTTCACGTCTCTTTGGTTTCACAAGTGTACTCTGGAAAATAAATAAATAATTTTTTCTGTTCCGATTTTTACGCAGTAATGAAAAAGCCATCGTTGGGGCAAAACGGGGCGATTCAGTAAAACTGAAAGTTTCACGATGCCTTCTGTTCCAGTCGAGCCTCATTAGCTCAAAAGCATGTCCCGTCGTTTAAATGTCAGGGCACGCTGTTGTTCTACTATAAAACAGTAAAGAAGTTTTTTCTTTCAAAAAAAGGACTCTGACCTCATCCGACGAATTCAAATAAAAGCGGACAGTTTCACTTTTACACCGATGATACATTTTGTGCTGATTAGATGTTACGGCCGTCAGACCCAGACAGGCTTGGAATTAGTTCATGCTGCCCTTCATTATGAGGTTAAATAACACATGGTTTTGAAAGCTCTTTAGAACTTCCATCTATTACCTCAATGTTTGTTTGTTTTTTAAATCGTTTCTCAAAAATGATTTTGGAAGTGCTAATTTGTTAATTCAGTTTGCACGAACACTCAATAATTCTCGCTGCAGCCATATATTAACTGAAAGCAGAGAGCAAACCTGATTGAAGCCTTAGTTGAATCAATAAATCCCCCAGGCTGCATCCAAACAGGGCCAGCCTGCAAAGAGCAAAAAAAAATTCATACTGCTGAATTCATACATTTTTCTTTTGTTTATGCCTTCAACAACTGCCTAATTACAAATAATTAGCCTCACAAGGCATTTTCTGGCTGTAGAGATGATGCAACAACGGCTATATTAATCATTCCTTTTGAGTCAGGCATTGTTTTGGGACGAGCTGCTCCAACAATGTTTTGGGCGCTTCGTGACTTATGACTAATGGATGAGCAATAAATTGACCCCTGGAATTTACAGAAAGAAAAAAAAACCTCATCCTGTGACATGTAAGTTAGTGAAGGGAGTCACACAAACAGGGAGTGACTTGAAAATATTGCACACATGGGGGGGGGGCCCAGAATGTTTAAATACAAACAAATCAAAAAGCTCCATAGGATTAAACGTTTTGTTTCTCACATCTCATAAGCCCAATATGTGCATGAAGTGAGGACAGAATATAGAGCTATTCATCCTGGCTCAAAGCATGTTGTTAACCTCTGTGGAAAATGCAGCTTACAGGAGTAAGCTGTAATAATACCACAGTGCCACAGCAGCAATATGCCTACTATAAAGGGATTTCACAAATCCAGAATTCTATCACTAGAGCAGGAATCTACACTTTCCATGGTAGGAAAGTAAAAAAAACAACATTGTACCTTTATTTTTTTGCAGGAACACATTGCACATCCTCCTGTAACTGTCAGTAAATCCTCAATTTTGAGTAAACTAAAGTTTGGCCTAGCCTGGAGGTTTACTGTTTACCAGTAGCTTACACGGCCTGATTTAATAGTGTTATCTATGTAGTCCCAAAGGGTTCAATATTGAATAAATAAAGTGTTTTTTTTATTAACAACAACTCAAAATATAGACATTTTAAGTTGTGGGAAAAGAACAATTAAAATGGATATTAATACAAAAGCAAATCCAGCGTGTTAAAAGCGACAATGCATATACAGTCGAAAGAATCGCAAAGAAAAGGGCTGTGTCGCTGTCATGAACCAGCTCAAAAGTTATGACAAAATAAGGGTGTCTCGGTGGTGGTTGGGGAAAGACCTGCACGATAAATCGTTATAAAATCGCGATCTTGATAGACCCTGTTCACGATTTAATTTTTAAATGATTGATTGAAAATAAATAAATAAAAAAAAAAATATTGGGGCCCAATTTTCTGCCTTTATTTTGGTAGGACAGCTCTCACAAAGTTCAGGGCTTTCCCCCTCAGCCAATGACAAAGCGCCTTTTAGTCACGCGTTTCACTCGTTGAGCGAGTGCGGTAGTTCGGAAATAAACCAAAATGGATATTGATGAAAACCCAGGTACTAGTGAGGAGAATCAGCCAACCACTCAGTCTCAAACCCAACTTGTTCTGAAAAAAGGCTCACATTCGTTGGTGTAGAAGTATTTTGGATTCAAGACGGACGACGAGGGTCAGTCTGATGTGATTTGCGAGGCATGCTTTGCCCTCGTCGCGGCACCGCAAGGTAACACCACAAATCTTTACCAGCACCTCAGACGTCACCACAAAGTTCAATATGATGAAGCTGTACAAGGCAAGAGGTCCAAAAGATGTTTCAATTAGTCTATTTAGAGCCATGTTCAGGGCCATATTCAGCGCAGTGCGTTAAACTTCTATTTTCGGTAACTTACTTGAATGGCCAGTTGAATGTTAATTCTATAAAAGGCAAGCAATTAAAGAGTGTGCTAAGAAAATTTTGGTACTGTACGTAGATTGGCAATTGACAAACTCCATTTGTCTAGAGACTGATGCTGTAGCTGCAGCATGTTGACTGGCATGTTTTAATTATGTAAAGACATAAAGTTCAAGGAGTTCAGATAGAGCCGGTATCAGGGCCATATTTAGTTCAATGTGTTGTATGTCACTATTTTTGGCAGCCTACTGTACATAAATGGCCAGTATGTACTTTATTTTCTGTATTCATTGAAGCCTCTATGTTTACAGGCTTGTGGTGATGCGCAATGTGCTATAGGTGTCATGGTTCATGTGTGCAATAAACATTACACTTTGTGAGAAAAGAATCGTGGCAGAGATTTGTGATATCAATTCTAAGCTAAAAAAAAATAAATCGTGATTCATATTTTTCCCCGAATGGTGCAGGCCTAGTTGGGGACGAGAGAGGGGAAAAATGAAGATGGCAAGTATATGTATTTTATTCATGTCCTGGAAGTATTTATTTAGCGATAGGCGGTCGAAGGTCAACTGTACGGAACACCATTAGTGTACGTTGCGGTGTCTTGACAGTGTCTACAGTAGTGGGTTGATTCAGGAGAACTTCAGCATTGTTGTTGCCCTCACTAACAGGAGCTAGTTGGGAAAATGTGTTAGCAGTTGGTGCTCCCTGCTAAAGGCTGATTTACGGTTGTGCGGAGGCTCCACTCAGAGCTTTTGCCGTAGCCTACGTAAGTGGCCTGAGGTTTTATACTTGTGCGCTGGTGTCTTTGTTGATCTCTTTAAGAGAATAGCAGGGCTGGGGCATGTGTATGTGTGCGTGGGGGAGTGTGTGGTAGAGCGAGTGAGAGAGTGACGGTGATTATCTCCGGAGCGAGGACTCTAGAGAGGCATAGTGATAGAAACAAAGTCAGCCTTAAGAACGGCTGTCTTGAAAAGTGACATAATGCAATATCACTTTGTTCTCTTTGTTCTTCTGTGTCATTAGGAAAATGTAGTTATCGCTGTCCCTGACGGTCTAGTGGCGGTTAGGATTTGGCGCTCTCACTGCTGCGTCTTTGGGTTCGATTCCTGGTCAGGAAAACTACTTTCATTTTTGTACTGTGTGCAATGACAATGACGTCTACTCTGACATAATTATGAAAATAAATCACACTTGACATTAAAAAAAATGGTAGAATAAAATCTCTATTTCCATTGCTCCATATCACTCTATTTATTAATATGATTAATTATTTCATAATTTCTTTTCTTAATATTGAACATTTTTGGCCTCCATATCCAGCTGGCACATTGAACAGATATATACAGTATACTATGTGTGTGTGTGTGTGTGTGTGTGTGTGTGTGTGTGTGTGTATGGATGGATGGATATACACAGTATATCTATATCTATCTATCTATGCTGTGCCTTCTCACACTGACATTAGAGGAAGAATATACCAAAGTAAGTTCAGAGCAGGCCGTTAGGCCCCTTAAATATAAGATCAGCTTTTCTTTAGTGAGGCATTTTGATTCTTTTGAGACACGTAACTTCCTCATTGAGGCTCCTGAACACTTTACTTCCCTAAAATTGGAGGAAATGTATTCTTTTTTTCTTCCTTTTATTCTTGTCTTATTCTATTCCCCACACTATAACACTTGCTCTGGTTTCATTAAAGCAATGTGAATGTGCTTGATGGGGCGGAGACATCGAGGGTAATTGATCATCTCCACGTCCGAGGTACAGTCACACGTTTGGGGCGAGTGAAAAAGAGAGGAACCGCAGCGCCTCATTGTCAGAAAGAGAGACGAGAGAAAAGGCAATAGAACTGCTGATAAGAGCTCGTCTGTCATCATTTCCCTAGCCAATTCAATTGTAGGACGCTCTGTGGGTCGCTCTGTGGCACGCGGTGGAGCTTGGTGGTTGACTAAAGGAGGTCTGGATCCTTATCTGTTAAAGAGAGGGGGGGGGGAGCGTAGAGTTTCAACCCTGTCAGCCGGTTTTGCAGCATACTGGGGGAAGCCAGGCAGTGTGCTGCCGGGGGAGTTATGCCTGTCGGGCTCATGTCTTGTCTCGATAAATAGTAAACATGCGCCATCTTCACCCCGAGCCAGCTTTAGCCAGGCCAGAGTTCAGCTGACATTATGAATAACACATGGAGAGTATTATTTGCCCAAGGAGATAACCAATGTGATATCCAGATAACATAGGTTTTCAGAGTGGGAACGACTGATAAATGACAGCCAATAGAGTTATGGTTTTACTCCCGAGTGTTGGCTTTTGTTGAAATATGTGGAAAATGTGTCTCAGAGGGTAATGTGCCTCACAATTGAAATGATAACCATTGAGAAAAAAAATGTACCTCAGTAATGACATCTAGATTTTCTAACATTGGAGGTATGAAAGGAGGAGGAATGATTTGAGCGTGTCTTGTGTCGTATGCACCCAGCAGGGAGCTAGGGGGAATGGAATAGAAAGATGTAGGTGTATTGACATATTGATTTCAAGGCCTTTGTGGTGATGGAAATGCTGTGCATTCTCTAAATTGTACGGACTAAAGAGTGATCTTTGGAGTCTAACTGCTGGAGGGTGGTGTAAATAGATTTAGCGAGAGAAATAAAACTGATAATTGCTTTGGGCTGAGCATTAAATTCTGTGTTTTTATTTGGGCTGAAATATGCAGCTAGCATTGGTCGGTGCCCACATGGATAATTTCTGGAGTGGAAAGCGCAGAGAGCACATCGTTTTCTGATAATTCCTCTCGTGTGCGTCTGAACTGCACTGTTTCACCGCCGCAGCTGAGCTACAGAGTCAAGCAGCTGTCGCCAAGAAACAAAATAAGTCTGGCACCTTCCACAATCTTTGCCCTAGGTACGGGACGTACGCTAAATCCTTATTTTGCATACGTAGAATATTGCATTTGCATCACACTGAGCTCATGAAATGATCTGTTAACAGTATATACTTGCAATCAATACAGCCTGTCACCGAATACAGATCTTTATTGGATTGTGCACTGACCTTGCAAATAATGATCCCATTTGTGGCGCTGACACTATTCAAAATAATCCTTTAAATGCATAACAAGTAGGGCTGTCCTCGACTAAAGAAATTCTTAGTCGACTAACAATTATAGGATTTTGTCGACTAATCGATTAGTTGATTTAATCAACAGAGCTGTGCGCTTTGAGAGGTGGTTAAGACTAGAAAAGCACAATATAAATGTAGTTAATTAACCATCTTTAAAACGGAGTTTCTCCACAATTAATCCTGCAAAAGAACCACTTCAAATCTTGTGTTTACCATAAATGTGCTCAGAAGTTTCCTGAAATAAATAATTAAGCATGAATAAGCATAAAAAATGACTAATCGACTAAAGAAATCTTAGTCGACTAAGACCTAAACGACCGATTAGTCGACTAATTGACTAAGAGGTGGCAGCCCTAATAACAAGAGCACTTGATACATGAGTGGAATATTTCACTGATTTTTTTGTTGTTGATCTACGGAGTAACATTTTTATCGTTGATGGAAAAATAACCTCACCAAACGGTGCTCATTCACGCAGCCGTTCATCCGTTTTAAACAGTAGTTCAGATGCAACTAATCTTCACCAAACGTTTTCACAGCGTTTTTACTTCACAAAAGGAAGACTCCTCATATTGTCTTAGAAACACAGATTAGCCGAAACCACGCACTACAGTGGTTTTTGTATAAAACGGCAGACTGATCTCATGACGTGGCGTATGTATGACACGCCAATTCGTACGCCATTATTGGCGTCTTATCATGACCCATACTCGTTTTGTAGCGTGTTTATCAATGCCGTTTGGCCTCCATTGACTTAAATTACCTCGTGATTGCGTGTGAATTGACGCCGTAGCGAAAATCTGCGCAGGGAGGTTGGTCGGGGTGGAGGTTGGGTCAGACACAGGACTTTCACCCAGGAGACCGGGGGATTGTTTCCCGCCTGTGACTTTGTGTCCCTCGTGTGATATTTTCTTTTCACGTTTGTTGTTTTCCTTAACCCAGCCCCGTTCTTCTTTTCCTAAACTCAACCAGTTGTTCTTTTCCTAAACCCAACCGTAGCCTCGCGATAACACTTGGCCTCGCGATTAACACGCCGCATGGCTTTAGAAAGTGCCACGTGGCGTGTATGTTTACGCTGTGAAAATAGACTTGTAGCACATCAATACACTTTGGGTCATTGTTACGGTAGTCTCGCATTACCAGACCTTCCTCCACAGCGCTGCGGAGGAGGGTCTGGCTAGTCCACACAGCATTCCGGGGTGGGAGAAAGACGTGCTCTGGTTTATTGGCATTTCTTTAAACCAATCGCAATCGTCTTGGCCGGCGCTAAGCACCGGACGGAGCCACGGTGCCGCTGCAAAATAGCCTCGGGAAGGAAATTGTTTTAGTAGAACATGTACGTTCAAAAGTAGTTTTAGTCGTGCAACAGAAAACAGATAGTTTAGCTAGTTGTCTGGATTTACCCTGCAGAGATCTGGGGAGCAGTTAACCATAGTCCTCAGAAATCCACCGGAGGTTAGAACGCCTACACAAAGAAAGCTGAAGGTGACGGACAGCCGGTGGAATTTCTGGCGGCACCTGAACAATCTCGAAAATTAAACGTCGTCGATATAATTACCGTAACCATAGTCTATATCTGTCAGATAATGTAGTGGAGTAAAAAGTACAATATTTCCTTCTTAATTATAGTAAAGTACAAGTACCTCAGAATTGTACTTAAGTACAGTTCTTGGGTAAATATATTTACTTTCCACCCCCTGTATATACAGTAGCATCTTAACAGTCATACATACTGCACACATACAATTGATGGCTGAATAATTACTTTATAAGTAGAGACAAAATTAGTTATGATCAATTTCAAGTTGTTCATTAAAAACCTGAATGTAAACTTTTGTGTGTCACTTTTTGTCTTTGTTATCCTTGGCTGAGGCAGAAATGTTTCCCTTATCAGAAAAGATAAAGATGCATAATTTGACTCCAACTTGCTTCTCTAACCCCAACCCTATTCCAAACAGGGGCCCTTGTTGCATGTCCGCCCCTTTCTATCACAACAGAGACTGATGCAAATACTAAAGGCTACTCGTGGAGTCATTCCTTTAAAAACACATTCTATCGTAGGTGGGAAGCAATAACCGCTCCTTGATTACGTAAACTTCACATCCTCTTTAATATGTTTGCGTAAAGGTAGTTGATGAAAAACATTTTATTCTTGACAAAATCGCAGGAATTCCTAACTAGGATAGTCTCGCTTTGCCAGACCCCCCCCTCCAAAGCGCGCTGAAGGAGGGTCTGGCTACTCCACATAGCATTCGGGGATGGTAGGAAAACGTGCTCTGGTTTAATGACATGTCTTTAAACCAATCAGAATCGTCAGGGGCGGTGCTAAACTCTGCACAGAGCCGCTGCAAAATAGTTGCGTGAGAGAAAACTCAGATTGGACAGATAGTCTTTCTAGCTGTCTGGTATGGAGGACTAAAAATGACAGAAGGAAAAATAAATAAATAAATGCAGAAATATAGTGAAAATAAATACATTTTGGTAACATAAATGGCTATTTCTGTATTTTTACATGTATTTATTTATTTATGCATTTCTATATGTATTTATTTATGTATTTATACATTTATTTCTATATTTATTTATTTATTTATATATTTATTTATTTATATATTTGTTTATTTATTTATTTATATATTTATTTATTTCTACATTTATTTATTTCTGTATTTCCACATTTCTACATTTATTTATTTCTGTATTTCCCACATTTCTACATTTATTTCTTTCTGTATTTCCACATTTCCACATTTCTTTTTCCCTGCGCTTGTATGCTAATTGAGTGAGGGGTGCCAACATCAGTCTGAAGAAGGATTGGTTAGCTGGGGGCCATGTCGCTAACCAGACAGAAGCAAACGATCCATCCGTCGCTTTGTCTCGGTCTCTTGTAGCTAATGTGACTGTGGGGTCACTCTACAGTGGTGAGAAAGAGCAAGACATAGAGGAAGTTTATGTATGTTTATGTAAGTCATAATGGTAAATTATTGTGCTTGTGCTAGTTGCACAAAGTCCAGTCTGTCAGGAAATCATGTACATCATTTTCCTTGTAGGAAAAGCAAGGTTTTTCGTTTTTGGGTGCGTTTTGTGCAGGTGAAGTGAGCAGACTTCACTGCCGCGTCTGTCACCACACACTCGGTCGTTTGTGGCATTCATTTCACTCCGGAGAGTTATAGACCTGGAGATTTGTTGGAGTCTCGGATGGGATTTTATGTGCGACTGGTACCGATGCTGTTCCCTCGGTGCACTCGATGGAATCAAGTCCACCACCATCAAGGCTTTCACCTGAATCTGGAGCGGGCAAGACTGGAGGACCAACTTGCAGAAATTCCATGCACCGAAAAAGAGCTCTTAGCAGAGTAAGTCTTACTTTTAATTCTTGTAACTCTTAATTTGGCTGATTTCGTAATGTTTTAGTCTGATAATTTCAGAATAAAGCAGTGATTTGAGCGTGTATGTATTGGGAAATCCACCATCTAACTAGTAACATACATGTTAACTTGGCTATTGCATTAGCAAACATTTGGTAGCTGATTATTTGATGACAGGAGTAGCTAGCTAAAATTGCGTCTGAAATCATTCCATCCAGCATCAGGGCTTCAGTATACAGAGAGAGGGAGAGACTGAGCTTTAGAACAGGTTTTCGTAATTGTCTGCCTTGACATCAATGCAGTTTGCATTAAGCTAGCTATGAGCTGTTGGCAGCTAGCTAGCCCAAACACCCCCGTTTTCCCCGCATTTTATTAAGCTAGCTAGCTATGAGCTGTTGGCAGGCAGCTAGCTAGCACAAACAACCCCGTTTCCCCCGCATTTTATTAAGATAGCTATGAGCTGTTGGCAGCTAGCTAGCCCAAACACCCCCGTTTTCCCCGCATTTTATTAAGCTAGCTTTGAGCTGTTGGCAGGCAGCTAGCTAGCACAAACACCCCCGTTTCCCCCGCATTTTATTAAGCTAGCTATGAGCTGTTGGCAGGCAGCTAGCTAGCCCAAAACTCCAGTTTCCCCTGCATTTCATATCGATTTTGTATCCCAGTAGGCTACTCTCTGGTAATTTATAGGTATATTGATATATTAATCAATATGCTGAAATCTCCTAGATTTTGCCACTAGAGGTTTTGACACTTCAGAGCTACTTTGGTTTTATTTCTCTTTTTTTTATTTATTTATTTATTATTACTGATCCAGTTGGTAACTAAGCTTGTATCCTATTTTTGTGAGTGATTTTGAACCTGTGTGTTTTTCAGATTTTGGCAGAGAGTGCAGCCAGTAATGAAGGGATCCGATAGATGTACCTAACAGAGGGCTTCTCTCTACAGGATCCTGGACCATTAGGCCGGTTACACACTGCACGCGTCTCGCGATCGTGGCGTTTCTGTTGTGTCTCAGCTGCGTGTCAGCTGCGTGTCAGCTGCGTGGATTTTTCTGTGTCCTACACACCAGAAGCGTGTCTGACACGGCGCTGCTCCTACTGCTAGATACAGGGAGGGCTGATCTCGGGACATAGTGCCGACAGATTCAAACTCTGAAAAATGGGTAAGTGGCCTGTCTGTGTAGCTGTAAAGAGCCTATACATCTGATGTTGGACCGTCACTCACGTTGTTATCGTAGCCTATCCTACTACCCTTTATATATAGCCTACTGATTTGATTAAAGCAAGACAACGTCGGCAGTATTGACTGCAAAATATGTTACAGAATATTTCGTTCTGTATGACCAGTGCAACATTTGAAAATATTTTCTCTGAAATTTTGTATTACATTTATATCTACATAGATGTCAAAACCTGGACTTTCAAACATCAAGATGTCATTTATTAATATGCATTTGTGTCTAAATGACATGTAAACATATTTTTCTATTCTATTTTGCCTGGAAACGCTTCCAACACGCTCACGTCTCACGTAAAAAATAGGCGTCGGTTCTATTTCTAGCAGGCACGCGTCTCACGCCGGCAGTGTGTAAGCTCTAACCTGTTAACATGGGAGCTGAAATATAAACGGACACGCCACGCGGCTGACACGCCACGCGGCTGACACGCTCGCGCGACGCGTGCAGTGTGTAACCGGCCTTAGTGCTTCATCGTGGGTCACAGTGCAACATCAGATGTCTGCAAAGCTCATCAGGTAGTGTAACTTGTATCTATCATTAGCTGTATATGACACATAAACATTTACAAATTACTTCTAATGATCGCCTAGCAGTTGTCCTTGGACTAGGGTGGCCCCTAAATCATGGCTGCAGCTGTCGCCGTGGTCCTGCTACGCCGTTCAGTTCCCTGCTACGTCCTGTGACGCCCTGCTACACCATGAACTACTGCAACTACTATTTATAGTCGTAGTTCAATTATCTTTATTGTGACTATCATTGCCACTGTTCATCACACCCCCAACCGGCACCGTCAGACACCGCCTACCAAGAGCCTGGGTCTGTCCCAGGTTTCTTCCTGAGAGGGAGATTTTCCTCACCACTGTCACACTGAATGCTTGCTCTTGGGGGAATTACTAGAATTGTTGGGTCCCTGTAAATTATAGTATGGTCTAAACATACTCTATTTTTAAAGTGTCTTGAGATAACTCTTGTTATGATGTATTAAAGTTGATAAAGATGAGACTTTATTGATCTGGTGGTGAAATTTACAAGCTACCTGCCAAGTCAAACTTCTAAAAGTAATGCAAAAGTAGTGTAAAGGCATTACAATTCAGAGACAGTAATATTGTAATATAACTAATTACTCTGAAATGACAGTAACTAGTAATCTATAATGAACTACATTTTGGAAGTAACTTGCCCAACACGCATAGTTACTATCAGTGAAATTATGAATACATTTTATACAACAAGACACTTTGTGATTGTGTTCATTTTGTGAAAACAAAATATATTTATTGATTGCCTCCCTTCCTCTGGAAACTGCCTCCTGATTGCGGCCACAACACAAGCTGGTATTGCCTTCCTGATCTCCCTGCCCAGAAACCCATATGTCTATCAGACCACCTGCCTGTAGGCTGTGTATCGGAATTGCCTAGAGAATGATAGGGGTGCAATGTTAATATTGATAATCCTGTTAACATAGTCAATATGATCAAGAGTGATAGATTTATTTGATGTAACATTTTCAGTTATTCTATTCCATAAAGGTATGTATGCACATCAGAGTTTAAAAATCTGCTAATCCTTCAGCATCAATAATGCACATTAGATTAGATTAGATTATACTTTATTGTCATTGTGCAGAGTACAAGTACAAAGACAACAAAATGCAGTTTGCGTCCAACCAGAAGCGGAAAAAAAATCAAGTATGTACAGTACAGGCCAAAAGTTTGGACACACCTCATTCAATGCGTTTCCTTTTTATTTTCATGACTATTTACATTGTAGATTCTCACTGAAGGCATCAAAACTATGAATGAACACATGGAATTATGTACTTAACAAAAAAGTGTGAAATAACTGAAAACATGTCTTATATTTTAGATTCTTCAAAGTAGCCACCCTTTGCTTTTTTTGGTAACTCTGCAAACCCTTGGTGTTCTCTCAATGAGCTTCATGAGGTAGTCACCTGAAATGGTTTTACCTTCACAGGTGTGCTTTGTCAGGGTTCATTAGTGGAATTTTGTCCCTTATCAATAAAAAAGCAAAGGGTGGCTACTTTAAAGAATCTAAAATATAAGACATGTTTTCAGTTATTTCACACTTTTTTGTTAAGTACATAATTCCATATGTGTTCATTCATAGTTTTGATGCCTTCAGTGAGAATCTACAATGTAAATAGTCATGAAAATAAAAAGGAAACGCATTGAATGAGAAGGTGTGTCCAAACTTTTGGCCTGTACTGTATAACCAAGTGTAAGTAATGAACATGTACAGATATGTGCAATGTAGTAGGAGTAACATAGTAAGAATATAGACATATGCAGGGTATTAACAGAATATATTATAAGAAAAACGGAATAAATATGGATATTCAGTATGAACCACATAGACAGATATGTGCATTGTGGTAACAGTATCATTGTAGTGCAGAAACGGTAACGTAAGAATAAGTGTACTGTATGTGCAGGAGGAATAGTATGAAGAGCAGTAGAATATGGCTATATATAAGTAGTTACAGTATGTACATTAATTATTTTGATAGTTTGTTATTTGTGTAGAAAACTGACGACTATAATAGAAGTGTATAATAATATAATAGTGTTATAAATTACTCTCATCTAAACATACTGTGGTCTGTTGGCTTGGAGAGGGCCATACTCCTGCCTGAAGTTGAGGTATGCTACCTGCAGCGAGAACGGGTTGAGGCAGCAGGCATGAAAGCCGGGATGGAGCGTCAGGCAGGTAATGTCCGTGGCCGGGACTAAACCCTCAACTAGTGCCCAGTAGGCATCCACCTCTCGACAACACAGGCTGTCCATCGCTGACGCCATAGCTTCACAATGTCCGCACAAGCACCTAGCCAACAAAACGATTATGTGCTAGTGCTAACCTGCTTCTCTTAATACATCCATGGCTTAGATGGACTCCACAGTCCCTGTCTCAGCGTTAAAATCTTAGGTTGTAGAATATCACAAGACAAAACGTTGCTGGCTTAAATTAAGACAATCTACATGTATGTTTAATCTAAAACAAGGTCGAAAGTATGTTTGCTAAAGCAGATTTATTGTATAACACCAATGTACTAGCCTAGATGAACCAGCAGCCACCGTAGGTATGCTCGCCAACGTTAGAGAGCTCGGTTTCTTCATCCACGTCCTTTGTAATTTGAGCATGAACTTGACCAGACTCCCTCGCGTTACGTCACTTTCGGTCAGTGATAGATAGATGCTGAAGTTATTTTATCACAATTTTATCTCAAAATATCGTTTATGGCGGTTATATATTCCTCCAGTTTTGAAAATCTAGTTGTTTATCATTAATGTACCATTATGTGGCTTCCTTGTACCAGTGAAATCAAGGCAGTAGTAGTAGATTCGATCACATCGCTCTAACCAATCCTCCTTCAGACTGATGTTGACACCTCCCACTCAATTAGCATACAGGCGCAGGGAAAAGGAAATGTGGAAATACAGAAATAAAGAAATGTGGAAATACAGAAATAAATAAATGTAGAAATAAATAAATATTTAAATAAATAAATAAACAAATATATAAATAAATAAATATATAAATAAATAAATGTAGAAATACATAAATAAATACATATAGAAATGCATAAATAAATAAATAAATACATGTTAAAAATACAGAAATAGCCATTTATGTTACCAAAATGTATTTATTTTCACTATATTTCTGCATTTATTTATTTATTTATTTATTTTTCCTTCTGTCATTTTTAGTCCTCCATAGTCTGGATTTACTCTGCAAAGATCCTCAGAAATCCACCGAATTTAAAATTCCAACACAAAGAAAGCGGAAGGAAACGGAAAAGACATGCATCCGGCGGAATTTCCTGCAGCACCGGAGCAATCCCGGAAGTGGAATGTGAAGGATATAGACTATTACTATGATGACCATCCCAATAGATGCACAAGTGGAGCATAAATGATGCACATTTCACAAGAAGTGAAGGAAAGGTGCATGCTGCTAGAAACACGATATGTATTACAGCATACATTTTTTTAAGGGCCTCCTTTAGCTAAAGGAGGGCCATGAAAGTACTTCCATAGAGGTGAAAATCAAAGAGAAAAGACCGATAGGGCAAGGAAATTAAAAATTAGCCAATCAGCAAACTTAAGACGTACATGAGGAAATGTGGTGATCATATATGAGTCATTATCAACCATCTGCCCACCTCTCACCCACTGTGCCTCCCCTCTGTCTCCTCTCCTGCTGAGCGCCGAGGCTGGCGTGTGATGCCTCGCCAGCTCCATCTGCGGTGTCAGCAACGAAGACGGTGCCAAGGAGGCCCTCGCCTGCATGCCTCGCGGAGGGAGAGGGCTGGACTGGACTTGTGAGATCATCTCCAAGCACTTTGGAAATTGTTTTTCGAAATATTTGGGATTTTTATGGTGTCTCTGCGATGCTGCTTTTTAATCGGCGATAAAACTGATTTATTTTTACATTCAAGTCACAAAAAAATAAATAATGGAGGGCTCCCCTGGGTTTATGTGCAACACGTTGATTCATCCATCAAAGTTCCATCAAAACCAGACTGTTGGCCTTTTAGGTTTTGAAATTCTGACCTTTTTAATAACTGCCCACATGAGGAACATCTGTCTAATGTTTGAATACCGCTGACACGATCCATCAGCCTTGCACTTTCTCTCAGAACCATCCTAAGGGGGTCTGGAATATCACTTTAGATGCCACCACAGACGGACCAATCGGTTTCTGGTCTAAAAAGACCAGAAATATGGCAGTAACTGGCTTTTACCATGACAGTAGAGGTAATGTTCAGGGTACCCGCGGGGTCTTAAAAGCATTGAAAAAGTCTTAAATTTTGATAATCTCAAATTAAGGTTTTAAAAGCCTTGAATTTGGTATACAAAGTCTTGGATTTCGTTATAAAGGTCTTATATTTTTTGCCTTCCCTAGGATTAAGTTCATACCATAACAATATTAACTATTACTGATGTAGGCTAATTTAAAAACTGACCGGAGCCCGTCGCTGGACGCACCGGAGGACCGAGACACAAAACATGCCTCTCTGACTGGTATGGGGGTTAGCGGTTAAACTGATCGGCGGATGTGCGGAATGTATCTGGTGTGTCGGAGCCTTCAGATAAAGCTCAAGATAACAGGCTAACGGTTTATTAGCTAGCCAAACACCAAGCGGCTCCATTAATCTGCTCGGTGCGTCTTATAACAAACGGAGCGAGCAGCTGCTGGACTCTAACATCTGTTGATCCGTGCAGGACTTCACTGTGAGCGGACCGGTTAGAGACGATGTGACCGGCAGGTAACATTAAAGGTTCTCTGCTACTGTAGCGGAGCTGCAAGTAAACCAGGGCTCTCAAGTGTCACACATTGAGCGTGACAGTCAATGTAAAAAGCAAACGGGGCTCTGTGTCTGTCAGACGGTCTGATATTTACCGTATCAGCAGAGCAATCACGTAATGCACAGCAGACTATGGTGCAGGTAGATTATTTTATAGTTAGGTAGCCTACTTTATTTTTTTCAAAATATCATGACCCCTCCAAATCTCAGATATATTTTGAATGTGCACACATTTTTGACCATGAGCAGAAATCTTGCCCAAAACACATCTGGAATATAACAGTCCAGGGGTGTATTAATTCATTAAAATGACTGAATTTAACATTGAGGTGAATAATTTAAGGAGGTTACTTCCTCAACAAAAGATGTCACTCTTGCCTGTCCTTAAAACTTGAGAGCCCTGAGTAAACGCTGAACTGAGCTGTGTGTTTTCAGTGTTAAACACAGCTGCAGCTATTCATGCACAACTGTTTGTGATTTCCAGAAGTGGAAGACTTACTCAGATCATGTATTGCAGTAAAAGTAGAAAAAACAATGTTGTAGAGTTACAAATTACTTGTCAGTTACAAGTCCTGCATTCAACATTGTCCTTAGGTAATAGTACAAAAATATTATCAAAATATACTGTACTTAAAGTAGCAAAAGTAAAAGTGCTCATTATGCAGTGTAATATATTTTATTGGATTATATTATAATCCAATAAATTGTATTAAATGACTGATACTTTAAATACAATGTGTTATTTTATTCAAGTAGCCTACTTGTACATAATTATTTTCTAGGGTTTAAAATGTATACAGATTTGACATTTTCCCCTCATACTTCTGTCGGAATGGGTACGAAGTTGGCATTGAATTTCATTTGAAATGGTATTAAAAAGCTCTTAAAAAGCCTTGAATTTTAGTTGGAGGATCCTGGGGGTACCCTGAATGTTGCTCATTTACAAGTTAACAGCATCAGGAATTTGCATCCAAACATCTGTCGGTATGTTTAATATGGAGTTCATCTGCATATTTCAATGGGAAGGGTGAGTGTGTCTTGATGTTTCACCGTTTGAGAGTTTGAGAATGCGGATGGTATTAATACATGTAACATTTTCAAATATCAGCAAGCATATTGTCAGATTGTCCAGCAGTTGTCCAATTATCACTTATCAACAGTGTTTGGAATAACGCCGTTTAAAAGAACGGCGTTAGGTAACGGCGTTATTTTTTCAGTAACGGGGTAATCTAACTAATTACTTTTCCCGTCGTTACAACGCCGTTAACGTTACTGGACGTTAAATGCGGCGCGTTAATATGCACTGATTGAATAAACTGTGTAATCGGAACGCATCCCTGGCTCACAGCTAGTGAGGAGGTGGGTTAATAACGAGGTAAGCGATTATGATTGGCTAAGGCAGAGTCATGTTTCATGGTAGCCAATCAGAGCCAGTGTTTTTACACACCCGGCAGCACACACGCAAGCTAAACAGAGATTCGATGAAGCAGCAGAGATGGCGAGTCAGGAGCAACTCGATGAAAAGTTGGCGTTTTCAAGGTGGAGATATAAGCACTACTTCAAATTCATTGTGGTCAAAGGCAAGAACGTGCATGTAATGTGTACATTATGTCCAGGAACGAAGACTTTGTCGACATCCATTGTAAGCAACTATAATTTAATGAAGCATCTCACAACGACACACGCATCTACAAAGCTAGTGGCCAAAACACCGATACCTCCACCACAGATGATAGCTCGCCATCCTCTAGCAAAGAAGGACTCGGAGCAAAGTCCTCCAAGCAGCAAAAGCCTCACAACAAAAACCTATGACCCAGGCTGAAGTCAACCGTATGATAGGCAGGTATGTTGTTAAAAGTTGGCCTATGTGTGTCATATAAGTTTATATGGAGCAACTTTTTTTTAACAGTAACGCAAATAGTTACTTTCCCTGGTAACGAGTTACTTTTATTATAGAGTAATTCAGTTACTAACTCAGTTACTTTTTGGAACAAGTAGTGAGTAACTATAACTAATTACTTTTTTAAAGTAACGTTCCCAACACTGCTTATCAACCATGTAGGCAATATAGGCACAGCAAGCCTCTCAAGCCTTTGAGTTCCTCACAAGTTGGTGGTGTGCATGGAGCCACTGTGAACGATAGTCGTCATGAAGTGGCGTATGTATGACACGCCAATTCGTAGGCAAATATTGGCGTGTTATAAAGACGCATACTCTCTTTTTAGCGTGTTTATCAACACCGTTTGGCCAACATTACCTTGCGATTGCGTGTGAATTTACGCCATAGTGAGTAGTATGAAAGGGCAAAAATCCACGTAGGGGGGTTAGGGTGGAGGATGGGTCAGACACAGGACTTTCACCCCAGAGAGCGGGGATCGCGTCCCGCGTGTGACCCCTTGTGACTTTTCCTAAACTCGACCGTCGCTTTCTCCTTTTACTAAAGCCAATCTAGGGATGGCGAAAACTAAAAATGTTCTTGACCGGTCACCGAGCCTCATTAACCAGTTGAAACCGGTTAACCGTTTAGTTTAAAATATGCTACGCTATTTGAAATAACAGCCATTTCGAGCCGCGCCTGCAATTTCTCAACTCTGTCGCATCTCTCTCACACACACACACACACACACACACCCTGCACCACCCTTCCACTCACGTCACGTTTTTTAAATCCCCTACAGCGCAAAACAAGTCCCACTAATGCGGCGCAGAGGAGCTTGTATGTAATCGGAGGAAAAATGGCTCCTTAGTTTTGAAATAGTTTGGGTACAAGCCAGGTGATCGCGTTTAAAATAAAGTCGTTTGTCTAGCGTTAGAAGCTCATTAGAAACATTGCCGCGGCTCATTTGAGAAAAATGACCGCTCCGAAGAGACGCCGCTTTAGTTTGAGTGTAGTGCTAACAATAATAAAGAAAAGATGATGATCATCATCACCTTATCTGTTACCACTGAAATGCAGATGTAATGTGTTTCCAAATATAAGCCCATCTTATGCGGACTATTGCCTAATAGACTGCAACAGGATACAACCAATGGATAAAACAGGCACCTTCAGAATGCGTAAAAGCAGGCGATTAGACCTAACAAAATTAATTGTTTGGTTCCGGTTTCCGACCGACCCTGTCAATTAATGTGCAACCCAAATTTATTTTATGAGCTTGGGGAAGAAATTATACTAATTAAATAAATACACAAATAAAAAGTTTAAGGCGAACTATAATTAAATTTTTGTACAGCACTCTGGCGATGCAAGATGCCCGTTTTCCTCCAGCAAAGCTGGAAGAGGACCCGATGTCGCCGCAGCGGCATTAACTTTGCCGTGTCCAGTTTGACGGCAGCAGCAGCGTGAGGACGGCGCCTTCAACCAGCCCTCACCGGCCACGGCGGCCAGCTACAGCGCTACTGCACCGCCGGGGAGCTTCAACACGTTAAACAGGGCAGATGAAACCACTCATGAACTATATGTTGTGTTTAATGTCGTTCAAAATGATGGCAACGTAGCAAGCAAACCCGATCAAATGAAAGGTAAACCCCCTTTAGAGTGCTCTAACGTTACAGCAAGTCCCTGGGGCTCATTGGAGGTGGCTAACAACAGTGAAGCTAATGACAACTTCACAACACAATTCATTTGGATACAAGCGTTGCATTAAGGAAGATAGACGGGATTCTGAACAGCGATGCACACACACACACACACACACACACAGCAGAGCCGAGGTGTCTGTGTTACTTCACGCAGCACATAACTGGCTGGAAACGATAGCTACAGCTTATACATTATTTACTTCCGCTGGCGCAGATGAACTAACGGTACATTCGTTAACTGTAAGAAGCCTACAATAAACCCTCCATGATTAAAGAGTCAATATTTATCAATACCCACCTACCTGTTCTACAGGCAAATTTAAACATGTAGAAACCGATATTTCAGTCTGCTCTTCATGCGCTGTCCACTCTTGTTCACCGCACTGTGCAAACAAAGCTCTACTCTGCAACTTTACAATCAAGCTAAAATGAAAGATGTCACTTTGTAGTCTGTTTCTTAGTTTGCAACGAATCTTGATTTTTGGACAAACTCTTGTAAACGTAGCTGCTGTCTAAACGAACCATCCTCTCCGCTGGAGCGGTAAACCTGTGGCTGTATTATAAGACCAAAACAAATACATGTGGGTACTTAATATGCACGTGAATTACATGTTTTCAATTTATTAAGTGACAACTGTACATGTAGTAACAGGTAGGCTATGTTATGAAAATATTGAGTATCCATCGCTACTGTAAAGGCAAAAAAAAAATCCTACTTATCCCTTGCTGCCACTGGGAAAAAAGTAAAAAATAAAATAAATTCCCTATCGACCCATGACCTCAACAGACAACAAACCGGAACCAAACAATTTTTTTTTTATGCCTTATGAAAATTTTGCGTGAGGGATTATTTCACTTCACAGAAAAAAAAATATTGGAGTGAGATGGCTAACTGTAGTAGCGTTTATTCCAATATCTATAATTGTCTAATTTAGAGATCACTTTTTTTTTTTTTAACCGACTAACAATAATTTTGACAAACGGTCATCGGTTTAACATCCCTAAGCCAACCCCGTTCTTCTTTTCCCAAACCCAACCAGTTCTTCTTTTCCTAAACTCAACCGTAGCTTTCTTCTCGCGATAACACGTTGTTCTTGCAATAACGCGTTCTTCTCGCGATAACACGCCATGTGGTGATAACACGCCATGTGGCGATAACACGCCATGTGGCAATAATACGCCAAGTGGCGTGTATGTGTACGCCCGCTCTATACAGCATACAGATAACACGCCACTTGGCTTAAGAAAGTGGCCGTGTATATTTATGCGAAGTCATGATGCCATGTTGTATTATTCCTCATCCTAAAAGCCTTATCTGTTGTTATAATTAACAATGCAGCATAAATCTAACATCTGTCTTGTTTCTTTAAGCCAGTGTTTTTCTTAAATGGGGTACCCTAGTACCCCTAGGGTGCCATGGAGTACTGCGGGGGGGGAGTTCGTGAGATTTTTTTAATGCATAATTCCAAAAAGAATTATACTTTAATAACAACTTTATTGATGGAGTCTAAACATTTGAAATGTAGGCTAGCATTTAAGTGTTTTTCCTTTACAAGGTTGTTGTTGTTTAGCCCAAACAGGCGCAGCGTTGTACCTCTTTATATAGATTTTTTTTCTTTTGCTACCAAAAATGTTTTGTGCTATTCAGGGGCTACTTACCTGAAAAAATATTGCAAATGGGGGGGTAAAAATATTAAAAAAAGAGTGGTTGTTTTCAACCAACCCATGGAGCTAACGTTAGCTTAATTAGCTAGCTACAGCTCATAAAAGCTTGAAATGAGAAGCTGCTAGGACTGGGCGATATGGAGAAAATCAAATATCACTATTTTTGACCAAATGCCTCGATATCGATACCGCAACCATATTGTAGTGTGGACTATTGGTATATATTTTTTTTATAAATAATCATCAGTAATGTGGATACAATGTCTAAGTGGGTAAAGGCAAATAATAGAACAGTTACAACTGTCTGGTAAGTTCAGAAAATGACATCACTGTAATGCAGCCTTTAAAACCAGGAAAAGACGACACTTATGTCATATGACGATATCCAAAATCTAAGACGATATCTAGTCTCATATCACGATATCGATATAATATCGATATATTGCCCAGCTCTAGAAGCTGCTGCGTTTTGTTTGAAATCAAGGTGTGGCAACATTTAGTAAGCATAGCGGGGGGGAGCTCAGTGTATGGCAATAAGTCAATAGATTAAATCTTTAGATCATATTATTTCTTTATTAAACAGGAAACTAAATTAAGACGGATTTGAAAAGAGCTTGAACGAGTACAGCCATTTTATATGCCTTGACGCAATGTATTTTATTTGACCTATCCCTCTCGTCACTGCTCTAGTGAGCCACCACCTTTTGAGCTGATTTTTGTAAGGGTATCTTTGATGGTCCATCCCTCTCTCAGCACATGTGTCCTTTAACTGCTGACAACAGTGTCCTCAATTCTGCGGGGAGATAATCATTGCAACTTTATTAACAATTCAACGATGACCTAATATGTGGCTGCGTTATTAAGTCATCATTCTTACTTGGAAAAGTTGGCTGTGTTAAAAAAAACTAATTAAACTTCTGAAGCAGGCCATTAGCCGGTCAGCCTTTGCCAAAAGCCTAAATCTAAAAAATTCTCCACGTATGAACTACCTACACTTTAATCCTATGGATTCCTCGGTGTTCTCTGCAAGAGGTTTAGGAGGCTCTTGAGCACCATATGTTGTGTATCATCACCTTAACCAGAGGCATGTGTCTAATGGTGTGTGTGGATGTAGCTGCGTGTGTGCAAGCGCTCAGATGTGTTTGCTTGAGTGTGTACGTGCTGCTTGGCTCTTGGATGTTTTGCTGTGGATATTATACTTCAAGCTTGAGATAGAGATGCAGAACAGGTGGGCTTTTATTGACTCGCTCCTGGCTTGCTTACTCTACTTAACTTCAGTGATGGAAGAAAAGGCTCTCATTGTCTTCCCTCCCCCAATTCGAAATTATCTCAGATTGCTATTGTATTTGTGTGTGTGTGTGTGTGTGTGTGTGTGAATACTAACTGGCTAGGGTAAACTCTGCTGCAAGCCATTGGCTTCAATCTACATGCAGATCTGTTTGATGTGCTGTCCCGGGAGCACCGGAAGGAATTACTCAGCCAACCTCGAGAGCTCATTGCTCACGGCCAAGGTGACTGCACCTGGGTAAGGTGAAACGTTTTCTCGGCGTCCCGTGAACTCGGTCGGTGAGGGTGGGGGGGGTGGGGCGGGGAGCGTCTTGTCACAGTCGATCAGTTGGCAAGTCAATTTGTTTGACCCGGGCAGGAAATCTTTAAGTTGCTCATGCATGGATGGAGGGGAGAGAGCGAGAGACAGACGGCGGCCCATCGGCGTCAGATGCAGGTAGCTTATGCATGCTAACATGGCCGCCAAGGTCAGGAGGCGTTGCTAAGTGACTGCTCCCAATCCAGGCACTGAGAATGAAAGTGGACCACTCTAATGTTAATACATTTATCTCCATTCGACAGCCGGTGTAGAGAAAGGCAGACTGCATGGGGAGACAATCTGGGAATGGAACCATGGACATCGCGGTTACCGAACACAGAGCTAACAGGGGCCTCCCAACAGTTGTACTGTTTTCACTGCTATAAGAGCCCCAGCCAAAATCTGCAACGTTTAGATGAGTAATGTGTTTATTAAAAATAATTTGTCAAGGCCAGAAATGTTAACATCAAATCTATTCCAAACTATTTCAGCAATAAAGGCGATTCTTGTTGTCCGCTAAAGTTACAAATCTATCCTCTTATGAAGGTAAAATCAGTATGAATTATATGTTTGCAAGTTGGAAGTAGTGGTGTTGTAGTGCGGTGACAAATAAGGCAGCAGAGGTGGGGGTGGATGGATGAGCATACAAAGTGTTTGACTCTGCAGGCTGTGATTCATGTCCCATATCCTGCCAACAGGCTTGTTTTCTTCGGCCTGGTGATGACAGTCTTTCCCCAAAGTTTAAGTATTAGTTGCTTAAAGGATAAGGCTGAAAATATACTATATTTTGTAGAAAACAAAATTCCATGTGAAGACCAAAACCATCAATGACTTATACTATATATGTGTGCACTGTAGTTTATTTTTGACTCAATAACACAAACACCGTTCTGCTGCTGTACATACTAACTAAAGCATGAATCCACATCTGAAAATATTCCCTAACAACAAATGCACTTTTTATTCCTGTGTGAGCAATGTTTGCCAAAAGCTACAATGCCCAAGTGTTTCCGCAATGTTCTGAGCCTTTTTGGTTTTGGTCTTTGAATGGGATTTATTGACAATTTATATGAAACTTTGTCACCTTATTTTCTCGTTTGCTCCCGCGTTATTTCCTACGAGCCACTACAGGTCGCCGCCTTACAAGAAACGTAAATATTCGTCGTTATTAGCGGCTTGCACAATCAACCTACACGGCCGTTTTCTGGGCGAGGACTGCAAAACTGACTGTCCCCTTGTCATATATTTCTTATTTTGACATTTTCTACGCTGTGTGATTGGGACAGTGTTAAAAGACAAAATAAAAATGATATTCCGTACATTGTCGTGGTGAGAAAAAAAGATATGCCAAACATCGATCAATCAACCAATCAATCAGAAAACATCCAACCGCTGTAGGACTGTCAGACAACTGTCATGAAATGTTATGATGAAAATGTAATCATGAAATCAGAATAAGGAAAGTCACCTTGAAATACTGCATTTGCAAAAGTCCATTAATGATTTTATTTTTTAAAGTAATCTAAAAAATTGGACTATATATTATCATATTGATTACTATGAATAAAAACAGGTAGTGTGTGACAGGTAGTTTATAAATAATGGATTGATAAGCATTTTGGCTTTTTGCTTTAGTGGTTTGAATCACCCTAAATTGATTTCTCACCACAGGTCCCCGATCTAATCAAGCGGGGTATATGTTCCTGATAAATAGAGGTGTGTGTGTGTGTGTGTGTGTGTGTGTTTTAACAATTTGCATTTTTCATGTTTTCTTTCCTAACATGCTTCTTTTATTATTAACGATAAATGAAGAGATTGTGGTCAAAGCTGGGGATTGAAAGATGCCTATATTGACACAATTGATGTATTCAGTACATTTCAAATACCCATGATAATTACCATTGTGCATTGTACATACTAATAGCCTCTATTTGCACAGTGTGGTTTTACAGTTTATCAACCATCAGGGCCAATTTAGTTGGTGAAACAAAGGTCTTTCGTGGCTGTAATGTGATTGCTTTTGAAACTATATGTATTTTGGGGTATTTTATATGATATATATATTAGGGCTGTCAATCGATTAAAAACAATTAACTAATTAATCGCACAATTTGCTGTAGTTAATCGCGATTAATCGCGTTTTTAAATTGAGAAGCTTGTAGTAATGGATATTTAAATGCTAAATCACTTAACTTTGCAAATATGAAGAGAAAACAAACAAGGAAAGGTTCTGCTAAGTTCAGAATGTTTAATATCTTTCAGAACAACAGCAGCAACAATTTGGCTTATTTAGTCCTGCTGAAGGCTGCTGAAACGGCTAGAAACTGGCCGACTTGAGAGCAGATTTTTGTCACCACCCCCCAATATTAGCCACATACCTAATATACCATATTCTGAATAAATATATATATATATATATATATATATATATATATATATATATATATATATATATATATATATATATATATATATATATATATATAAATTACAATCTAGGCAGTACTTAATATCATAAATATTATAATATACATAGTGTTTAATCTGAATGACTAAGCAAAGCACATCAATATCAATGTTACACATTAAACCAGTAACCCAAAACCACAAAGGTGTATGTTGGCCTAAAGTGAAAACATTGAGTGTAGTTTTAGATAGCGACGCTGTGCACAGCAATCCATTACCAATGTAAAGCGATTGACTACATTTCCCATCCAGCACCGCAACCAGGAAGTAGCTTGTGTGACAGTGAGACGCACCAATTTCAAACATTTACTGGAATATAGTCACAGACACTATCGAGTCGACAGCGTTAAACATCAGACTGCAAATAAGGTTTCATCAGCGTGACCAACGTAACAGTTATCAAGCAAACAAATCGCGCACGTACATATGGGCAGCACAGCAGTCGCGCAACAGACAAATCAAACTTACACCGCAGCTCTATGTAGCGAAACAGCAGCTTACCGGTGGCGCATCTCTCCTGACGAGACAACATGTCGGAACTAGTACTCGGTCCCGTTCGTAGCCCGTGCTCATTCATTTCTGGATTCTAACACATCATCTTTTTTCTCTTTTGGGATCTTACTGGTCCATGTTTCAACTCTTGACTGGCCCGTAGGCCTACTTCAATCAGGTAAGTCCCTCCTAGAGTAGCGCCGCCTGCTCTTATGGAGACGTATTACGTTTCTCAGCCGCCACATGAAGTAAACAAACACAGCTGCGTTAATTTCGTTGAACGCAGAGCTCCCGGAGTTGAGTGCGAGTTACGCCACCAATCTTTGTTGGGGGACCGAAAAGGGTTTATTTCATATCATGCTCCATAAACCAGCACTGAACCTGGGAGGGCAAGCAATCAGGAGGTGAACACATTGTGGCCCGCGTGGATTCTCCAACACGGCTGCACCTTTAACTCCCCCGGATTCACGCCAAGCGTTAAATCAAAGATGGGTGGGGAGGAGGGTGGGTGGTGGTCCTGGAGATTAGTCCTGGAGAAATGATTCCATGCTAATTGGAAAAAGAAACCCAATGACACCTTATACGCACAAAACCTATTATGTGGCATCATGGCGAGTGGGAGAAAGTGAAAATGTGATGAATACAAATGACGACAGAGTTTTAAAGCGAGTGGGCGAAACTTCTGATGGCGGGATCAGCGTAATAGGGGATGAAAGCATTCAGAATGAAAATCACAAAGTAGCCTCTAAAGAAGGATGATTTGAAAAGCAGAGCCCTTATGCCTTAAGATATTATGCCAACGGGTGCGACCCCGTTTGCCCCCTGGCATTACAAAACCTGACGCCAACAGGACTGCGGATTTCAACATTTCATGATCGCGGCCTCAAACACTCCTCTGTGTGAAAAGGAGTGGTGATAATGTACCGAAGGGAGAGTAGGAGCTGAAAGAACCTTGGGGGTGGGAAATAGAAAAACCATGCAGACGGCCAGTAATGGGCAGAGGTTCGGCTGAAAGGTTGGGGTTGTACAGTTAATTCAAGCTGACAGGGTAGGGGATAAAAATGGGTTTCTCTCTACACCGCCAACTAGAGGGCCAACCCTGTCCAATCTCTTTGATGGAGAGGGGTAAGCACCCCTCCTCTCCACCGGTAAAAGGTGAGACAGGAGCGAGAGGAAAGTGCTTTATTGAAAGTGAAAAGTTGCAATGTTTTCTGAGTGGACAGCCTCAAGGGCAGCTGGCAAGAGATTAGAGGATGTTATTAGAAAGCAATGGGCTGTACCTTCCACTCATAATCCTCCCACATGGGACTGTGTGCGGTATCTGTGTGTATACCTAGCACCTAACCTGATGCTATCAGTGACTATATGATTGATTCTATCCCCTGGACTAGGGCTGGGCGATATGGACAAAATCAAATATCACAATATTTTTTACCAAATGCCTCAATATCGATACCGCAATGAAATTGTAGCGTTGACTATTGGTGCTTTAACAAAATATTTACACAATAAGATTTTTGATAAATAATCATCAGTAATGTGGATATAATGTCTAAGTGGGTAAAGGCAAATAATAGAACAGTTACAACAGTCTGGTGAGTTCAGAAACTGACATCACTTTACTGTAATGCAGCCTTTAAAACCAGGAAAAGACAACACTTCTGCCATATCACGATATTACCATATCCAAAATCTAAGACGATATCTAGTCTCATATCACGATATCGATATAATATCGATATATTGCTCAGTTCTACCATCAGTTCTACTGCACTATGAAAAGTACATTTTTTTTGGACACTGAAACGTACTTCAAACTAGAGCCCGACTGATGTATCGGCGGGCCGATATTATCGGCCAATATTATGACAATGACAAATGATTCAGATAATTGAATATTAAAAAAATAAAATAAAAACGGACGAAACACCCTTTAACCATGTTATGAGTGTTGGCGTTGCATAGTTTGTGCACCAGAGGGTGCTCTACAACGTCCCTGTTGGCAACACTCTTTGATTATTTGTTGTTATTGTCTTTTTGTTCAAAAGGACTTTAAGTTTCATATCTTAAGTTACGCATTTCTGGATTATTTTTTTTTTTAATATATATCGGCCGATGTATCAGAATATCGGATTTTTAAATCATCAAATATTTGTATCGGTATCGGCCATAAAAATCCTTTATCAGTCGGGCTCTACCTCAAACTACTCACATTGTTTTAGTCTAAACCAAAGACAGTAAAAATAACGGGCGTAGCATCGGTGACGTCACCCATTGATTTGTTAACTGCCGTTTTGAAGCCAGGAGTTAGTATCTTGGCTGTCGCCCTCTTGGTGTTTTGGAGCCAGAAGTGGACATATTTGGACGAAAGGGCGGAGCTGGAGAGGATGACGTGGCTAAGTTCGAGATGAGCCAGGCCCGGCTCTGACCTGATCAAACAGCTGATTGGTTCAGAATCGCCTCAACATGATGACGTTCTATATAAACTTTTTTTTTTTTTATTTTGGATTTGGAGGGATTTTAATGACTTTTCTATTCAATTCAGTTTTATTTATAGTATCAAATCATAACGAGTTATCTCAAGACACTTTACATATAGAGTAGGTCTAGACCACACTCTCTAATTTACAAAGACCCAACAAATCCCCCAAGAGCAAGCATTTAGTGTAACAGTGGCGAGGAAAAACTGCCTTTTAGGCAGAGACCTCGGACAGACCCATGCTCCTGGTGGGCGGCCATCTGCCATGGTTAGCATTGCTAAGCCTCTACCATTATTGGCAGGTCGGTGTGTAGCCACGCCCTAAAGCATCACCTCCTTTATCGTCTATTTTAAAATAAAATGGGACCGTAATTTACCAAATAAATATCGTGCTGTATTGAAGACTTGAAAAGGAATGATTGAGTCCATAAACTCAAATGTTTAGTGAGGTAATAAATCAAGTGAGAAGCATTGGCTTCACTTTTCAGACTCGGAAGTTGTCGCTTGGTCTTAACCCCAGTGAGTCCTGTCCAAATGTCCCTAAACCAGAGTTCTAAAGGACCTGTGCACTTCATTGCATACTGTATATGCTGGCAGTTGTACATGACTCATGTTGAAATAAGCTCCAGAGTCATTTTCCTGTAAGTCAGGTGGCCAACTTTACTAAAACTGTACCTTGTAACATTTTTGTCACGCTTTGCCTCACATGCTAACATTGGTGCTAATTCCCACTAGACAACTAGCTTTTGCTTATGTTGTTTTAACACCTGCCGAGTGGTTGGCAGCTCCTTTTGTTCTCAGTGCTGTGTTCATCTCACGTCTACTTAGCATTAACTGTCAGTCGGCAACCACCTGCGTGGAAGTGAAGAAAAATCCTGATTAATCCTGATAATTTTGTTAATTAGTTTTGACTGAAATAAGCACACACACTAACATATACACTAACATATATTGATTTTGATTTCAGTTTGACAAGACACACCACAACATAAACTACAGACTGCATAAAACAGATGGATATTACACGCTCTCTTGCTGGAATCTGTGTTACAGACCGTTTGTATGTTTATTACAGGATCAAAGCACAAGAAAAATAATTCAAGAAACCCCAAAATGCTTTGAGTGAGCCCAGGGGCGTAGCGCAAAATTCTGGGCCCTGTAGAAGGGCATTTTCTATGGTCCCCTCCCTGCATCCACAGCTATTCATTCTAGCATCTTTTTGGGCCCTCACATGAGGGCCCTGGGTACTCAGTCCCCTTTTCCCCCCCAAGTCCAACGCCCCTGAGTGAGCCAATTCTAAGTTGTCAAAGAGATTGTTGCTTGTGTATATAAAATGTCTTTGCATTGATTAGTCAACGTTTTGTATGAATATCGAGCAAAACTATTACGTATGTATGTATGTATGTACAGGATATGAGCAATCAGTCAAAACCTTGCGTCATGTTTAACTGTGCTAGATCGCTGTCAGACACTATACATTTCTTTCTTTTTTTCTAATAAATGGTGACGTTGATGAGAAACTGTAAGGAATCCACTATAGTGAACCCCTCATAAATGCTTATGATCATTGTGATCCCTCCCGCTCACCATGCCCATTAATTGAGGCTTCAACTGCAAAATAAGTTTTAATATTACCGCCACCGAAGCAGCTTGTAAGAGAACCGAGAACACTTTTCTTGCTGGATGCCACTACTTTCCATCTCTTTGCTATTCTATCAAATGCCAAATGTCACGTGAGCATTGCAACTCCATCCGTTATGCTTCTGTCATGTGAAGCCAGCAGTCTAACAGATTCCATGTCTGAAAACACAGATGTCTACCGATCCAAGTGGGACCATCTTGATATGCTGGATAAACTGGGTTGCTTAAACTTAGCAACACCTAGCACTTTTTTTCTTGGAAGGAAACGTTTTTTTTTTTCTTTTTGTCTTCCATTTGCAATTCTTTCCAGGTGCTTTGCCTCTCATCGCTCAACCTTGATAGTAATTGTTGTTTTCTTCACGGGGACGCGTTGAACTGGTCTCTCAGAACAAGGTCGCCCAGGAAAAACATCCTTTGAGTACACCGTTTTCTGTATCCATTGGAGTAGCTCTCGCTTCATTTTTGATCAACCAAGGCTCTTTCAGTTTCTTTTACAGTTTCACTACTTATTATGTGGCCATAATAACACATCCGGCCTTACCTGTAGCACAGAAGGCAATTCTGTTGCAGTTGTATTCACCTTTTTTCCAATTAATTAATTGATTCATTCATTTGTAGGTTTACTAACTTGTATGAAATACCTTGCGGGTGAATACTTTTTTCACAAAAGCATTGCTTCTGTCCTCTTTACCTTATTAACCAGAGAGCCCCAATGCTACAGCCATGAGAGCATAATGAAGTCTTCAGAATGTCCTCTGTTTTCTCCGATATATTTATATATATATATATATATATATATATATATATATATATATATATATATATATATATATATATATATATATATATATACACACACACACACACACATACAAGTGCTGATTACGGATGCAAATTATCGATTAATTCATTAATCATTGGTTGATTGACTATCGATCGATTAACTGATAAGCGTCTTTTTTCCTGAGAATGTAAATTTCTCACGGTATCAATAGTGTCTTTAACATAAAAAGCAAAATATTGCTTATATACTGAATAAAAATGCATGTTATATTGCTCAGTTGATGTTTTATTGTACCAGTTGGGATATGGTACAGATAATGGCATTTATGTAGTTTAACAAAATAAATAATGCACAGAAAATTAAAATACCTAAACATAATTGTGCACTGGCTCACCTGTTGCATGTGAAACATTAAGCAACATAAAATACATTTGAAATAGAAATCTACAATATGGGTAGGCTTAGCCTACACTATATTAAGCCTACATATAATAATCTGGTAAACTATCTGGAAACATTAGCAGCAACACTTATAATCCCCCTTGGTCTGAGAAAGGTAACCGTAAGATTACTAGCCCTGAAAACTTCAAATATAGAACTGAACACAATTTAAATCATCCCTGAGGAAGGTGACAGTACAATTAGAGGGTGTCCCTTAGAACAGTCAAATGAAGATATAGGCTACCTCTCCTTAAACAAAAACATTCCTGTCTCAGTGTGTTTTGAATAGGCTCCTGACCTAGACCCCTATATTTTTGTTCAAGAAAATAAGCATATTAAAATGGTCAGGAGTAAGTCATGTGCGCAGCCTGTTTACAGTGAGGCCAGCTGCTGAGAATACATGTTCAGATGGGACAGACGTGAGAAGCACTGCTGACTTTACCTGCCAGTCGTTTCCAATGTAGTGGCAAGTGATTGTTATGTAGCTCTCTGTAGTCAGTGCCGTCCAACAATCCGTCGTCAGAGCCACATTAGCCGCGGCTAACTGTTTTTAGCTCAGCCTTCTTGTTTTTGTAGCGTGCTTCCAAGTGGGTAGTAATGGTCGCTCGAGAAGGGATATTATATCCTGGCTCCATGTAGTGTAACAACATCGTCAGTGGTGCTAATTGGCATCATATCTTTTTCCATCATGCCGCTAGGGCTGCCACCTCTTAGTCGATTAGTCGACTAATCAGTCGTTTTGGACTTAGTCGACTAAGATTTCTTTAGTCGATTAGTCATTTTTTATGCTTATTCATGCTTAATTACTCATTTCCAAGAAACTTCTGAGCACATTTATGGTAAACATGAGATTTAAAGTGGTGCTTTTGCAGGATTAATTGTGGAGAAACTCAGTTTTACAGATGGTTAATTAACTACATTTATATTGTGCTTTTCTAGTCCTTACCACCTCTCAAAGCGCACAGCTCTGTCAATTAAATCAACTAATCGATTAGTCGACAAAATCGTATAAGTGTTAGTCGACTAAGAATTTCTTTAGTCGAGGACAGCCCTACATGCCGCAAATCCTCTGAGTAATGCCCTCCTCAAGTTTGCGTCGGGTCTCTCGCCGCCCGCGAGAATATCGTGTCGCGTTCAATTAGGCCTACGTCCTGTGGAAAATGGTCTTAGATTGCAATGTGCAATTAGCCGAAAATTAATTTAATTTAATCGAGTAAATTCTTATCGACAATTAATCGATAGTCGATTAACTGTTTACATCCCTAGTGCTGATAATACTGCCTTTGAGGTTGGAGTCAGGCTGTGCTCACCCCAAGTATCTTGTCAAAAGGACACTTGGGGAATGTTAGCATTATAATATGTCCTTTTTAGTATGCATTAGTACAAGGTAACCTTGGACATCTCAAATCTGATGGATGCTACAGCAGTGCATTAGTATAGCGAATATAGGGATACATATTTAATACATATATATATGTATAGGGATACATATTTAATACATAAGACGGATTAAACCATAGTTTAATGTGTCTAAGTGCATTTCAGACTCATTTAATCCTCAATGCTAAGCCTGTTTAGCGAGTGACATTAGGGTTAACTGTTTTACATTGAATGTGTTTATTGAACGGCAATGTTTATAATGAGACTTTCATGAAGCAAACATTTTTTTTTTGTGTTCAACACTATTCTCTTAGTAGAACCACAGAAGAGCAGTGGAATCATGTCTGTTTACTGTTCAAAAATAGGGTGTCTGCACACCTGTAACGTGAAACACATATTGTTGTGCGTTCACATTTAATGAGCTATTCCTAAAACATGAATTTTAACACTTTTGATTTATCATCCTACAGTTTTATTGCCACCAAGGCGACTGATATGCCAAATTGTGTGTCATATGTTGAAGAGGTCTGCTATGACTTATTAATTGCGGTTACACTACACCAAAGACATCTATGTTATTTAGATCTCAGTTAATGTATAAAGTACAAACTGCTTTCAAATGTTGACATGCTCGGCTTTACACTGTACATAAGTTCCTTATGATGAAATTTAAAGTATTTAAATTATTGTAAATTATATAATGCATTAATGTCTAGGGCTGGGATGATTCGTCGACGTCATTGACTACGTAAATGCTTCGACACAAATAATTTGCGTCAATGCGTTACTGAATAAAATAAATAAATAAAACTTGTGTGCAAATTAATTAATGTAATGCGGAACTATTGTAATGCGGAACTGTTGTTACATACCTGCAAACATGTCGCTTTTCGGCGAAAAATTGCCGTTTTGAATGGGAAAATGTCATCCACGTGAATCGTGTAGTTCAGAAGAGTTTTTATTTTGGGGTCGGGGGGGTCGAGGACCCCCTGCTAATATGGCACCAGTGCCTTAAAGTGATGGTTCGGAGTAATTTACCCTAGGGTCCTTTGCACCATGACCTCGAGCCAAACACCCCCCCAGAAGCTTTTTTCACCTGGGTCTAACATTGGGCGAGTTAGCGTAGAGTAGCGTTAGCCGCTGAATAGCTTAGCGCAGGGGCTAATGGACCCATGTTTGTATCTCGTAAATGACCCCACTAATAATGCCCGAAATGATACCAAAGGTCTACACTAGTACATATAGGTTATGCACTCATAAAACGATGGATTGGAAAGTTTGTAAGTACACCAGAAGTTTATGAACACTTGCCTGCTCTCTTCTGCTCTCTGCTGCTGCTGCTGCTACCTGCAGTTAGACGAGTGCTTAGGGCTGCCCGGCTGTCTACAAATTACTACACCGAAAAGAGATACAACAAAAATATGTATTAATTTAATGATTAAATAAGGTAATGTCTCCAAACTTACCTCAATTATTACTTGACTCCTGCTAGTTATATTACAGCACTTACTTTAAAAAATAAGTTAAATTAAAAAATATTTTTGTTGCATCTCTTTTCGGTGTTGTAATTTGTAGATGTCCCTAAGCACTCGTCCAATGTTAGACCCAGGTGAAAAAAGCTTCTGGGGGGGTGTTTGGCTCGAGGTCATGGTGCAAAGGACCCTAGGGTGACATTACTCCGAACCATCACTTTAACGACCGTTGTCTAGCGGACCGAATAGCAACTCGAATTTCGGTACCTTATTTAGATGCCTCCGCTTCTCTCTGATGCTCTGAAAACGGACGTTAGAGTCAACTGAAACATCGCCACACGGGACGCTAGTTACAGTAACACTACACTCAACAGCAGGTAACGTTAGCCTACCGTTAGCTAGCAGCTGGAGTAAACACGGTTAAAATGCTGACAGCTAAACGGTGTAAAAGTGTGTCTGTATTTCACTGGAGAGGATTCTAACAATAGTCTATAGCTGCCGTTGTCTGAAAAACAACACAGATGTTGCGTTGACTTGAAATTCGCCTCGCCAGCCTTGTGCTGCATTCAAAGTTGTAAAATACCCTTTTCAAGTATTTTAAGTATCGTTTTAGCACTGGGAAAATGTTGTTGTCAAAAATGATGTGTCACCTTTTTCAAAGTTAAATTAAAGGAAAAAGAGCTTGGATGTTAAACAAGAGCTTATTCATTATTTTACCTACTGTTAAAAAAAGCAAATACAGGTTAATCTCTCATACACTACTCTTTTTGCACTTTATTTTTGTATTCTTCCTGAAAGTGACTTTATTTTGTGGTTCAATTGATAGCCTACATCTGGCTTCAGGTTGCACTACAAATTAATTTTACTTGAACAGTGCAATGTTAAACAATTTTGATAAATAGAGATTTGAACCTTATTGAAATTTGTTTTGTGTAAATTGTTAATAATTGCGCAATGGGAAAAATGAATCGTTAGATTAATCGAAAAATGAATCGTTGGATTAGTCAACTAATCAAAAAAATAGTTGCTAGATTAATTGTTTAAAAAAATAATCGTTTGGGACAGCCCTATAAATGTCTATGAAGGCCGAACGACTCCCATTGTATTCATAACAAAGCACTTGTGTACAGCACACACTCCTTTCACCTTCCAAAACTCTGTTTTATCCACTGGTGTACTGTAGAGAAACTCATTATGACATGTACCGTTTATGAATTATGAGGAGGGCGACACGGAATCTGCGGCTGCAGAATTCTTATCACGCCCCCACAGATTTTAACCAAAACACATTTTAAACAAAGCCAGTGTTAAGACATCTCCAGCTCAAGCGAAAACAATTCATCTAAATTCTGGAGATTTTTTTCGTACTGAATCAGTGCTGAAAAATCTGCATATTCTGTTAGGGTCTGATTATGTGTAGTAGATTGAATTGTGTGAAAAGTCTATCGAAGCCCATTCACTCCCATTGTGTTTATGTCTGCACCTGTTACAGTTCAAATTTCAAACGGATCAACTGTACACAAACTCGAAAGCCTAATCCAACTGTAGGACTGCACCGAGGGTAATAACCTTTATTCCTCTTTGGACTAGATGACCTAGATGGACCTCCTGGGGTTATGAGGTGTATGGAACGCACAAAGTTGCTTTGAAACCGGACTGAAAACCAAGAGGGCCTGGATCTCCACTACTGCAGTCCTAACTGACATACCCAGAGCTACCTTGTGGTGTTAACAACTGGTCTGTGTTGGTCAGGTGGTAAGTCATGCCTATTTTCTTAAGATGACGTCCAATCGGACACGAGCCACATAAAGGATATGACAATTAAAGACGGAAAGAAAAACCATAACTGTACACAAACTCATTATGATGACATGCACAGTTTATGAATCTTATATTGAATGTAAATTATGGAAGATGATTCTTTCCCATTGTATTTATAACTCAGAATCTGTATAGTACAAACACCATTCACAGGTAAAAATGCGTAGCGTTGTATAAGGCTGAGCAATTTTATCGATTCTGCGATATAAATCGATTATTTTTTCCCCCAAGAAAGTATCGATTTTTATGCAGCGATTATCGATACATCAGTCCCATTCAAATCCCCCGTGTTTACCCCCGTTCACAGACCTGCCAACCTGTACGCATTTTGCGTAGAAGACATGCATTTTGACATCAAAATACGGTGATACGATTTATCACTTTAAACTACGCGAAAATCAGGTGACTGCTTTGAGTTCACTCGTTGACGTTATGGTTGACGTGCAGTAGCATGGCAGTAGCATGGCAGTAGCCGTCTCACTCTTGATGTAAAAGAAGAAGAGTTCGACCAATCACAGCGTCGGGTTCCTTCCTCTAATGTCAAGCGGGGATGTCGGCTACTGATAGTAAAACGAAAGCATCAGATGCAAGTGTTATTCAGTGGTGTTATTCCTCCCTCATTCCCGTTTAGTTTGGTTGGTTCCCCCCCCCCATATATCTATGGGTTTCCCCAAGGGAGGACGGTGCTTGCAAAGGTAAACGGATTTGATGTAGAAAGGTGAAATGAATTAATTTACGTAGCCTGTCAACTTTGGAGAAATCTGATTTAAAGACTTACATTTATAAAGTCTTGGATTTTGTTACAAAGGTCTCATATTGTTTTGCCTTTCCTAGGATTAAGTTCATACCGTAACAAAATTAACTGTTACCAATGTAGGCTAATTAAAAACTGACCGGAGCCTATCGCTGAACATACCGGGCCGAGACACACAGTAAACACGCCTCTCTGACCGGTACCGGGGGGTTAGCGCTTAAACTGAGTGGAGGATGTGCGGAATGTGTCAGTGTCTGTCGGACCTTGGCTGGCCGCTTGGCGCTAACAGGCTAACGGCTTATTAGCTAGCCAAACACCGAGCGGTAACATCTGCAAAGATTGGCCGCTCTACCACTGAGCCACAGCCGCCCAAGCCTGCATTCAACATCTTCCCTATGTAATAGTACAAAAGTATTATCAAAATATACTTAAAGTACCAAAAGTAAAAGTGCTCATTATGCAATTTAAAATATTTTTTTATTTGATTGGATTATATTATGATCCAATTAATTGTATTAAATATGACCGATAATTTAAATAAAATGTTTTATTTAATTCAAGTATCCTACTTGAACATAATTATTTTCTAGGGTTTAAAATGTATACTCATTTGACATTTAATGGCACATTTATTCCGCGTGCGTGCCGCCGTGTTCATGAACCAGAACTTCGACAATAAATCCGTAAGTTGCTACTCAAAAAAGTTTCTCAAGGTTGGCAGGTCTGCGTTCACGTTGCAGGAAGAGCGATTTGGTCAGCCAGCCGCTAGTGTCGCTGTAGAGCAGCCAACGTCAACTGGCGGCCCGCCGCCAAAGCTTTTAGTCTGGCCCGCAGAATAATCATGAATTCACAAAATGTAAAGAGGAAAAAATGTGTTCTGTTATTTATAATTTCAAGCATTTAGAGCAAAAACCCAGCCCCCTGTATTTACGAGTTATTCACATGCCTGGATTCTGTAGCCTACAGCGATCCCCCGAGCTCACACACACGGCTGAGCCGAGATGTGTGCGTTAAAAACACACACGGCTGAGCCGAGATGTGTGTGCGTTTAAACACACACACGGCTGAGCTGAATATCGTGTATCGTATCGTATCGTGAGATTAGTGTATCGCTACAGCCCTAGTGTTGTACACATTAGATCATTGTAATGAAATGTACAGTTTATGAAGTATACATCATATTATATGCTACAGAGGCCCATTCAATTCCTTTGTATTTATAAGTCGGTGTCTTTTTAGATCACAAAGTCCATTCAAATTTCAAAATGGTGTCAAGTGTTCACTGCTCGACAGTACATAAGTTAATTATGATGATGTCCAATTTATGAGTTATTCTTGCACTTGCACAGATTTATAAATCTGTGATTTATAAATCACAGATTTTATATTAATTATAAAGTCGTTAAAGAATTATTGCAATCAACATCAATGCACACACATTTTGTTTAGGAAATGCTCCTCTGGTTAATTTTTACATTTCCCAGAGAAACCAACGAACTAGCAAGCATGTATAAGATGTGGATAAGTAAAATATATGTTGAATATTAGGGCTGTCAAAATTAACTTCCTTGAGCAGAAATGGATAAAGGAAAGGATCTTGTGAATGGCAAGTTGAGTTTCCAAGCCCTTCCAGATGGTTCTCTCGATAAAACTTGGGAAGTTATTTGCATGTGCTAGATGTAAATGGAGTTACCACCGGAGTAAGTCTCAAATGCCGCTTGAGCATTAACAACTTGAAAAATCCCCCTTTTTAAAGTACATTTAGAACAGATAAAAAATGTGCCATTAATTGCGAGTTAACTATGGACCATCATGTGACTACTCGCTAATAATTGAAATCGCTTGACAGCCCTTATATCAATATAAAGCACAGTCAATATCGGTAGAATATGCATTTTCCATGTCTAAAAAGCATTTCAATTTGTTGTACCATGGGGGGGGGGGGTGTTTGCCTGCATCAATATATTCCTAAATCATCTGTTTAACATGTGCAGCTTCCTTCACTCGCTGTGATCCACATGCCTCCCCATAAACATCTGACCAGTTTTCTATCTCTTCATCTCTTCTTCCCAACCGCGTTACAGCTGATGATCACTCTCCATCTATAATAAAGCACAAATTTGTCGACATGGTGATAATTGTAAGAAATGGAACGGAGGGACTGCACGGGGAACGACTCGCCATAATTGCGGCGACTATAAACGCATGCTTTATTGCCTTTTATAAAGTATTCATGCGCTGTGGTTGATGTGCTCGGAATGTTTCATGACAGCAGCACTGATGCACAACGTGACTGATCAGAGTAATAAAACCCCAAAAAATGGGTAAATGGAGGATAATTCTCAGGAGTCGGGTAGTAGCATACTACAGAGTTGTTTCATTGTATTTCAAAGCATTTCTGGTTATTCTGTATGTAGGAACAAAATATATCCAGTATTGCATTTATCCAGTCTGAGTGGTCTACCAGAGTCCTCAAAGAAAGGACAAGGGGGGTGGGGTGGAGGGGGGAAATGCTTTTAGGCTTGGAGACAAGGTTACAAACATCATTCCTCCATTTTTCTAGGGCTTCGGTGTAATGACTTTGGAGTCAAACTGACCCACCTTTTCTCCAGTGACTCAAAGCTAGATGAATAGTGCATCTCATTTGTATAATTAGTTTACTGAAAAAAGGTCTGCTGTCAAATTGCCGCACGAAATATCCCAAATTAGCATTTAAATTAAGCTACAATTTTTTTCACCTTAAGAAGGGTGGAAAAAAATTATTCAGCATCAAATCAAAGTGTTACATATATTGTGCCATCTTGGAACACCTTGTGTTGGGGATTCATAATTGTCTTCAGTTATCATGTGTTATTTCTATTTACATGACTTTTAGACGGGTGCTGCATTATTAGTGACAGGAACTTTGAGTCTTGTGTCTCGGCATCATTATTTTTCCACATCGTTACATTTATATGTATATCGTCGCTGTCTGGTGAAAACCCTGTATGTCCAAAACTCTGTGTTTTTCAGGAAATGAAAAAAAAGCTAATTTAAAAACATTTTATTGAGCTATTTACCTAAGACGAAGTCAGGAGAAATCACCATGTCACTATTTTTTAAAGATCAATTTTTTTGAGGGGCTTTTCCTTTTATTTAGACAGTGACAGTGGATAGACATGAAAAGAGGAGAGAGATGGGGGATGACACCACCTTGTCACTTTTTAAATATTTGTAAAACCCACTGACAGACGTAAACCAAATTGCTTTAGGGATTCACTGTACATAAAACATCTTACATAATGCAGAAGTCATCTTTGGTTAGGATAGATCAATAGTCAGTTACTGTGAGATAACCGTGGATGATAGTCAATATACAGCAAATTACTTGTGTTCATAAAGAACGACCCTGACAAGGTCCTTGTTCCCACAAAATTGATGTGGTGCAGCCAGTGGCGTTGAGGCTTATGCAACTAAAACTACTTGGTTTACAATAAAATGATAACAGCTGGTAGTTTAAGGCCATGCAAACCTATTTTTAGGGGTGCACCATTCAGAAAACGTCACGATTCAATATCGATTTTCAGGCTCAAGATTGTAAATGTAGTTACTTTTCCCATGTGATTGCAGTAGACATACATTTTTCTTTTTTTTTTATTAAAAAATCTGAATCTTTTTTTTTTTTTATTCTATTAATGGATTTTGAATCGGTAGAGCTTGAATCACGATTCAAATGTGAATTGAATTTTTTGCACACCCTACTATTTTCCCCAATCAGCTTCTTACTAAGAACAATGGGGTCCCACATGAACACAGTTTTCTGCTTAAGTTAAGTTTTAAATTTCTGTCTTGCATGCTTTGCCTTTCTAGCATTGTATTTATAGATATGGTATTATTAAGTTATGTACCCGTCCACCTAGCCGACAACTTTTTTCCTGGACTGAATTGTTTTGACTCCACCATTTAATAATTTACATGATGTTAAATATGGAATAGAATTTTTATCATTTAACTTAATTTGTTGATTCCTTATCTTCATAAACAGGGCACATGTGAGATATTAATACATGACTTACAAATAGTGATATAAATTAAATAAGCAAAATGTTTTACTTCAATTCAATTCTCCCTTCATAGTAAACAAATGGTTGCCAAAAATATAATGTAACAATACGTGTTCACTTCAGTTATAAGCTGTCAGATACGATGCAATAAAAACAAAATGAAAATAAACAATACGGTTACATTTCCGTCATTCAGCCATTGTTCTGCCATTAGTTACTTTTTTTTTCTTCACCTTTTTACTAATTAAAGCTATTATGTAATATTTTATCAGTGTAGACACCCACTGAAGCTATAGATAAGCCTGTATCCAATGCAGTGCTAACAACTGCAGCAACTTTTAATTGCAGGCAATGAAGACACAAATTGATATGCCTGCAGTGTCTTTAAAACTGCTGGAGTCTAGTTATCAATGCACCCTCCATCCCATCAGTGGTACAGTTTTGGCACACATCACCGCTGTACATCAGATGTTAAATTGGCCGTCTCTCGGTACAAGCCGCTAGGGTTTATCCATCAAGCAGTACGTTAAAATGACTGGATATCTCTTTTTATTACACAAAATTAAAAAAACAAATCATAGCTTCGAGAACACGGAATACAGCAAAAAAAGATCTTGTGAATGCGAAATAAAGCCGAAATTGGGATAGAGTAATATGCACTTTAAAAGAAAGAAGCAAACTAGACACATTGGATTTTTTACAAGTTAGCTTAGCTTTAAATAAATGTTTCCTCTGTATTGCTTTGCATCCGACAACTTCCTTATCGATGTGAAACGTGTACGTATGTGCTCTTGGTTTTAGTGCTGCCGATGTCAGTGAAAGGATTCAAAATGAATCAATCAAGTGTTTTCATATTCAAGCTTAATTTGCTGCAAAATAAACCGCTACATCTAACGCCCAATTTGGAGGTTATCTTGCCTTACTTGGGTTTCAAAATATGTTTTTAAGCAGCAGTGATGGCCTGAGACTCAGCAGGGGGGAGAAATTATGAGATATGCCAATGCACACAGGGGCTATAGGATGTGTTGTTAGGTTGTTCTAAATGCACTTACTGAAAAACCATCTTAAGCCTTTTAACTGCTACTCCTTTATTTTCCTCCACAAAGTGACATTTTGTGAATAATGTTTGAATTTGTGATTCACTGGTATTGTAGCCTGGTGGTCTCACATTTAGATGCATACAGAAATGAAAAACATACTAGTGTTTCTCTCACACACACAAACATTATCTCCCGGCTCTGGCAATCATCAGCCCCTGAGGACTTCAGTGGGTGTTATGCAGCCTTGGCCCCCCCCTTGGCAGTGGGCCGCCTCCTGGCAATCAATGCTCATTTTACTCACTCATCCACACCCCTCGCATTGATCTGTGTCGCCCTACACATCCTGCATGCAGGCAGCAACTCAACACTTGCTTTCCCATCTTGTCTGGAGCACAGATGGCCTACATGGGCCCAGGAGAAAGGACTGGGTGTTCCAGGTCTTTAGTAGTGGGAGCAGGGGAGATCAGGGGAGGACACAGGGCAGCGCGAGGCCACTGGCAGCGTTTAGCCAGATGGACTCAATGATAATGTTCCATAATGGTCTGCACTTGGATGGATGAGTGGGTGTCTGGGTTAGTAAGATGGGTGGGTGAATGGATGGCTCCATAGACCAGTGCATGGATAGATGGATGGGAATAGGTTGCCATATTGAAGTACGAAGGTGGAGCTCAAGAAATCGCTGCCCCCATCTGCCCCGCTGAAGAACGTAAACCCGGTATCGCACCAATAAAGGTCTGGATTAAGTGCGGCAAGTCTACATCCAGTGTTACATTCTGTTAAAGAAAATACCATGATAAGGATCTAGAAGTAAGAAGGGATTAGCAAACCACACCAAATATTAAATGGGTGTTAATTGTGATTTGGTAATTTGATTAATTGCAAATTTGTTGGAGAAAATTGCACCGAGGACAACATCATCGACCGAGGCAGGTCCATCATTACTACAAAAAAAAGGGCCTTGTAGGAAATTAACAGCCCATAGCTTAGTGTGCAGCCGTAGGTCACGCTGTTCCACTGTTCTCCGCCTGCTTTTGGGATGCATTCCTGGAGCTGGTGGGTGGGGAGGCACACCACCAGCTTAATGGGACCACGGAGGTGAATGCACACATGCTTATTACAAAATCGACACGTGTATTCATTACAAGAAATGGCCTCAAATTTAAGGGCACGCAAGTTCCCAATTCCAGGAACATAATCCATAACATTTCCCATGTCCATCTTTGCTTTAGCTCTTCTTCCCCAATTACCCTCACTGCAGACTGCTGTTCTGCAACAGGAAAATACTAGCTCATCAGGGTTTTTAAGAAAGTTCAGTCTTCTAGAGTTACACTTCAAATCACAGTTACCTTCTCCTGTTACAAAGTCTTTTTCACGACGGGAACAAAAACAACCTAATATGACACGGCCGATTCTGCGAATAATAGACGTATCATTGATCTGACATGCTGGGGAGATTGCTGGATTCCATAAACCCTTGAAAATAATGAGCTGCTTCAAACACAGACAAAGGGATCACCATGTTCTTCATAACGATGTGTATACAAGAGAGAAACTTCGGATACCTTGAATTATATTTGTTTGTGTCAAATGTGTTCTTTTTAAAATTCTTATTTAGCGCATCAGTTTTTTTTTTTTAAGTGCGTGGGAGGCCTACGAAGACGAACACAAAGAAACCAATTCAATATTAACAGAGGCACAGTTCAGTCCCTGGGCAAACTGAGTTTCAAATGAGGTCACCTACTTCCTTTCGGATTCTAATGCCGTTTATTGATGTCTTTAATAACCGTTTTCCTTTCTATTGGGTAGTAATGGACACCGTGGTTCTGGGGCTGGTGCCCGTGGTGCCTTGAGAAACAGAACAGCGAGACGAAACGAGGGAGACAGACGGGGAGAGGGCGAGACAGACAGAGATTGAGAGAGAGAAAGTGGAAGAGATCCCAAGAGTTCAGTCATACTAATCCCTTTGGCCGAGAGCTGGGAGTCAATTATTCTTCATTTGTCTTTTATCTTGCCACTGCTGTCTGGGAATGGGGCTTCTCCAAGGCCTGTCAGGCACTTATTGATGCTGTCTGGCCTGAGGGGTTCACACAATCCTGAAGACGGGACCCGAGACGTGCAGAGTCCGAGGGGGTAATTGTGTCAGGAATTGGGGTTGGTGGCTGAATAGGTGCCTTGTATTGGGTTGTAAAAAAAAATGACGAGATGATGCTGTATCTTAGAAATAAAATGGAATAAAGGATGCTCCGCAGTGTGCAGTTTTGATAATGCTGGAATTTATAGTCAGCTCTGTCTTTTGTTTGAACAGGACCCAGTTGTAAAATTGCTCCTGCTGGACTGTTTAGTGTAAATGTATACTTACTGTATGTGTGATGTAATAGCATAGGGAATGTACAATATGTCAATCATGGTTAAGATCCGATTTTGAGAAATACTTTTATTTGATTTCTTGCTGAGAATTAGATGAAAATTATTCCACTCATAACTTGTCAATTATACAGATAAGCTTAGCTTAGCATACAAACTGAAAGCAGAGCAACAGAAAACGGCTAGTTTGGCTCACTCCAACGACAAGTTGTGTTTTTCTGGGGGGGGGCATTTTCATCTGACATTTTCTGTCTGTGAAGCAAACAAGAAGCTGTAGGGCTAATTTGTTAGCGTTGGCGAGCGGTTTCACTCTGCTTCCAGTTTTTAAGCTAAGCTAATCGTCTCCAGCTCCCTATTTAGCGTATCTGAACCAATGCACATGGCTTATCGGTTAAGGTCAAAGGTAGGGAGCAAATCCTAGCAAAATAAATTCCAGATTCATTGTCTCAACCCAGATATGACTTCTAGCTTTCACTGTTTTTTAGCAGATTCTTTCTAATTCTGTATTCAACCGATTAGTAAATGTCTGCTGCAGTCCTGATGATTATTTTCTTCACGTTATGTTGTATTGCAGCAAATCACAGTATCCCTATCATGATGTGGCTGTTTACAGATGTAGTATTTGTTGATTTGGATATGGACGTGAAAATGGAATTGTCCTCAGTGGCCCGAGGGCCAGAATGATAAAAAGCGGTCACCACGGTCTTGGGCTCTAAATGGTGCAGTGTTGGTTGGTTTCAGACCAGCCCTTGGTTTGAAGTTAACCTTCAAATGTTGCTACCTGGGCAACTAGAAAGGCCTTAACAAGCCAGAATGTCAATAACAAATGTGCTGATTTCCTCTAGGTCAACATGTCAGATCTATACTCTGTGTGTTGCATATTCCATCAGTAGCGTTTCTGCTTTCATTTATTCTAAAAAAATCCACATGACAACTCTGGAGTAGAAAGGCTAGTTAAAAGGGAAAACAGCTGACAGACAGCCAACAGAGTGATGGAGGGGGAAAGAGAGGCGTCCTGCTAAGAAATACCTCTTTGATGCTTCAGTACAACCTGACATGAAAAGTCCGGTCTTTCATCTCCAGTTCTTGAGAGAAATATAGAAGAAAAGTCTCCATCTTTGAAATCTTTGCAAGTCTCGATTGATGACAAATCAGTTGTTTTGTCTATTTTGTTTTACAAGAGAAAGAAAATGCACATTTATTTTTACTTCCTCTGCATTTCAGACTTATTATTCGTGAAAGACGAAACTCTCCCATCATCCCTCATTCCTCCCGGACACTTACGGAGGAGATTATTTACAGTGCATTTTGGGCAAGGTAATAAATAAGAATGTTGGCATACTGAAGCGGTCTATTTTTGTCAGGGCTGTGGAGAGTCAGACTTTTTTCCTAAAAACAGAAGTGGTGTAGTGTAGTTCATTCTAGTGACGTACTGTGATGATCAGCTGTGTCTTGAGACTGAGATAACGGAAATCATAATAAGGTATGCAAAAAATGACAAATTTAAAGGTATAGTAAGCAATGTTAATCCAATACACTTTTTGTCAAATTCAGCAAATATCTCCTCACAGTCACCTAGCTCTTTGTTGTCTGTGTGCGCTGAGAAGAAATTCTGTGGTTTTTTTAACCTGGACCCCATTTTCCTATGTTTTTGTGTGTAAGTGACCGATAGGGAAAACGATCTTTGAAATTGGTCCTGTATTAAGCGTGAACACTGTAACCGGCAGCCACAGACCAGGGCTGCAATTTAACCCTACTAGTACAGAGCCTGTTGAAAATGTGCCTGTTTGGAAAGGGCGATTGCTTGGCCTGTGGTATTGCTGCTTGTAGAATTCTTCAAAACCAAATTGTACCCCAAAATTACTTACAGAAAGGCCCCCAAACCACTTACTCCACTGTAGCCTACAGCCTACTACTGAGTTACAGTCTAAGCTATGTCTACATCAGAGGAAGACATTGTAGGCCTACCTACTACTGTATTTCCCCGACAGAGAACGTGGCAGATTCAGAATGTAATCACAAAATATCACACTGACAATGTGGAGTAATCAGACATTAGTGTCATGGACTCACGGCAGTGCGCTATCCACCTGGCCCGTTATGAGAGCTAATCGGCACATATCTGCGTTCATCAACCACCAGAACCGGACCGGTTGTGTGTGCGCGCAGAGAGAGAGAGAGAGAGAGAGAGAGAGAGAGAGAGAGAGAGAGCGGTGTTGTCTCGTGTCGTATGATCGTTAACAAATTTAACACTTCAGCAGAGGTGCTCATTTCCATACAGGTTTAGTGGCTATTAGTGTTTTAAAGTTAGCAGTAGACTTAATTAACCCGACCCAGGGTGCTGTCTGCCCGGTTCAACTCCGAGACGTTCTCGCATTGCACAGCGCTGTGAAGAAATAATCTCCGAGATTACGTTATGTTCTGCCAGCTCACAGCAATTTAATAGATATAAATGCATAATAAATGCAGGAAAAGAGTCAAAGGCTGTTACACCCCCCCACCCCCTGCTGTTGTAAAGCGTTCTGCATGTGGCCTCTGCTTGTGGTGTGCAGGTTACCTCCCCCCCCCAAACACGGACACACATACATACAGATACGTCTCGCTTTATTAGATAGACAGCCTGCCTATAAGTGGCATCACGCTCTGTCTGCCACATGTTGTCTGTGGTTGTGCTTTGCATGTGTGGGATTCTGAAACGTCCTTAAATTTTGGAATTGTCGTTATTTTATTCAAAATCAAAGACGGTCCAAAGTAGTGCTACTTTGCACATTTTTGTGGGTCTGAGGTGTATGTCACATTTTAGCTGCCAAAGCTCCGCTGCTTTCTTGGACCCTCTCCGTCTCTGGTCCTGTGCTGGGCTCAGTCAGTATGCAGTGTGAGAGGGGGTGGCCAGTGGCAAAAGCCAATATGTGCTTCTTTGGCATTTCTATGTCAATGTCAAACTTGGCACTGCACTTACTCGCGCCCGTAGAAAGACACCTGTCAAGTTTGAAATCCATCGGACTAACGGTTCGAGAGATATGCGCTTAACACACAGACAGACAGACGTTCCTGCAACTTATAGATAGACAGGGCAAATGTGCATCGTCAATTACGTCCACTAAAAGTGCTGTTTCTTTGCCACTGAAAGGCTTAGATTATTATTCTAAATGTCTGCATTATGCAAAGGATCCCTACAGAGACGGGCATTTTTAAAACCTTTAAGACCTTTGTTTAACCAAATCAGCTCCGAGGTCGCTAGCACTTACGCTAGCTTAGAAATCATTTCCGTAATGTTGTCAGTAGGGCTGTCAACGAATATTCTGAATTCGAATATATATTCGAATAGTTTTTAAAAAACGAATTTTCGAAGGTGAAAATTAATATTTGAATAAAAAAAAAAGAAAAGTGGAAAAAAACGCTCGCGGTAGCAGAGGCTGTCTGGCTGTCTGCTTTGCTACTGCGCCTGAAAGCCGTTACATACTGGATGCAGCCCAGCTGGCGCATACAAATGTGACATCATGAGATCGCCGTGACTATTTATACCTGTGCTGGTGCTCGCGACACTAGCTGCAGTCTTCTCCTGAACAGCGTTGGCGGTAATGAGCACATGCTACCGACGTTGCTCTTTCTACGGACTAGAAGAAAAAGGTAAAAAAAAAAAAACGGCAGAACTGGCAGCAGCATTGCCATCAATGCTTCGATTTGATTCAATGACCTACTTCGTCGGATCAAGCCTTTCATTCACCATAAAAGAGCTCATCTTAACCCAGTAAGTTTATCAGAGAGACTTGTAGTCACTCTGAGAGTCCTGACATCCGATTGTCGGCGAACTCATTCAGGCTCCTGTTTCCGCTTTGTCACGAGCCGCTGAAAAAAAGAGCCGCGCGCGACGGCGTGACCTCGGCTCGAGCGCCATAAATCGGACACGCCGGCTGGATATTACATCATTTTGATGTCACGATGTTGTGCGCCACCTTGGATGCATGCGCAACCAGATGTTCGAATAGTTAGAATATTCTGTGTTTTTTTAGAGGGAATATTCGAACGTCATTTTTTAGCAATTTTGACAGCCCTAGTTGTCAGACACTTAGAATATTAATCTGAGCCTGTCAATGACAAAACAAGCACTTTTGTGAACGTAAATACAAGCTGCACAATAGCCTATTAACTTACATTGTACTTTGTTTCGCTGACTGCCGACAGCTGCGGTCTTGCTTAATATCGGACCAATATCAAAGATTGATGTTCCCATCAGTCACTTAGACACAAAAACATAGGGAAATAGGGTCCAGGTTGAAGAAACAGTAGTTACCCTTTAATACACAGCCCTGGCTGTGTAAATGGAAAACAAAACGGTATTCCAGCCAATCGGCAACTGGCGGCGACAGTTGATGGTACGGGGGGAGGGGGGAGGCAGCATGTGAATGTGCCGGCTGTGTGCCAGTAGTTATCTGTCCGTGAGTCTGGGGGGGGTTAAGTTCAAATATCAACTTTGTGCAGCATTGCTTACTGCACCTTTTAATTATTCCTACAATATTACTCTAAATATAAATGATTAGAAAAAAAGATCTAGGTCACAGTCAAACTCAGAGGCCCTCCTGGGGGAAGCCACCATGTACTTAACCACGCTTCATGAGGCGGCTAGTAACTAAGAGCCTTTGTTCAAACCTCCAGGCCTGAGGTTTATACTAACTAGCTTTACTTTAAGCAGCAGGTGAGAAGCAAGACCCAGGAACTTCACCGTGTCTTGAGGAGCTGTAGCATTTATTCATGAACCAACTTAAACCTACACTGTACATTTACTAACTCTTGACAACTTTACTGCTGCTGTCCTGTCTGCTCCCAATCGCCAACACCTGTGTGCTCTGAGCACAGCAACCGGCACTCTCTCGCTCGACCACACACTCGCTAAGCACACGCTACGCACCGCGCTAAGTGGGGTGGGGGTCGATGATAGACAAGAAGAGTGTTCTGCAGCATTTGTTCGGTTTGCTTGCACGTTACTCGACCCCGTATTTGGGAAAACAAATAGCTGAAGGGAAAGTTCTGTCACAAAACTATGTTGTTACGGATCCTTGCAAATTTTTAAATGGTTATAAGCAGGGTGCAATTTGTGAAAAAGCAAAGGGGGGGATGTTTTTTGATCATGCATAACAATATAGTTTTATTTTTAATACATACTGTGTATATATATATTTATACTTATATTGTTTATATTCTAATACTTGATTTTCTTAACCTTCTTATATTTAGAGAATGCGTGACTTGCACCTACAGCACCAAAACAAATTCCTTGTATGTGTAAAAAACGTACTTGGCAATAAACCTTTTTCTAATTCTGAAAACATGCTAGTATTAAATCCCCACCGCCAGAGCGTTATGTGGCGGTGCCTGTAGTCGGCTCACAGTCCCCTATTGGCGGCCAAACAGGTGCCGCTGGTAGCCAGCGTCCTGGAGCTCTGTAGTGGCTAAATACAACCAGCAACTGCTGCTCGGATTTTATTTTATATATTTTTGCTTAGTTTAAAATAGCCTACTTCTATTTTAGGTATACACTATATGGTCTATTGGTGAAGTAGCATTGATCACTTGAAGGAGGGGGATACATTTTGTCAGCAGAGGCAGAGATCTGTAGACGAGAAAGTGGGAAATCCCACGCACCCCCCCCAGTCTAATCGCACCCTGGTTATAAGGAAATCCTGGAACTTTCTTAGTGGGTATACACACGCGTACCTGCGTATCACGTAGATTACACTACTAAAAAACAGGTGACGTTTAAGTTCATTTGAATAAGTTACATTAAAATCAGTCCACTCACCAGAAGTCAACCTTAACATTGTGCAATTCTGCAAACCAAGGATTTGGTTTGGAGTCGTGTTTCCGTCCACCTGGTCGAATCGAAGTCCAAGATTCACTCTGTTTTTGGTCTCTACCAGCTCCTGAGAAAAATGTCTGTCTCTTTAGCTGCTAAATGCTCCAACTGTCTGCTTTCTGTTAGGTGTTAAACAGGTAGTGAATGTGGGTTTTGGGAGTTTTTTTCCCGCCGGAAAAACAGCTGCTTGATACAGCTGCCGACTACAGCTGTAAACCAAAACCGTAAAGTTGCGAGCGGGCAGCTAAACGATGAGCAGAAGCTCACTATAAGCTGTGTAAAGCTGAGGGGCAGGAGCGGCACATTCTGGTAATAATTCTCCGTTAATTCATCACTACAAGCGGCCCCTTTCACTTTGTCACATTGTTTTCACATTGCCATTTAATACATTGTTAGTATAAAAATATTGACTATACTTTAATGTGAACTCTACAAGTATGAGGAAAAAATACAATATTTTTTGTAGAGGTACAAAGTAGTATAAAATGGAAATAATCAAGTAAATCACAAGTACAGATAACATAAGAAGGTTCAAATGAAAAGCTTACAGCAGCTGGATGTGAAAAGCCTGCTGCTGCATCCAATCACTGCAGATTTATTTATAAAGTACATTTACAGTAGCAAAGGTAAGCAGTGTCCCATGTTGCCATGCCTACAATGCACAAATACTCTTTTTCCAAAAGACGTACTGTGCTTCAAAGGCAGAGGAATAAACATAAAGCGAATGCTGTTCTGAGATTAACATCATGAGTGGAACGGGCTTCATGTAAGATGTCATCATGACCGATGTCAGTCTAAATGTGGCGGCTGTTAGCCGTATTCTTAAAGTCACAAACGGGGCTCTTAATGTAAAAAGGCCCTGAAAAGATGTATTCTAATGCACTAGGCTTACACTAGACAACTACTAAACCCTTCAGTTATTTGTTTGAACACGACGATGAAACCTTGATTGTGAATTATGACTCATCCATCTCAACTGTATCTCAAACACTGTGATTACGTTTGAGAATACACTTTACATTTATGTGGTAAACAGTAAACTTTGTATTTCATTAGACACATAAATAGACATTCTGAAATGAGGGTCCCTCTGACAAATATCAACATTTTCTATATTTCAGCATGTTTGCACATACTGTACCGTAGAAATGTTGGAACGAGACTAGGTGATTTGCTCTATTCAATTACCAGGCAGCTGACTGTGTGTTTTGTTATGGTGTTTTCGAGAAAAATATCCTTTTTCTTTTTGTATCCTCCTTCATTATATTCCTCAATAAAGTATTGATTTCTTCCCCTCAAACAAAGCAGAGAGCTGGAAGTGAGTATCAGTCACTCTGGGAGTCGGTTCTGAGGTAAACCTGTGCCCGTGTGCGGACTCTGTATAAAAATGACTAATTGGTGAAGAGGCGTAGCGCTCGGCCAATTATCAGGTGTGACTTATGAATTTCAGATTTCTTACTTTGCATATGAATTAGCTTCAGGCTGTTACCCCATGGAAGTCACGGCTCATAGCCTTTTGTGTGTGTGTGTGTTGCAAGCCTGCCAGCGCTCCTGTATGTAACTTCTTCTGGTAAATTCTGTCTTCAACCAGATCAGTCAGAAGTTTGCCCTGAGTTTGAGTTGTATTGCGCCACAACTTTCTATTTGCTATATACGTGATGAGCAATGAGCAAAGAAAAATGAGCTTGCTAGTTATATTCTGTTACACACTTGTTGAAACAGTCAAAATAAACAACACAATGGAGGACCAGCATACAGTAACGATGGGTTACAGCACACCAGTCTTGCTGTTAGTGATAATGCTTATATAATTACAAGTACATTTCCCATAAACCCTGCTGCTTCCTGCCACATGGAGGATGCTGCTAATTGTGTCCCCCCCCTTTGTACCTGGCAGCCCTCCACATGTTTGTTTTGCATTTCGCTTAAGAGGATAAGCAGGTTGGAAGTGCTTTTTCACACAAAGTGAATGGCTGTAAAGCAGGCTGCCAATCCTCTGGTCAGTAGTCTCATCGGATTACAGTAATTATACTAATGTTGCAAAATGAATGCAGTAGTGATTTATCGATGCCTAAATGGTAAATGCAGGTCAATGTAGCTGACATTTAAGGGGGATTTGTCAATTAGCCAGTCAATGAAACAATCAGTCAAGTGGTCAGTGGGACATTTACATTTTGAATCAGATTTTAATCAGAAATGTTCCCTACTAAAAAAAAATGGACACACATGACTATATATGGACAGATAATGTGCTTTGAACAGATACAGATATCATCCAAATGTTTACATCAATCATCAATGTTTTTTTGCGGTCACCGTTTGACACAATTTGTTACTAACGTCACTGTGTTACGTGTTACTTTTTCTTAGTCATTAATCAGTCAATTGAAATATATAGTGGACCCCATACTTAATACAGTGCTTAAAACAGTCAAATACTGACGCGAAATAAAGACAAAAATTTCGAAAAATGCTGACAGCTTACGTTAAGAGCTGTAAAGTGTGACTGTATTTCCCTGTAGAGGACTCCAACACCGGGACGTAACCATAGACAGTATATAATGGACCAATAGACCCCGTTGCTCTGGACGGAGACCAGTGAAGGCTATTAAAAGCACTTTTCCGGTGATCGCTTGCTTTACTGCGCAGCCTCCAACTGACAGAGACAACGTAAATGTGACGTGAGCAACATGTCTGAAAGTTGTAAGTCTTCTAGTAGCTGTGCCAAGAGAAATCTCAATCATTACGAATCTCGCAGATACCGATGGATCACGAGAAGCAACTTTTGGTAAGTATTATGATTAATTATTTGGTCATTTTGCATAGTATTTATTTAATTTAAAATATAACGCCAGTACGTGAGATTAAGTTAGGCTATATATCATTTAAGCTAGCTGAGGCATCGGTAAAGATAACATGCTTGCTTGCACATGTTGTAACGTTAATTTTAGACAAGCAACTTTTGTTAAGTATTATGATTAATTGTTTGGCCATTTTGCATATCTTTTATTTATTTTTAAAATATAACGCCAGTACGTCAGATTAAGTTATATATCATTTAAGCTAGCTGAGGCATTAAAGATAACATGCTTGCTTGCACATGTTGTATACATAGACAGTATATGGGTTGTATAATGTTAATTTTGGCCGAATAAAACCACAAAATGGCGTCAACTGTTATCTAGCTACATCGCAAAAGAAAATGGACGAATCAGTCATATAAAAAAAGTTAATCAGTAAATCGCTTTGGACAAAAGTGTCTGCTTTGGCCTGTTGAATAACAGATATGTAATAGATGGACAATAATGTCACCAATAACATCTATAACTGAGGGTTGCCCTTTTCATTTTTCTTTCCACATAGGTTTAAATACTAACATTAAGCTGTTAGCCTACACCATGCCTAACAATCAATTGTAGGTGCCCAAAGGAAGTATTACACAAGTTGATTTGAATTGTATAACTAGAAAACAGACTGGGTCCAAATATAATCCCTGTCAGCTACTGAATTAGCAAACATGCCATCTCTGAAGAAACAGGACCGTAGGATATATTTCAGAACTGTATGAGATTGTGCTAAAATAAGATCACCTGTTAGTTGTAATGTTGTTATTTAGTCATACCAAAGCTAACGTGCTCTGTACTGTGCCTTTTTGTTTTTCTAGGACCGTCCCCATCCTCCACCTCGGGGACAGCAATAGCCATGAAGCCTAAAGTACAAGTCCAAATAGGTAACCCACCTGACACACTGCAAATCAATACATGGCATGACTTCACACTATAATTAAGGTTTAACAGTAAGCAGTAGCAAAGAATGCTGAGCCCTCAAACCTTGTGTAATACCTATATTGTCATATTATTATTTCAGTGAACAGATAAGAGCAATTCATTTGTGATTTATTGTATATCTGCATAGACTTTTTCTGTTTTGTTTATGGCTGGGGTGGACTTTGATGGCACGGACTCCTTCCTTTCTTCAACCGGTCCCTTAGAAGAAGAGAAGCCCCGGATATCCTGCTGATTCCCACACACACACCCTTTCTCCCCTCCGTGCCATTGATGTATCACCCTAGCCATCCACCCCATGGCCTCTCTCTTTTCTTCCCCACGACGAATGTAGCTAGCTTGAGAGGAGATTGTGGGTCAGCTGCCTTGTTCCCCCCTTCCGTCAAGAGGCATGGCCATTCATCCCTGCTCTGGCACAGCTGATGCACAGCTGATGCACATTCCATGATTCACACCTGCAGTATGTATACCCGGGCTGTTCACCTCTTCAGCGCCAGATCGTTACATACTCCTACGTGGTAACTTGGCTCAGTATCCCTGCACATATTTCTAGAAACTCTCGTGATTTAGTATTTTCTCTGTCTAACTTCAGTTCCTCTGTGCAGATCCCGCTGTTACCTGCTTCCTACCTGCCGTGCTCTGCCGTGCTGCCTGCCTCACGCCACTCAGACACAACCACCTGCTTCTCCTGGATTCTACTCAGAACTTCTTCTGATCTGCCACTGCCTGGTTCCCTCAAGCTGCAGTCCATTCCCAGAAGACTACAAGCTCAGCCTTGATTATTCATCTCCTCTGAGTATTTATGCCTAATACATACTTGAACTGTTTATCTGTGTCCTGAGTGGTATCTCTGTGTTCTGGGTCGTATATACAGCCTTAACAGAGATAAGGATTTTTTTATTTATTATTATTACTTTTTTATATAATGTTTTTGTTTGTGTTTTACTATTTCAACTTTTAATAAAGCAATATTATTAACCAAATGATTCAATATTTATTATTGAAACACAGTAGACATTCAAGTAGACATGCTTTGACAGAAATGTCATGTGGTTTTATTACTTATGTGGTAGAACTTTATAATGATATATATTCAAAGTCAGTGGCCTACACAGTGAATATTGATAAGGGAGGTGTCCAGACACCTTTAGATTAGATTTGATTATATTTCTCTTCAATGTCATTGTGCAGAGTAAGGGTACAGAGACAATTCAATGCAGTTAATGTCAAACCACAAGTGCAAAAAAAGTACAGTATAGACAGGTAGTGTAGTATAAACAGTATATGGCATAGTGCAGTGTAGACAGTAGTATACAGTTAACCAAGTGGTATGGTTTACACTAAGGCTATGTGCAGTGTATTAAAAGTAGCATTATAAGAGCAGAACACATGGATATGCAGTGTGAACAATATAGACAGATATGTACAGTATGTATATATATGTGCAGTGTGTAACAGTAACATTGTATGGGTGGTGTGGGGGGAGGTGGCACACGGATCTATAAATAAATAAAGGAATAACGTTAACCGCAATTGGCTTTAAGACGTTTTTTTTCTCCATTGGCTGTATAATTTCCCCATCTCCTGTGTAGCTATACCTCCTAACCCTCATTATTTAACAACATATACATTTCTTAAAATATCATGGCCTACTTGTTCGTGGATAAATGTTACTTCATATGAATTCATTTGCTACTATCGAAGTATGAGTAATTCCAATCCATCAAAACGTTGCTGAAAACTGAAATATTATATATAATAAAGCTGAAATATTTTGTTCCGATGCTTTTCATAAACTCTCTGGGCTTCACCTTCTCACTTGACTGCATGCCTCCACGCCCACCCGATTGCCTGCGAGCTTGGCCGTCTATGGCTTCTCCCTTCTTATTTACTGTCTATGGCTTCTCCTCTACTGTCTATGCTTCTCCTGGCAGTACGGTAATTTTTCGACTATGCGACAGTAAGTCGCCTGGTTATGACACAATCGTTAGCCTATTTTCACAAAAACATCTGCTACGGAATCATAACGTGAGCTACAAGGTAATGGAGCCTTTTATACATTTTCGTGTTTCTGTAGAAATAAACAACGGTCAAATAGAGTCTTTAAACGCTTCAGATGTAAAGTTATTCGCTGTCAAATGACGTAAAAACAAAATGGCGGTCAGCGGAATGCTAACGGGAGGTGATCGCTTTGTAGCAACGAAGCGATCCCATGGGAGGTTCGAGCTCTGAAGCGAAGCTTACCCCCTTGGACGTAACAGTCTGCCGTTGTCGGAAAAACAACACAGATGGTGCATTTACTTGAAATTCGCCAGGCTTGTGGCGCATTTTAAATTATTGTAAAATACCCTTTTCCCATCTGGTGCTTGTTTTTGTTTTTTTACCAGCAATTTACTGGTGAAATAAGTCATTGTTATTACATTATTAATCAATCATTTAATTTTAACGATATGGCCTTAACAATAAACAAGCCGTTCTTTAATGTCGCCAACTGTCGTTTTGTGCTCCTTTTTTTTAAATATTATATACATTACAAAGCAGTGACGGACTGGGAACAAAAAACGGCCCTGGCATTTCCACCGACCGGCGGCCCACCGGTGGTGGTGGTGGTGGGGGGGGGTTTCGCAGATAGAACTTTTGACACACGGAAAGAACACGCACTTTTGATAGCCCCAGTGATGGTGAACGTAAACTCCCTATAAACAACTGCACCAAAACATAGACTTATAAAAAAAAAAGAATAAATCATCAGAGCCAGCCGCTCCATAATATAATATTCTGAAGTAGTCAAACTTACTGTACCTACACTCCCTCCTGCAGCTTTGGTCTCCATCTCTGTTACTTCTGGTAATCCACATTCAGACCCACAGCACGCTTGTTGTTCTGTGTTGGTTAGTTCCATAGATTCGTTATCCATGTCTAGCTCTTCATCCTGCTCTTGCTTGTTTTGTTCTTCCTCTTCCTCATATTCCTCACTGTCCTGTCTCTCTCCCTGGTGTGCTGGCTCAGCTGTGTTGCTAACATGCTAGCTGTATTAGCGCTAATGCTAGCTGAAGCTGCACTTAAGTTTAAAAACAAATCAGTCAGTTTGCAGCATTTTTCACCGTCAGCCAACAATGCTCTCTTATATTTCTCTCTCTTTTTCTCTGCCCCCCCCCCTTGTGTCGCTTGATGCCTTGATTCATTTTTTGTCAACAACTTTCAACCACCACCGCGGTCGGGGTCTACTCGGCTCTACTTGATTCGGTCTTGAAATTCCCAGAAGGCATTGCTTCGTTTTAACTTTAGCAAAAAAATATTCAAATAAAAGAAATGCAGGTAGATTTGTTTATTTCAAACCATGCACGTTTACGTTTTTGAACATCTGATCTGAATAAGTAATTTTGCTACAAAACAATACAGACTGATGTAAAAGTTCATGACTGTAGAGGGTAACCATGACTGTGATATTGAGAGACTCATATGTGGTATAAATACAAATCAGATTACACAACTAGTAAGTGTTAAGGATTTTTAGCAAAATAACTTTGTTATTGATGCTTGAAAGGGGGCCGAGAGAAATTATATGGGCCGCAGTTTACAATTAAGTGGCCGAATGGCTGTGACAATCATGCGGCTCTCTGATTGGCCGGCCGGCCCAAGCGGCCCATGAGGGCCCGCGGCCCCTCTGGCATCTGCCCAAATGCCAGATTACCAGTCCTTCACTGTTACAAAGATATATATATATATTGGTTAAGGCGCCGTTTTAAAAGTATTGTTTTAGCACCGGTATCGGAAAAAAAACAAACGATACCCAACCCTAGTGAAGGCACACAGTGGTGCTTAGTCTTTACAGTGGTGTCCAGATGTCCGTCAAGGATAAGTTTCCATGAAACAGTCTAGATGATCTCTAAAGGTGTGTTCAGACAGAAAGCAACGTGAATTTTCGCCTCGCATCATTCATGCAAATTTGATTTGCCTCGCAAGTCAGTGTCAGACGCTAGGTGTTAAGAAAATGTTAGCTGTGCGATAGCAAGGCAACGGGCGCACTGAGCGTGTCTGTTGGAGTTTGTTTGTGTTGAGCTGTATTAAACATGGCAGACACTCATTTGCTCTTCTATTTCATGCTATTGAATTACACCATGCTGTAATATATATCAGAGATATCATTTAAACACCAAACTTTCGTAACATGAACATGCACAAAACATTTCAATACATGAAATGATGTTATTTGTGTCAGAAATGCATTTTCTGACACTTAAAAATTGTGCATTATTTGGAATAACAGTAAAGCGGGACACTTAATGGAAAAGTGATCATCCAAAAAGAGGTTTGTGTGTTATCAGAAATTGTCCTGCTCCTTCACACCAACATCATGTGAGTCTCTCTTAATGTGTGACGAGCCTCCGACTGCAACTCCAGTTTCTGTTATTTCACTCCAGTCTCTCTCCTTTTTTCTTTCCGTCTCGGTACGTTTATAGAGCAGAATCTTAAAAAAAGCCCAGACTGAGAAAAGAATAGTGTGTGTGTGTGTGTGTGTGTATGTATGTGTGTGTGTGTGTGTGTGTGTGTGTGTGTGTGTGTGTGTGTGCGCGCACACGTGCATTTTGTGGTCACCTGATGGACACCATGTCCTGCTGGTTGGAAAGATGCAAGGACGGCAGCATCTGCTTTTGGCCTTGGTCTCATTCACAAACGCACACACCACACACACAAACCTCACACACACATTCACACCTCAAGCTCATGCCATAATTCATAATGAGAAAAACTTTAAATTGGACTTATGAGGAAGGCAGCGTTGTGTTTCCGGCCAAGTTTGTCTCTTAAAAATGCATCAGTGCTCATTACATTGTGCTTAATGGGCTTAGAAGAAATTTTTCCCCTAACCATTTCGGTCAAGGATTACGAAAAGTGCTCATAATAGATACAAATGAAGTCATGTGTAAAGCTGGACACACAAACTAACACACTGCCTGTGACTCTGCTCTTGGACTACCATACAATATCTCATCCACGGTTTGACTAAAATTGGACGCAGATATGACTCCCAGGAAAAAAAGCAATAAGTTATGATTACAAAATGATGGAGAACCTCATCTCCCAATTAGAACAGAGATTGTTTCCAACATGGGAGAGGACTGGCTGGAAGTCCTCATCCGCTGATGTTCCAGACATTTGTGATCACTGTTCCCAGCCAAGGCCTGCACAGACTGAGGCCGTTAGAGCCAGCTTTGCATCATTGTAAATTGCTTAAAAACTTTTCTCAGGGAAGTCAACTTTTCATAATTTGAAGAAGACAAAATACCTTTATGTTACACTGGCAGCCCCATAAAGTCACACAGATTCCACTGGCTTTATATTTAATCTACCTTATTTGGCATTTGAAATGGCTGTGTACGTTTCAAAACAAGTACAATGAGGCCAAAAATGACTTAAAGTGGTCAATGATCCCATTGAACAGAACTATAATTATCTAGTTGTCCATCTGGTGGTGTGGCCTCCTGTGCCAGGAGTGGACCTCCTGCTGTCGGCGGCCTGAGCACGGCCAAACACGGCTACTGTAAGCTTCTCAAAGGAGGTCAACGGAGTGGGCTTGGCACAGCTTAAGATACAGGCCTGGACGTTGTACTATTCAGCCCTATCCATGTTGGCCAAATATCGCGGCTCCCATACCTCTTGCTGTAATTCATCGTAATTTGTCGTGATTATTTTATTTTACTTGCAATTTTCCAGCGGAGTTTGACTTTAAATCATCTTTTTTATTCCATGCATTGTTCTTCCTTGTTCAATGCAACTTAAATGCTAAAAGTCGTTACTTTTTTATTTTTTTATTTAGAGATGCAAACAACAAGAATAGAACTGCCATTGATTTTCTCCCCGGTCTGCATTAGACAATATGCTACTAAATTCTCATAATGTTTTCTTTCTTTCACCTGTCAGCAGCAGAATTTCTTTCTTCTCCAGTTTTTTTTCCTTCCATTTCAGCCAATTACCAATTATAAATATACTAGATTATTTGATTACTTTTCCGAGCAGAAACAGCCAATCAGAAACAATCATTTATTCTTTCATAGACGTTTGGGAACACTTTACTTGAAGGTATCGACATAATCGTGACATGACACTGTCATAACTATGATGTGACACTGTCATGAATGTGTCATAAACGTTATAAACAAGTCATAAACGTTTATGACGTTTGTCAATAAGTGTCATTCAGTTTTTGTCATGACAAGTTGACATTGTTTGGGTTGTCTTGATTATGACAACTTGACATTAATCAAAGTGACATTACCAGAAGTTGTCTTTGTAATGACAACTTTGCATTAACCAGGATGACATTACCAGAGGATGTCTTTGTCATGACAACTTGACATAATGTTATCCTGTTTAATGTCAAGTTGTCTTAATAAGGACACTCCAAAGAAATTTAATGTCAAGTTGTCATGACAAAGACATCCTCTGGTAATGTCATCCTGGTTAATGTCAAGTTGTCATTACAAAGACATCCCAAACTAATTTAATGTCCACTTCTGGTAATGTCACTTTGATTAATGTCAAGTTGTCATAATCAAGACAACCCAAACAATGTAAACTTGTTATGACAAAAACCGAATGACACTTAATGATAAAAGTCAAATGTTTGTGACTTGTTTGTAACGTTTATGACACGTTCATGACCGTGTCATGTCATAGTTATGACAGTGTCATCTCACGATTATGGCCATACCTTCAAGTAAAGTGTTACCAAACGTTTAAAGTAAAAAGTTGAAAAGTCCAGACACTTTACATTTGTTTTTTTAAATCGATGCAGCAGAACAACAAAGATCATCTTTTTTATTCCATGCATTGTTCTTCCTTGTTAAAATCTGGCCCCTACACTACCTTCAGTGCAACTTAAATGCTAAGTCTTTTTAAAAGTTTTTTGATTTAGAGGTGCAAACAACAAGAATAGACAATATGCTACTAAATTCTCATGTTTTCTTTGATGTACTTCACCAGAATTTCTTTCCTGCTCCAGTTTTTTTTCCATCCATTTCAGCCAATTTCCAATTATAAATATACAAGATTGTTGTTTGATTACTTCTCAGAGTAGAAACAGCCAATCAGAAACAATCATTTATTCTTCAGTACATCTGCCATATTGTTCATCTTTAAAAAAAGAATCCTTAAATTAAACGTGTTTTTCTACAAAAAACACATTACATGAATGCGACATTGATTTTTTTTTTTTTAAAGGTTCATTGTTATTTATTTATATGAAATAACTACAATCTTAAAACTAGATAAACAGGGATGATTAAATATAGATTAAATAATATGATATTGGCTAGAATAGAAACAAAAATAACACCAAAATAGAGCATAACTTCTGCTGCTGGCAGATGAGTTACATCAGAAATGGGATTTCAGTAAAATCCAAACCAGCTTTATCTGTCTCATTTGCACCCCTACAGAACGCGAAAAAGTGGTGTAACATCCTATCAAATGTTCAAATCAAATCAAAGTAATAGGCTAAACAACCCTATTCTGAATACATGTTGCCTCAGCGAACATATTATCTGTAATGACCCAATTTTTTTATAATCACTCTAAAACATGTTACACATTAACATTAATTCCTAATCAAGTATAAAGTCCTAAATTGCAATAAATCATATAAAAATTAAGGGAAATTCACATTGCTATACAGTATGTATTTCCTTTTCATGTATGACTTTACTGTTACAATTACATTGATGTTAAAAGGACACTTATTTGTCTTTAATAACTGGATGAATTTTTTTTTTTATAATGACATAAATATTCCATGCCACATTAAAAAAATAATTCTGACACTGAAAACAAAGTGAAGAGGTGTATTGCATTTCAGTGTTCCGCCAAGAGCAGCTTAAACCTGCCAATACTAACTGCAAAGCACTGTCATTTAATGAGGAGGTGCAAGAGAGCTTATTTTGGCTTGAATAATGAGTCCAAAGTGAAAAACCATCGAGAGTCCATTCACAGCTTGGGAGGCGGAACTGTGGGCCAAGCTTACTGTCGCTAAATGCATAATCGTGACATGACACTGTCATAACAATGACATGACACTGTCATGAACAAGTCATAAAGTTTATGACTTCTGTCATTAAGTGTCATTCGGTTTTTGTCATGACAAGTTGACATTGTTTGGGTTGTCTTGATTATGACAACTTGACATAATGTCATCCTGTTTAATGTCAAGTTGTCTTAAAGGAACACGCCGACTTATTGGGAATTTAGCTTATTCACCGTAACCCCCAGAGTAAGACAAGTCGATACATATCCTTCTCATCTCCGTGTGTGCTGTAATGCTGTCTGACGGCTCCAGCAGCATCAGGCCAGCACAGATCCTGCAGGTGAATGGTTCCAGTAATCCTACTGCTCTGAATAAGTGACAAAATAACACCAACATGTTCCTATTTACATGTTGTGATTTATAGAGTCACAGCGTGTACAAAAAACAACATAACATGAGACACAGCCGTCTTTTAACAGTAAACAAACCGGGAACTATATTCTCAGGTGGAAGAATATAGTACTTGGGCGGAGTGATATGCTCGCAGCAAGCCTGTCTGAGAATATAGTTCCCGGTTTGTTTACTGTTAGAAGACGGCTGTGTCTCATGTTACGTTGTTTTTTGAACACGCTGTGACTCTACAAATCACAACATGTAAATAGGAACATGTTGGCGTTATTTTGTCACTTTTGTCACAATTTGGAGCAGCAGGCTAGTTGGAACCAGTTACCTGCAGGATCTGTGCTAGGCTAAGCTAATGCTGGAACCGTCAGGCAGCGTTACAGCACGCACGGAGATGAGAAGGGTATGTATCGACTTGTCTTACTCTGGGGGTTACGGTGAATAAGCTAAATTCCCAATAAGTCGGCGTGTTCCTTTAATAAGGACACTCCAAAGACATTTAATGTCAAGTTGTCATGACAAATGCATCTTCTGGTAATGTCATCCTGGTTAATGTCAAGTCATTACAAAGACATCCCAAACTAATTTAATGTCAACTTCTGGTAATGTCACTTTGATTGTCAAGTTGTCATAATCGAGACAACCCAAACAATGTCAACTTGTAATGACAAAAACCGAATGACACTTAATGACAGAAGTCATAAACGTTTGTGACTTGTTTATAACGTTTATGACTTGTTTATAACATTTATGACACGTTCATGACAGTGTTATGTCATAGTTATGACAGTGTCATGTCACGATATGGAAAACAAACGGAATAAAAAGAGCTACGTCATGTTCAGCGCCACGTGCGTAACTGGAAGTGAAGTAATGTAAGGGGTGTACTGATTTGGACCCAAACCACATTTTTCTAAACATAACTAAGTAGTTTTTGTGCCTAAAAGAACTGTGACCATTTAACGGTTAACGGACCGTTACATTCTCTGGTTTAGATATGAGGACGGAAAATGCTCCTGTGGGTCGTATTAGAGAAATAAACAACCTATATCATCGCACGGTTTGGAGGACTTGGACTTGGGGGACTTGTTGCTTTTAGTAGTCTGATAAATGCAGGCCCTCTTTTTGGACATTTGTATGTTTGGATTTCAAGCAAGATAAGTGAGAGTTCAGCTCATCATCGTACAGACAGCCTGCAGCCGCTCCAACCCTGACATACTTATCTCTTTGATGCCGTTTACAACTAGTGCTATAATTTATTGAATCAATTCGGAAGATACATGCGTATCATGTCCGCTGCTTGCATCAGAAGACAAAACAACTGCGGCTTGCAAACTTAACCATAGCAATATGCACACTGTTTAAATGATAGCCCTCGGGTGTCATGTTTCATTTATATGTTGCTGTGAATACTTCGAGCTCCTTCACTACATGATGCAACTGGACGTGCACACAGAACCAGTTTCAGATAACTGAGTGTTGGGCTGTCCACTCTACAAAATGTTATAGTTTATAACAAGTTTGGATACAACCATACGCACGCACACACACACACACACACACACACACACACACACACACACACACACACACACACACACACACACACACACACACAGTCGAGACTAGAGCTCAGGGCAATCTCTCTCACTCTACATAAGAGTCAATGTTGTTCTTCACTCAGTCAGTAATTCACTCCATACACTGTTTAAACAATCAGTCTCCCTGTCCAAACATGTTAATCCACCTACTTTATCCTTATTCCCATGGACACTGGCTGCCACGGGCGCTCGTGCACACACACACACACACACACACACACACACACACACACACACACACACACACACACACACACACACACACACAGGGGTGTCGACAGCATTAGTGAGCCTCTTCAAACAAATACCCCTTTTTTGCATATTCAAGTGAGAAGCGCATCAGATATGCTGGGAAAAGGCAGGCGGATTTTCTCATTGGAAATGGAAATAAACATGGCTGTCGGGAGACTGTTAGGTGTGTGGTTTAGTTTCATGGTTTGTCATGTTGTATCTTTTACATGGATTAATACTTTGCATGGCTTACTGTTACTATATTTGTGTCTGTGATGTTCGGTGCAGACTGCTAACATCTGCTGTGCTAATGCTGATGTTTAAATATGCAGCCAGCTATAAGTCATTTGAAATGGTTAGCAGGGAGGCCATTATGCAAGACTGCTTGTAAAAGAGACGGCTTTCTTCTGATACTACGTAGAGCCTGAGTATCAATAAATTTTATCCGCTTGTCATATTGATTGTTGGGGCATGTAATATGTACTGTAGTTTAAGAAAATCACATTCAAGAGATGAATGGGCTCATTTATTTTTCACATCTGAAAAACACAGAATATACAGTAGCTCATTTCCTTTCAGGAGATTTAGAGACATGAAAGCCCATTGCTGTCAAGATACTTAACATTTCAAAAACACATTTTTATGTGCCCAACTATGGGGACAAACTATTCAATGTTTTATTCAATTGTGTAGCAGTTCATTGTTTATTCAATAATGAACATTTTCTGTCAAATTTCCCAAGATTTAAAAAATCTGTGACACATTTAATTCATGCCGCTTTCTATTTCATAATGTCATGTTTCTCCTTCTCACCTTTCAGCCAATCATGTGCCCCCTGCCCCTAACCAAGCAAGCTCAACAACTCCTACCAGAGTTAGCTAGTTAGCACCTGGCATCTATTTATTATATATTTTTTTTAGCTTAACAAGGCTGTACATGCTACCTATAAGCAGCTAGCTAACTAGCTAGGCGGGGGTTGTAAGCCTGGTTAATTACTCGGCATCAAATTGGAACAGTGTTAAAGGAACATGCCGGCTTATTCGGAATTTAGCTTATTCACTGTAACCCCCAGAGTTAGACAAGTCCATACATACCCTTCTCATCTCCGTGCGTGCTGTAACGCTGTCTGACGCCCCCAGCATTAGCTTAGCCTAGCACAGATCCTGCAGGTAACTGGTTCCAACTAACCTACTTCTCCCAATAAGTGACAAAATAACGCCAACATGTTCCTATTTACATGTTGTGATTTGTGTAGTGACAGTGTGTACAAATAACAAGGTCACATGAGACTCCGCCATCTTCTAACCGTATATAAACCGGGAACTATATTCTCAGAAAGGCGAAGCAGTGCTACTTCTGCTATTTGGGCGGAGTGATATGCTTGCGGCACCTGAGAAGCCAGGAGCAGCTTCGCCTTTCTGAGAATATAGTTCCCAGTTTGTATATGGTTAGAAGATGGCGGTGTCTCATGTGACCTTGTTATTTGTACATGCTGTGACTATACAAATCACAACATGGAAATAGGAACATGTTGGCGTTATTTTGTCACTTATATACATACGTGTGAAAAGAGTGTGAACTGTGTAGAACTGCGTTGTGGAGTTAGATTGTTAAACTGTTCACCGTTTCTGCGTCCAGGATTTTTGGACCGCCTGATATCATGGTTCGATGACGCACCGGAGTCATCCTTAACATAAACACTTTGAACATTATTTCCATTGTATAACTCTGAAAAAAAATGTAAATTAGGCTCTCATTTGAGCCACTAGAAGCTTCTAGAAATGATGTTAGTTCGGTGACTAGAAACCTTTGTGTTTATAGCAATACACCGAGTTCTTAAAGAGTTGCCGTTTACTTATATCAACTACAGACCTGTTTAGAACAGGCCTATATTGTGTAGGCCATGGCAGTGATTTGATAAACGGCCATTATTTGAATAGCAGATTTTATGTAAGAAAATTACAGTATATAGATTAGGCTCTACTGTGGACCTCGAAGCTACAAAAAGACTTTCTATAATACCGACACTAAAGAGAGACACAGGATATATCTGATATATATAGTAGAAAACTCTGCATGGACAACTGCTTCATATCACGCACATCTGCTGCTGCTGCAAAGAAAACGGCTCCAACAGAAATCCATAAATGTATCAACACATTCATGAATCATAGATCACATGCGATTGTAATCCCAAATTCTTCCAAGCAACGCTGCGCATTCTTTCCGTGGAGTTGAGCTGTTAAAGCGCCTTTGTTTATACTGACGCCTCTTTGTTTCAAAGCCCGTTGTGGCACTTCGGCGTCGTCCCGCAAGACGTCTTGAAAAGGAAGAGCCACGAGGCCTGTCGAGGAAGACTGACATTACATCTCATTACCATCTCTACAAAGTGATGTGCGTACATGTGTAGTGGCGTGTTTATGCTTGCGTGTGCATGTAGATACAAGGGGTGTTTAATGGTGAATCATTTCCACACCACAAGGCTTTGGAGTTGGGATTGGGATTTGCAGCGGCGGTGACATGAAACGCCCCGCTGTGCATGATGCACACACATTAAACCAGCTGCATGTACTGTACATCCACATGGAAGTGAGGGAATTGGAATCATCATATGGAGGAGTATTTTCATGGCAGACTGTGATCTCTGAGCTTCTGTTGTGGGTGGTGACGCTTTGAGGCTACATTTTCTACCAATGTGTGGGAGGGGCACAGGGCAGGGGATGGATTGAGGAGGGGAGGCAAAAAAGAGCAGAGAGTGATAGAAATTACACACTGCTCTGGTTCACAATGTAACTGTGTGGGCTTGCGTCTTTGTCTCCCTCGGCGCGAAAAAAAAAAGCCACTTTTGGTCAGACATCGTCTGCCCCCACGCTGCTCTAAAGCCAAGGCTTTTACACAGTGTGAAAGAAAAATAACGGGAAAAGAATAGAGGTGAGGGAAAGAAAATGGAGTCACGAGTGAGTGAGGAAAAGGGAGCCGAGGAACGATGGCAATATTTATCTTCAAAGAACAGTAAGGTTCCTTGCTGTGTGACCTAGTAGGTATAAACTGATTTTGCTGTGGTCTGGTTTTCTGCACTGGCTGCCACCTACAGTAAGAGAATCATTAATGGGACTTTACAGTAGGCTGGCAGCTCTCCCTGACACATATATCAAGAACAGCAGTCTTATTAACTTCAAAAAAGGAGAAAGCGTACCCTGCACAGCTTTCCATTGATCCTCTCAGGAGCAATTAAAAACTAATTGGTAAGGCTGTTTTGATTTGATTCCAGATGACGTCCAAATGTGTAAAGTAAGAAATTATGAGGCTAAGTAAAAGTTGTGGTGTTCTTTAATTAGCTGTCAGCGGAGCGTGTTTGATTCATTGGTAAAGTGTGTGGAGTAATGTGGACGTCTATCATAAATCTATGAAAGCTCCCTCGCGTAACATTGTTGTAAAACTGTGCTGAAACTGTGACGCTACGATGCTCGATGGTGCAGACGATCTCACATTTCCTCAAACGGTCTCCTCAGCGCTGATGGTCCGGCGACACCACCTATCTATTCTGGGATAGGGGAAAAAAAAAAACATCCGGCTTGTTTGTTTTGCTTTAAACCAATCACAACTGTCCTGGGCAGCGCTAAGCCACGATAGCGGAGATAGTGAGATGCAATGTCCCAGCAATGTACATCCGCCAGAATATGCAGACAATAAGTATGTTTACATGCACACATAATATTCCACTGTTATTCCGAATATGACAATATTCCAAATTTTATAAGGGTCATGTAAACCGCATATTCCGTTCGGATAGTCCAAATAAGGCCGTTTTCCAAATATAGCATTTTCCGATTAAGACGTGGGATATGCCTGTATCATTTGGGTCTTATAAAGCATATGTTGAACAATATTCGGAATATGCGTCTCAATCAGGGTTACCGCAGTTTGCGACCGTTTAAGGCCTCTTGCCTGGTTACGGCATACGGACAGCTCTGTGCGTTGCTGTGGTTGTTGTTTGTCCTGTACAGCACCTTGTGCAACGTTGGTTGCTTTTTAGAGTGCTTTATAAATAAATTTGATTGATTGATTGTTCACAAACCAACTAGCCAACAGTTTGCAAGGCTGCAGTAGAGATGCATGCCAAATAAAAGCCCACATCTCTGGTCTGGAAGAAGAAACACACCTACTTCTACCTACTTATGAAAGACTTCATCATCAGGTTGTTGGATATGTGCAAACGCCACAACGCCAACGTTTTCAAGACGATGGTTGAAGGAATGAAAGAGGGAGGCTGTGTTGACACAGTCAAACAAGTCCGCCACCGGTGGAAAACTTAGAACAAAATCCTATTTTACACAGCTGCATGAAAACGGGAATATAAGTGGAATATTCACTTTCATTAGCCATGTAAACAGTTTAGTTAGAATATTGTCTTTTTCGGAATAAGGGCAAAAAACGGAATATTATGTGCGTAAACGTAGTCTGTGACTTTGAGCTGATATGATTACACTTGACGTGAGCTGTGTACCTTTCAACCTGAAAACATCAAGTCCTGCAACCTTAATTCTGTTTTAGGAGGTTATGTTTTTGGTTCGGTTGGTTTGTTCGTCAGCAGGATTACAGAAAATGACTGGCCCGATATTCATGGCAAAACACTAGCACTCGGTTTAAACCAACTCCGTTTATCCACTCCTGACACTTTTGCTTTCGACCCCAGCAGTTTGGAATCAACTGGCTAAATGTTATATCAAAGATTTCATTGAAGGGACATTGTGCAAAGATAAGGAGAGATAAGAACTTTCCCTCTCTGAAGAAGATCTATTTCTCCCTTCAAAAAGATCCGTGGGATATATGAAGATGTAAAATGTCAGTTTAACTTATTTCACATTTAATTCACTATGATGTGTCTGCTCAGCACCCTTTTAAAATAAATATGCAATCTTACAAACCTTAAAAGCCAGAGGACAGGTGTCACCAATATTCTATTGGATGAATAGAAGCATAATTAAATGCATAAAGAATTTATATTAGTGATTAAAATGATTTATGTGAACTGTAAAAACAGCATTTAATTCATCCTTGTGCCTCCAACAGCTTAAAATATACATTTCATTTTCTTTCCAATTTTACCAGGTCTTATTTCAACTCCTCACTTTTCCTGTCATCTGGCCCAAACACTTGGCAGTTTAGAGAACCCACACTGTTTTCAGGCAGTTTTTTTGCTCACCACTTAGGATAAAGAGGAGGGCGTGTCTAAAGTGTCTGAGTCCTGTTAGCTCTTACATAACATAGGAGTTGCTGACGTTCTGAGTTACATTTACGTTGCTCAACAGATAGTTGCTAAGCTGTTTTACAATCCACTGGGCTCGGCTGTGCTTTATCAGGGCTGTATAGAAGTCTAGTCTTCCCTCCCACTATCTATGTTGATTTAGAGTAACTTTTGTCAGCTTTTCATTGATTGATATTGGTGAGAGAACTCCCTTTCTGCAGTTGCTTCACAGTAAGTGTTATAAGTGATGCCTCCTTTCCACATGCCTTTTGCTACATTTCATTGGATTTCATTCATTGTTATAATAATTATAATAATAATAATAATAATAATAATAAGACTTTATTACAGACTCATGGTCCAATAAAATGACAGCAAAATACACACAACACTTAATACATAAATAATCACAGAGGCATAATACAATTTCATAATATAAAACCTCTAAAATAAAAAAATTAAATATAAATACCTCATCTATATGTGTGTGCCAGTGTCTCCATATCTGAGACTGAAAATGAACACTACTAAATCTGATGTTGGATATGACCAAGATAATCTTATTCATAGACGCATCAAGTTGCCGGATACATTTATACACATGATTTGTTACTACAGCTTGAAGTGCGTTATGTCGTCCAGACACAAACATCTCACTAGCACTACACCATCTAGGCCTTTTAAGTAGTATTCGCTAAGCATCATTATATGCTACCTGTAATCTCATCATGCTTTCACGCTATGTCTTTAAAGAAAGACATAGCGATCAAATTACTGTATATTAAAATAAAGTAAAGTATTTTAGCTGCAGAGATGATCACACCTCCTGAACATTACACAACAAGTCCTCCAAACCATATATCGGTCGTTTATGCCTAGCCTCCAATACATAGCCTCATGAGACCGTCCTGATCTGGCGAGCTCCAGTTTTCCACTCGTAGATCAGTCTGGCATCTTGAGATAGAGAAAATTTGGAGCCGTTCGCCAAACGACCGACCAATCAGCGTTGGTTTTGAGGCGGGTTTAGGTGTGACGCAACGAGAAGCGACTGTTAACATTAACAACATGGCAGCTTCCATGGATGAGATGAGCGTAGCTATCGCGCAAGTTTTATCCAAATTAGAAAGTGTTCCTTCATTGAAAGAAGAGCAAAAAACGGCACTGGAGGCTTTTCTCGCAGGAAAATATGTTTTTGCTCTTCTCCCAACTGGTTTCGGCAAGAGTTTGATCTGATTGGTTGATTTGGCCCGTCTATCGCCAACAGGTGGTGATAGACAGATGGTTTATCCAATCAGCTAACCAGTATTTTCGCCCCTTCCCAAAAGTTCTCGAACGGAAAGTTCCCGGATGGATATGCCGAGCAAACGCGAAGCAATCCATCTGGCGGAGTCAGGTTATCCAATACGACCCACAGGAGCATTTTTAAAAAAGAAAAAAATTACTGCCCTTAGTGGGGGGTGGAAATTAGACCTTAAATCTAAACCAGCAAACGTAACAGTTGCGGTTTTAAATCACATCGTTAACTTTGTGAGAGAGTCTCAGTTTGATTGGGTTTAGGCACCAAAACTTGGTTAAGGTTAGAAAAAGGTCGTGGTTTGGGTTAAAATCAGACGCTACTACACTTCCGGTTACCAAGTGACGCAGGACATGGCGTAACTCGGCTTGTTTGGTAAAGTAAAATAAATCATAACTACTACGACCACTAGAGGGCGTCGCCACTATTAACAAAAATATGAGTCGTAATTGCTGCTTGAGCAAACAACTTATTTGCACATTTTTCTGAAGAGGACAGTCTCACATTACTGTATGTCATTTACTTGTCATTTTTTGTAACAATACAAAGTCTTTTTTTTTCTTGATAACTAGTATGGAGTAAATTCTGATGTTAATATATACTCTTTGGTTGTGTCCTCAATTTCAGCATGATAAAAAAAAGGAAAACATTACCAAGTATTTATGTATTCTATTACTCTAGACATTTGGTAATATTTGCCTCTGGGCTTAGCCTGGTTGACACCAGACCCTTCTCAGTTGTAACTGAGAGTGGGTCTGGGCAAGCTTCATTCACAGCCCATTTCCATAGAGGGGGTCACCAATGGACGCCACTCAAATGCCTCTAGGCGCAATTGGATAGTCCTTCAACCAATCAGACCAACGATCCGGGTGACGTAGCAGCGACAGCGGCATCAGCAGGTTGCTGCGCTTCGGTGGCCGTCGTGTTGAATGTAAACAAAAGCTGCTCGCCGTCGCTGCGCTATCGTAATCTTAAAAATTAATTGCCCCTCAGGGACAAATAAAGGTCTTGAACTTGAACTAATCGTGTAAAACCTCAACGATTTTGATTGGTGCCTCAATTTGGCCAGACTGACTTGCAGAGCAAATCCCAAATTTGCCGGAAGTTCGTCAGGGTTTTCCCAGGCTACTCTGGGCCTATAGTGAACAGTACTGATTTTTATTTTTTTTTCCTTTTTAAGGTAGCTTAAACACTCTTAGCAACTGAAAACTATTCAGTGTTTTATAACAAGGGGTGGAAATGAAGAAAAAGATTAAATACATGTAAACTAGCTATTGTGTACGCTTTTTCCTATCTCAAAGATAATCCTTTGCCCTCTGTAAAACCTTTGATGATGTTATTCCCCCACACTGGGTATATTTTGACAGTTTGCCCTCATTTAATACAACACATCCCATATGAGACAGTATCATTTCTTATTTCTTAAACATATTCATTACGATGAGCTAGGGATGCAAACTTATTTTATAATACTAATAAAAAATACTGTGCTGGCAAACATCTTGTATAGCTGTGTGAGCTCTGACATATGGGTGTGACTATTAATGTAAATGTGCTCTGAATATGATTAAAATTGTTTGAGACGGACATAAACTAATGCGGCATTCTTGGTGAACACTTAGTGGTATTTTGTCAGTGGGTAGAATGATGTTTTATTTTAAATGGAAGGACATAATCATGCCTTATTGAAAGATTGGTAGTAACAAGTATGCGTTAATGTAGACTCACTGTATTCCGGACACTTTCGACGCAGTAAGCACAGAAAAAAAAACATAAGATAATCATAACTGGAAAGTTGTTTACCTGTCTCTGGGGGGGCAGGTCCATGACATCTTGAGGAAAAACTGTCAGACACGGTGTCCGGATTACCGTGAGAGCTCACGGTATTCAAGACGGCTGGGAATTTCACATCGGACAAAATGCCTCTGTAAATGTGTACATCCCTTCAAAAAGTCAAAATATTTGCAAAAACTAACTCATCAATATTCTATGAGGCCTTAAAGTGCTCATATTTATGCTTTTTGGCTTTTCTCCTTTCCTTTATTGTGTTATATATCTTTTTTGTGCACATCATAGGTTTAACAAAGTGAAAAAGCCCAAAGTCCACCCCAAAGGGACTTACCATCTCTAACAGAAACCACTGTTCACAAACTGCTCCAAACAGCTCTATTGTAGTCCAGCCTTTACTTCAGAGACAAACATGGTCACTTTGGAACACACGTTATAATGCTCGCCTAGCTGCTAGCATGGAACTCCCTCATACTCTGCTTCTGACTGGCTAGTAGTCCTTACCTAGTTACTGTCAGGGCACGCCCTCATACTCTACAACTGACTAGCTAGCAGTGCTTCCTGCGCATATGCGACTCCCAACAAAGATAGGAACAGAAGTGAGATGCCTCACTCGGCAGCTAAAACAGAGAGCTCAACACACAGGGTGAAAAGAGGAGCTGCAGCAATGTGCAGTACAACAAAAATATGGTGTTTTTTTTAAAAATTAAACCATGTAAACCTATTCTGGTACAACCTCTAAATGCAATTATGAACCTGAAAGTGAGCCTAATATGAGCACTTTAAGAACGTTTTCTGTGATTTTGGGTTATCATGCTTTGAGCCACTACTTGGATATCTTAAGTCTTTCTCTTCTGCCTGTCGTCCTGGCTGAAAACCCTCCCCTCGCCATTTTCTGAATGCCCATAGGAGCACTTTGGAAACTCTCTCTGATTTCTCCTACACGATTGGCTCTGGAAACTGGAGGTTGGTCGGAGTCGAAAGAGGAGGAGACAAGGATGACAGTACATGTATATAATGCAGATAAAATTAAGTATTAATTTATAGAATTTGCGGCGGGGAAAAACCAAGTGTCCGGAATACCGTGAGCTGTCGGAAGTGTCCGGAATACCATGAGCCTCCGTTACTTGACACTGGTTCATTTCTTATGCATGTTATCATTATCTAACTTACTGTCCTTACTTTAGCCATGCAAATATTTCTTTTAGTTATTATTTAGCAGTCAGGTCCGGTTTTGTATTACACTCAGTCCTTGTTAATTATCTTCGTTTAGTGGAACAAAATCAAGCCTTCAGCATGAGAACCAATGTAGTTGTAATTAGAGGTCGACCGATTCATCGGTTTTGCCGATTAATCGGCACCGATAGTTGATTGGTGGAACTATCGTTATCGGCAAAAATCCATGCCGATAGTTTTTCCTGGTTGCGTCCGTTGCTGGAGCGGCTGAGAAGCGCATGCTGTCATTCATTACACAGTACACGAGAGCTGAGAAGGGTCTGCTGGAATCATGCATTACAATAGCGGCCTCTAGAGGCAAAATAAAAACTATCACTGATGCCTCGTGTTGTTTATTTTCGATACGTGTTACTGCGCGCTGCACGGAGAGCACATGCTGTACGGAGAAGGCTGACATCAGATGTGCGTTTAAAGCCTCGACATACAGTACATTTTGTCATATCATTATAAAGTTATTAATTTGTTGAATAGATGCTGCATTAGTAGAGAAAGAACAGCACAACAGTATGTTTGTTTGCTTTCGAGGCTGAGATGACGCTAAACATTAGTAGGTTAACTAACCTCAAGCGGTTAAAACACTGACAAAAATGAACGCAAGTCCGACCCAAATCGTCTCGATCCGTCTAGTGGCTGCCGCTGGAGAATTGAGATGTGTAGAATCGACAGCGCATTCATTTTAAAATCCTCAGCGGAGGAGCATCAACAACTGCTCGAAACCACGGTAGCGTTAGCTATATGGTGGACAGAGATAGAGAGTGAGTGAAGAGAGGGAGCGTTATATGGTGGAGAGACATAGAGAGAGACTGAAGAGAGGGAGCGCCCAGCAGTGCTAGAACAAAGCCGTGAATCAGAGAAATAAAACGTGTTTTCGCCGATCCATCTCTAGAAATGCGACTGTAGCAAGCATGTCACTATCACTAAAGTTATCCACATTTATATTTACACGTAACAAATGATATATCCAGCTTCAAAAAAGTCTAAAACTCGGAAGTTAGAACGAATGCATTGTGCAAAGAGTGGTTGCTATGGAGACGATACACAGTGTTGAGTACTGGTTCTGTTGACAGCATGGATGTATTAAGAGAACTGGATACAGTGATCGGCGGGAAGCCCTGTTCGTTCCAATGAGAGTGCTCAAAAGCGCATTAAGACAACATGGAGCTCGGCTCTTCCGCATTCTTGGCCCATGACGTCACGATGGACACGCGCACTAGCAACAATTTGTTTGTGTTGTCAACCGGTAGCAAAATGCTCGTTCATGAGCGTCTCCGTCGTCTCTCTTACAAGTGGCGAACTCATGAACTCGCCGTTTTGATTGTATTAAATATTCACTAACGTTAAACATTGTGTGTTTGTTGTTCCCGATCGTTTACATGCTTAGCTAAATAAACGATAGATGTATTTAGACAACCAAGGACATTTAATACTTATGTCGTGCTATTAGCTAGCTAGCAGTTAGCCTGCAGTTTCGTGAACAGAGCTCATCCATGGCTTCATCTCTCATCCACGTTACAAGCTTTACAGCATACAGCCCTCGGATGTATCATAAGAGAGAACCAGGGCAATGTAATCACTATGTCTGTAGTAACGTTATGTAGGCATGATCTTAATACAGCCATGCTAGCTAAACCTGATGTTAGCAACTACCTAGCTAGCTGCTAGCCCCGCCAGTTTGGGAAACGGTAATGACGTTACATCCACATAACAGGCTTTACAACATACATACATCTCTCGGATGTATCATAACTTTATAAGATAATACCATGGGCGTATTAATAGAACACATGATGAATTACAACCACTAGCTATATCCATTATTACAGCTAGCTACGTGACCTCGGCAGTCACGTGTCATGTGAGCGGGCGTGCGCAGTCCCGTGGGTCTGCTCGCGTCCATTATGCGCGTTCATCATTTCAAATTTAATAATTCTGTATTCGCTTCTAGTGAATGTTACAAATGTTAAAAACGTAACGTTTTAAACAAGGACCCTTTCATTGTTCAAGCTGGTAAGTTATATACCCCGAAACAAATGATCCGCTGAAATATAGACGTTTCTTTCGCCATGCATTGTCTATGTGAAAAGTCTTTCTGGGCCATGGGATGCAGTACCACCGTTATCCGCTAAGCCCATGTTGGCATATAGACATGGCGCTCTTCCTGGGGGCTTGGTTGACAGCATATGTCAATGGTTGACAGTTGCATTGAGTTCCGTTGCTCTGATTGGTTGTAGATCTATCCTATATCTATGAATGCAGAGGCATTTATTTTCCTGGTTCTGTTGGAACACGCCCCATAATCACAGCCCAATGGAGCTGTTTCAGACTCACATTCTGACTAGAATCTGAGTAGGACCACATCAGGCTAGTTCTAAACCGTTCTACAAAGAAGAATGGCGTCACTGTTTTGAGATTTGGTATACAGTACAGGCCAAAAGTTTGGACACACCTTCTCATTCAATGTGTTTCTTTATTTTCATGCCTATTTACATTGTAGATTCTCACTGAAGGCATCAAAACTATAAATGAACACATATGGAATTATGTACTTAACAAAAAAGTGTGAAATAACTGAAAACATGTCTTATATTTTAGATTCTTCAAAGTAGCCACCCTTTGCTTTTTTTGGTAACTCTGCAAACCCTTGGTGTTCTCTCAATAAGCTTTATGAGGTAGTCACCTGAAATGGTTTTCACTTCACAGGTGTGCCTTGTCAGGGTTAATTAGTGGAATTATTTCCCTTATTAATAAAAAAGCAAAGGGTGGCTACTTTAAAGAATCTAAAATATAAGACATGTTTTCAGTTATTTCACACTTTTTTGTTAAGTACATAATTCCATATGTGTTCATTCATAGTTTTGATGCCTTCAGTGAGAATCTACAATGTAAATAGTCATGAAAATAAAAAGGAAACGCATTGAATGAGAAAGTGTGTCCAAACTTTTGGCCTGTACTGTACATTTGGGCCTTTTTTGAAGAAATGTAAATAGTTTGTCCTTTATATGAATTATAATGCTCATTATGTTTATTTTTGCACTGGATGACTCCAAATATGTAGGAGAACTGTTTTAGACAACACACATGCTTGTGTAGCATTGCTGTGGGTGTAATATCAATAAATATGACATTATTATTTTGATTATTGGCAAAAGCGTCTGGACTTTTTAGAAAAAATGTATGCATTTTGTCAACTGTTTTATCCAGTATCAATTCTAAATACTATCGGTCGATTAATCGGTTATCGGCAAATACGGCCCAACCTAGTTATCGGTATCGGTAAAATCCACTATCGGTCGACCTCTAGTTGTAATTGCTGAAAAATTGTGACGTGATGGTGAAAAACATAGCTCGCCATTTGACAGGTGTCGCACATTTACCAACACACAAACTCTTACAAAAACGGAATAGTTTAACGATATAATAATAATATTGTTGAGAGAATGTATCTATTGGTCATGAAAACACGTCAATATGGATTCTTGACATCCTGAGAATGATCCCAACTGCACTCTCGTCAAAGTAATACACATGCATATGAAGCTGACTGACTGTGACTCACCTTAAGAATCTCTTCTCCCACTTGCTCATCCTTTTCTTGGGCTGCTGCGGTGAAGAGTCGGGAACGCTCAGGCGGCGTTCAGCCGCCCATTTCTCATAGTACCCCTCCTCCTTCTGTCTCAGTGCCTCTTTCTCGAGCTCTTCGATCGTCTCTGCAAGATCTGCTATATTTTGGAACTCATTCAGGTCTTCAGTCTGGATCTTTTGCCATGTTTGGCGCAGACTTTGCTGTTCCTGCAGATCTTCTTCCGCCTGGTCTCTTCCTTCCTCCTGCGGCGGCGGTGTGCGCATGTCTTTCTGTGCATCACTCCTGACCTTTTCCCCTCTTTTCGGCCTCTGTTCTTGGCCTCTGTCCGTCTCTAAATCCACTTCAGGGAGGTGAATTTCCACGTCGGTCGGCCCAGTGGGTCTGGTCTTCTCACTGGGTTTCACTTCTTTGGTGGGGACAGCAGAAAGTTTAGCCGGGCCTCTGGTCTCAGCCACTAAATGTCTGCTGAAACGCTGCACGTCTCCCACAGGAACCTTCTGGTTGTGGAAGATGTCGTGCTGGAACAGATCCATTTTTGTGGTGGACTTTGGAAGAATCTTCCTGGCTGAGTGGCATCTCTCTGCCTCCTATTGTCCAGACAAAAGCAGCAATAGGTTTCTCTTGTTATAAGACTTCTAAATACCAACTTCAGCATATAAAAACTCCTCATATGTAAGGGTTAATGCCCGACGAGGTGTCCATTGTCTAATGGACGGCGAGGCACGAAGTCCTGCCTCCGCCGAAGTCCATTAATACCTGACAATGGACACCTCGAAGGGCATTAACCCGCTAATACCATGGTCACTTGCCAAATAACACATTTTTAAAACATTAGTTCATATTTTAATTAGTTTTAAAATCGAAATCTAAAGTTTATCCAAACAATAACTCTGTTTCCCTGGTTACGCCTGACTGTTTGACTAATACCTGGAACAATCATTCCCATCCATCAGGTTCTTATGCAATGCAAAAGTTGTAGACTCCCCCAGGAATTAGGAAGGACCTTTATATAGGACTTGCCTCCCTTAGCAACCGGAGCCATTTATATAGTCCGCTCAGCTGATAGAACCCTTCAGTTTAGCTACGAGCCAGAAAGCTAACGTTATGCTAGCAAGATCCAAAGTCAATAACATTGTGTACAGTTGGCAATCAGTAAAAATAATTTGACAGTATGTTGAACAAAAAGACAAGCTAGCTATCCAGCCATGTCAATGTCCCCAAAATGACTTTTACGAAGAATTTGATCCGTGATGTGTAACGTTACTGTCGGCTGCAGCGGCGCAGCCTGAAGTGGCGACCTGAACAGTGAACAGGACGTGAGATAACGTTATTCACTGTGAAACAAAGTCAGTCCCGAGGGGCAGTAGAACTTACTTCTTGCAGCCTGTGTGTTTTAGCGCCATCCTGTGGTGTTCAGAGGACGAGTTGGAAATAATAAATCCACGTTTCCTTTTTGATTTAATGTAGAGCATTCATTTAGAACAGTAAATGGACAGTTTGACCAGAACTCCTTTAGTAGGTGTCCTACATCACTTTTTTTATGAACACCCTGCAGCCAATCAGAATAGAGTATTCACCCAGACCATGGTATAATCTAATTATAAATCAAGATTTCCTTTTTGTATTTACTCATAAGCTTGGAGTTGTCTGCTCACCAAAAGCACTTTGAAGTTTAACCCTTGTGTTGTCTTCCCGTCGACCAAGCAACTTTTAGTTTTTCTGGGTCAAGATTTGAAATCCAAACTTTTTTTTGTCCACACTTTTTTGTCCAAGTATTTCTGTCACTTTCGCCGTTTGTGTCTGCGCTTTTTTCTTCTTTATTATTTTTTTCAACGTTCTTTTATCCATTTTTTTTCTTTCTTTCTTCAAATGCTATAAACTTGAATAAAACACCCAAATTCAATGAAAGTAGTGAACTGATCATTTATTTTATGGTCAAATTTGACCCGAGGACAACAGGAGGGTTGAAATGGAAATAGAACACAAGTTTGTGTATTTGGTGTGTCCTTGGTCTAACCCCTATAGTATCTTCTAATTGACATGTTCCTGTGTTAGTCAAAACTAGAAAAAAACCATAGATAATGTTATTCACCACCATGATTGCTATGTTGTCTTCAAACAAATGATCTTTACCTTCTCATCGAGGAAGCCCACCCTTGTCTCTTTTCCGTCAAAATGTTTCCAAACGCTGAGAGTTTTGGTTTCTCTCGGTGTGGGAAAACAGTTCTCTGGCAGTTGGAGGCAGATATTACCCAGGTTCAGCGGGATTTTGTGCTCGTAAAAGCTAGTCATCATGGCTAATCAGAAAATGAAAACACTACTGTACTCTCTGACAGTTGGAAGACTGTGAACTAACTGACCCCTGTGTGTGGAACCTTAACCATGTCACAGTTGACATTTGCATATTCCATTCCATGTTCCCAATTCTTTTTATTTTAATTTTTTTTCAAACTAGCAAAGCAAGTTTGTTTCAATAGAACCTTTCACAGACACATGGCTATACAGTGCTTCACAGCAAAATAAAATGAAATAGAATCAAATATTCAAAAAGGGATGGAATAGCAGATTAAATATACAACTGCAAAAGACCAAAGAACAAAATACCACATGTAAGAAGGCTGCGTGACCAGGGCAGGAAATCCCCTGGCACATGTCTGAGCTGAAGAAGAAAACTCAATATAAAATACTACATTAAAAAGAAAAAGAAAAGTATTAAGCTGCAACTGTATTCCAAAGTGCATTTCAAAGTTGCCCAAAGCTTGCATTGACAAACATGATTCTAATGACAGTGTGAACAGATCAAATCACGCTGGCATTACAGAGATTTATTGAACATCAATGCCAGAATAAAGCTAAAAAAGATCATTATTTTAATGTAACCATATTTTTGTTAGATACAGTCCACATTGGTACATAAAACCAATGTTATTTTTCCATTTCTGTCCCAATAACATTACAGCAGCTTAAAAAAACATGCAATAACAATTATTTGGTGGATTTTATACACATCAATGGGCAATGAGCAATACTCATGTTAGGAAACAAGATAGAAAGAAAAAATGTGTAAAACAAATACACATATACAGCTCCCACTGTTACAGGATTAATATTGTTGACCCTTGATTCCACGTCAACCTCCTTCAGACCCCTTAAATGTCTCAATACTGGCCCCCCATGTCTTATCAAAACACTCTAACTTCCTGCTATCTTTAATCTAAGCTTCTCCAAATGGAAGATCGCGCCCCAGCTCTCTCAGCCACATCTCAAATGAAGGCACAAAGATAATGTCATGTAGGTTTTTTAATAAGTTTATGCTCGTTCAGTTCTTGCGTAACGAGGGAGGTAGGTTGGGGTGATGTATGGGTCAAACAGCACAGGACATTTTACCCAGGGGGCCGGGGTTCATGGCCCGTTCGTGTTCTGTGTGTCACTTAAACGTACATCTTTTAACCCCACCCAAGACCTTTTCCCAACCCTCAATAAAGCCTGGCTCAGACTACAGGAGTTTTAGGCCAATTTATGCCGGATTTACCCCTCCCGAGAATCTGAGAAAAAATCTTGTCGAGGACCTCGATCGGTCCCGATGTTCGGCGCAGATTATCTGGTAATGTGAGGCGTTCACAGATCGAATCTTGAACCTCCCGATCTGCTCGCAGACACATCGGAGCCGCCCCGATAATATCAAACATGTTTGATATCTAGGATTATAATCGGGCGTGAAACGACTATGATTACGTCAGTACATCCACAATAGCCAATGAGAGACAGGTCTGCAAGGAGACAGAAGTGACGGAAACTTTTGAAAATGTCCGCGAAAGCAGCTGTAGTATGAGTCCGGTGGACAACTGAGTTGGAAGAAAGGATGGTGGAGATGTGGCAACAGTACGAGTGCCTGTTTAATGTATCATCAAAAGAATATCATAATGGGAATGATAAAAAGAAGAGCTGGGGAGAGATCGCTTCAGATCTGGACCTACCGGGGGAGTGTACAAAGTTGTTAGCGCACTAGTTAGCAAATGTAAACATTAGATCTAGGTCAATGATCATCTGCTACATTCAGGTCTAACAAAAGATGCATTGCACATACCGTATTTTTCGGACTTTAAATCACTCCGGAGTATAAATCACACAGAACAACTAGCAGGGCGTGGAGACGTACCGTTGTCAAGCCCCTCCCGGCAGCACGTTGTTCAAGCCCCCACCTGTGGACTCGTTCCTCCAGCTCTGGCCATCTAGCTTTCAGCCCGCAATTAGCCGATTAGCTTTCTTTCATTTCTTCATTGCAGTAAGAGTCACCTTTTCGCCAGTCCCTCACAAGTTTCTCCCTCATTTCAAACGTTCTTTCTGCTGCTCGATTACCGTTTTCGGCTGCATATTTTACTACCTGCAGTTTATTATCTCTTTTCTTTCTCAGTTGTCTTTAGGACCAGCATATAGTTGTCACAAGCCTAGAGCGCCCTCTCGCGGCTGTAGACGGTAATGTTTCAGTATGAATTAACATGTTCAATTATATATATATTGATATATAAGTCACACCTGACTATAAGTCGCAGGACCAGCCAAAGTAGGAAAAAAAGTGCGACTTATAGTCCGGAAAATACGATAGTTTGAATAATATTATCGTCCACGCTCTTTTTATTTTTTTTGTTTTTTATTGGTACAAAGGATAAGTATTACTACAGCAAGTTGCCGTGACACAGTATCCATTTTGTTTACATGCGCTTCCCAGTGAGATCGCGTCACGTGAGGTGCTAAATCTGGCAAGATAATCTTAAGAATATCTTGTAGTGTGTGATGCCGCACTATTTACAAATCTTGTAGTGTGAGCATGTTTAAGATTTGAGGGAAGAAAATCTGCAAAGATTCTCCTCAAGTGTGTGCTGCAACCAGATTTCAAAATCGGTTATGATTTTAAAACTGCTTTAGTCTGAGCCAGGCTTAAGTGGTTTCACCTGGCGCGTTAAAAATGACGCCAATGGTTCCTGACAAAGAGTCAGTATTTGACGAGTCGGGAGTAAGAATGCGCTGATAACCGTTAAGCTAGTTTCACATTGCCAGAACCTTCCTCCACGGCGCTGCGGAGGAGGGTCTGGCTAGTCCACACAGCATTCCTGGATGGGAGAAAAACATGCTCTGGTTTATTGGCATTTCTTTAAACCAATCACATTCGTCTTGGGCGGCACTAAGTGCCGGATGGAGCAACGGTGCCTCTGCAAAATAGCCTCGGGATGGAACTTGTTTTGGTGGAACGTGTACGTTCAAAAGTAGTTTTAGTCGTGCAACAGGAAACTCAGATCTGACACATAGTCTAGCTAGCTGAAAGAACGCGGAAGTTGACTGACAATCAGCCAAAATGAGGCACATCCGGCAGAATTTCCGGTGGCACCTGAACAACCCCGGAAATGAGACGTCGTCGATATAGACTACAGTTAAGCTAACTGTTAGCTACAGTTATACATATATTTAGTTTCTCAACAACAACAAAAGACACAGACCTGATATACACATATTTGACAGCTAATTGCTAATAGCAAGTTATTTTTTAATTTCCAAATTGTCAAAACAAAACGCTGCGTCTTACCTAATGCAGCATTAGTAGCCTTATCCCATACGGTTCTCGGGTCGGGTCTCGGGTTCTACGGGTTCGGGTAGACCCGTGAGGACCTTTAGTTGTAACACAGACCACCAGATCCATCTCCGCCCTCTTTCTGACTGAAAGAGTTCATCAAGAGGTAAAGGCAATAGGGAAATGACCACACACACACACACACCAGCACCAAACCCTGCTGTTTCTGTGTAAATGAAGCCCCCAATTACTCAATCATGTGCTTGCCCAGGCCTATCTGAAGAGAGTGGTTTGGATGCCTTTCTTAGCGAGACAGTTTGGACATGAGACAGCCATCAGCAATATGGAGGCAATAACTGCAGTGGAAAAAGAGAAGTGCTAACTAATGCCAGGCAGCAACAACCCTGGACGAGGTTACGCCGATCATTTCAAGAGACACAAGTCCAGGCGAGGACAAAAGACCTCTGTGGGCCTTACGGCTAGATATCTGTGGTGATTACAGATGGTTACTCTTTCACTCAGACTCTCTCTCTGTCTCTCTTTTAATACTCTTCATTTTGCCCTTTCTCATTTTACATCTTCATATTTTCTCTTTGCTTCTTTTTACTTTCCCTCACAGTGTCTCTTTTCTCTTGTGCGCTCTCTCTCTCTCTCTCTCTCTCTCTCTCTCTCTCTCTCTCTCTCTCTCTCTGGCCCCTGGACAGCTAACATCATCAGCATCCAATAAAGGATAATTTCTATCCTAGAAGAGGTCCAGATGAGGACCCGTGGTTCAGCATGCTCCTTTTTTTAGAAGCTGATTAAATGGAATCTGTAATGGCTACAGACCCTGCTTTATTCAAATGTTACCTTTAATGAAAATAATATTTGAGCTCCGGGCTGTCTGGCAATTTTTCTTTTGTTTCCCCCACACATATACAATCTAAAATCAATTTGAATTTAAATCAGTTGTGAATACTGATTAAAAGGCAGTAAACACTTAAAAAAAATAAATTAAAAAAAGTTAAGTGAAAGAACAGCACATAAAAATGTGAAATGTGGCAAAGTAGAAAAAACAACTTGAAATCCAAATGTCAAGCTAGCCCTGAAAGACTCGTCTGCAGCAGCAATTTCATCATCTCATGCCAGGCAGTCCAGGCAATGAGGATGCCATGACAAAAATCAAGCAGTGAGTTTCTGTCTTTTATTACCAGTAGAGATATGGCCTTTTAGGAAGACCAGAGGGGCAGAATTGTAAAAAAATAAATAAAAGAAAATGAAATCTGTTATGGCTTTATTGTTAAAACAAACTTTATGTACCTGTCTGGGAACACAATGAACTGATTCCAAGCAGTAGTAGAAAATGGGAAGGAATAGATTTTCTGTGTTTTGTGGAACTACACGTGATGTGATCTTTTAGTAATTCTTCACTTAATTTCACTAGAGCTGGAACAATTAGTTGATTCATTGATAAGTAATTTAAAGCAACACTATGTAACTTTTCCAAGGGGGTAAGCTTCGCTTCAGAACTCAAACCTCCTATGGCGCCATTTTGATGCTAACAAGCCATCACCTCCCATTAGCATTCTATTGACTCCTATTCATTTTGACGTCACCTTGACAGCGAATAACTTTACATCTGAAGCGTTTAAAGACTGTATTTGTCCATTGTTTATTTCTAAAGAAACACAACCATGTATAAAAGGCTCCATTACCTTGTATCTCACGTTATGGCTCCGTAGTAAACGTTTTTGTAAAAATAGGCTAACTATTGTGTCATAACCACGAGACTTACTGTCACACAGTAGAGGAATTACCGTATAGTACACTAGAAGCTCGCAGGCAGTTTTGACTTACATTAGCTGTTTAGGTTTAATTACTAATGTTAACTAGCATTTTAGTTAGCAATAATTATTTGGCACAGCTACCAGAAGACTTCCATCTTTCAGACAGGTTTCTCACATCACATTTATGTCGTCTCTCTCAGTTGGAGGCTGCTCAGTAACGCTCAGCGCTCACCGGAAAAGTGCTACTAATATCCTTCACTGGTCTCCGTCCAGAGCAACGGGATCTGTTGGTCCAGTTTACATACTGTCTATGAACTTTTCCCTCTTTGGTCCCCCCTACAGGTTGTCTCATTGGAACTACAGCTCGCGCGGCTGACAATTTATTGGCGACTATTTTGAGAATAGATGAATTTTCGGTAACACTTTACGTGAAGGTATCTACATAAAAGTGACTTGCCACTGTCATGAACGGTTCATAAACATTATAAACAGTCATAAACGTTTATGACATAACGCTTCTGTTAAGTGTCATTCGTTCATGACAAGTTAGGGTTCATGTGTCATGACTGTGTCATTACAGTGTCATTTCACTCTTATGTAGATACCTTCAAGTAAAGCGTTACCGAATTTTCCTTTGTTTATGATCGTAAACTCAATATTTGTTTAGGGTCTGGACCATTCTTCGGACAGAACAAGTTCACCTTAGATTATGAGACATTGTGATGAACATTTTTCACTGTTTGATGGACAAAATGGTTAATTGATCAACAGCACTGGAATGTAGGCCTATCTAAGAATATTTACAAAGTACTGAAGTATACATGTTGATGTACCTGCACTTTATTTGAGTAATTCTAGATTATGCCAATTATATTCTATTTGCACTACATTTAGGAGACATATTGTACTCTTTACTCCTAAGATGTATACACAAAACATATGATCAGCCTCTAAGACATGTCTACTGAACTACCTGACAATATCTATAGTAGTTAAACTGTGCTCTATCCCAACCAGCTGCAAAATCGAAACGCTGCGTACACATTACAGGATCAGTAATAATAAAACAATGTTATAAAATACATAGTAATATATCAGTATCAAAGGGGCCATTCTGCATAATGAGTACTTTTTCCTATTTTGGTAATAATACTTGTGCACTTTATCTTGAATTTTAAATCAAGGATTTTTATTTTGTATAAATGATTGTTGTGTTTATGAGCAACTATTTTTGATGATCTATTAAATCGTCTTTGTCTTACATGAAAATAGATGTAATATCTTTGGATATACAGTATAGGATCTCACCTCAGCTTTTGGGAAACGTGATGGACATTTTCTACTATATTCTGTAGACAAAAAAATAATTTGATTAATCAAGAAAACAAAGAGCAGATTATAGTAATACATAATAAAACAAATTTGGTAACACTTGAAGGTATCTACATAAGAGTGACATGACACTACAGCACACTAGGGGTCACATGAACCCTAACTTGTCATGACAAAAACCGAATGCCACTTAATGAAAGAAGCATTATGTCATAAACGTTTATGACTGGTTTATAATATTTATGACACGTTCGTGACAGTGTCATGTCACTCTTATTTAGATAAGATAAGTGTAACTACAAATTTTAGACCGTATCATCTTTGATTTTGACTTTTATCTGCTCCAGGATAACTGCACTGTTTTTATTCTCTTGATTCATGGTTGTCAAAAATAATGAATAAATCAATATAAAGAAGTATTTATGAGCTTTTTACTGAAGTGAAGCAATAGTTGGCAAGAAACTTTACTAACTACCCATGGTTTTTTACAGTATATATGACATATACAGTATGTATCACTGGATATAATTTCCAATGTCGGCAATGTTTCAATTTTTTCGCAGCTCTAGACTCTCTAAATGTGAATGTTGGAACAAAAATGTCCTCCGAAGCCAACTCGCGCAGCAGGACACCATTAGTCCTTTTGTATTCTTTCTTTAGTGTAGTATCCCTGGCAACGGCGGTACCTGCGAGACACTGATTAAAGTTCTTTTCCTCACCGTAGAGCTGCATTGTCAGCACACTAATGAAGCCAGTGTGTTCTTTTTAAAGTGTCATTCTGGATTATGGCCATAATACGAGGGTGAGAGTGGATCTGTAGAAGTGTCTCTGCGAGACCTAACAGCATGCGTCCCTGCGCTCCGACCCCCCCCCCTATGGTTCCAGCAACACACTGTGGGTACATGTGGGGCCTGGGCGCCTGCACTGCCCAGGGAACCCCGCCGCCACCTCACCGCGCGACTGACACTGGAGTAATTTCATCTGACAGGTGAGCTTCTCAAAGCTTTGGTGCGTGGCAGGCAGCAGACCAAAGGCGGGAGGAGGATATATGCTGGGCCTGTCGGCCTTGTTTTCAGCTGGGAGCTACGCGTCCTGTCAATATTTAGATTTGCAGCCAGATTGCGTGTTATCAGAGCAAAGAGAATGAGATATTGCAGGCTGCCTCACTGTCTGCGACCTCCTTCTTCTTTTTTTAAATCTACTGAGAATTATTTAAATTCCACCTGGTGTCAGATATTGAGAAGCACTGTGTTATGTTAATAACGCCGCCTATTTAGCTTTTTAAAAAATTCCATTTGAAATCGTTCAAAGACACGGTGTACTCACTCTGGCCTGCTTGAGACGCGAGTAATGTCGTAGTGCAGCCTCGGCGTTCTGAATGGATGAGACGGGACAAACGAGACGCTCTGGGCCACTGTTCGTGACAGCAGATAGGGGTCACGGACAGCCGGCCCCTCAGCCACTAAATGTCTGACACATTTATTGGCCGTGAAAAATGAAAATATATCGACGGCTCTAACTCCAGGGTCAGAGATGGCAGGGGAGACAGGGAGTTAGCTAAACGGCGAGGACACCGCCGAATGGAGAAAAATCCCGCCTCTGTGAACGGACAGCCCGCGTAATCATAATCAACGGTGTCACTATACAACCATCTCGTTAGGCAGGCAACAGGTGGAAGTAATCAGATGGCAGGTGTTGGTAATTATATGACAGCGACACGGCCAATGAGCACTGTTTGTGACAATGTAGCATATTGGTAGGAAATGCATGAAGTGACACGAAATAAGAAAATAAAATGGAAATGAATTCTCCCGCTAGTGTACTTCCACAATGATGTGGGCATCAGCTGACGAATTCAGGTCGTTCAAGGATGAGATGCTCCACTCTTTTATACCTGCGCTCCATCAAACTTAATCATTGTTTCAGCATTTCCAAGGACGTCTTCTTTGACAGTCCTGTTTCTTTTTCTTTTTTCTCTGTTAATTAGTGAACAGGATATCACACGACTTTGTGAATACATTTTTGCATGAAATTGAATAAAAGGTAAAGTCACCGGCCAAGGAGCAAGTCATTAATTAGGTCAGATCGGCCTTTCTGTCTTCATTTGACAGATTACAACGGGGAAGTGACAGGTAGTGGTGGGGGGAGAGCAAGACGGATGACGCAGAACAAGGCAGCCAGACAGACAGGTGATGTTGAGATTACATTAGGGATGCTAATTTTGAGTTTTATTTCTGGCCGATATCTGACCCTTGTCAACCGATCGATAGTCTATATCGACGGCGTTTCATTTCCGGGATTGTTCAGGTGCCGCCGGAAATTCCGCCCGGATGTCCTTCATCTTCGGCTTTCTTTGTGTTGGAATTCTAACCTCCGGTGGATTGATAAGGACTATGGTTAACTGCTCCTCAGATCTCTGCAGGGTAAATCCAGACAGCTAGCTAGACTATCTGTCCAATCTGAGTTTTCTGTTGCACGACTAAAACAACCTTTGAACGTACACATGTTCCACCAAAACAAGTTCCTTCCCCAGGCCGTCATACTGTCCGGTGCTTACCGCCGCCCAAGACAACAATGATTAGTTTAAAGAAATGCCAATAAGCCATAGCACATTTTTCTCCCATCCCAGAATGCTTGTGGGGATTAGCCAAATCCTCCTTCGCAGCGCTGTGGATGAAGGTCTGGCAATGCGAGACTAATTAATTGATCATTAACCGTTAACAGACAAGCAGGCAACAAAGTCTGATTGAACCCGCTAGTACTCAATTATATGGTGGCACGTGTCATGCACCATCCAGCAGAGAGCCACAAGCTGAAAGAGAGAGGAGCTTAGAACGCTTGCTGGTGCACCATCAAGTTAACTAGTAGTTAAGAAATAGATTGTACTGCCTATTTTTAAGTTTTTAATATTTTTGTTTTAATAATATTGATTTGAACTGATAGCATTAATCTGTCAAAATTCTCATTGCAGGTTATGTATCCAAGAAATGTTTCAACTGTTTTTTTTAATCGTTATTCATATATCCTCATGAACTACAATACCTTATGATTGTCTTTCAGTGTATGTTTTGATGCAGATTCAGGTCCAGAATAAAAACTGTCCTACCCCAAAAAACGGAAAACAGTCCTGTGGGTCATATCAAATGGTAGAAATAATCACCCTAAATCGTCATATGGTTTTGGTTGATTTAATGGATTTAATCAATCAATCAATCAAAAAATAAAAAACATATTTTAGGTTACGACATTTCTTTTGGTTGGTATTTATCACTTGAAAAGTACTGTAACAACACATATAATAATTGTAGATAAAAAAGTCAACTCCAATCACTAACGTTTAAGATCACAAACCAGGCCAAAAATCTTGGTGAATTCATACACTCAGACCTAAATAAAAAAAAAAAACATCCACATTAAGTACAAAATCAGCCCGCTATCACCTTAAGAATGTAAAATTAAAGGACTTATTTTTCACCAGGACTTCTCTTCAGTGGACTCGACTGTGACGCTGTCTTTACAGATCTCTCTAAAGATTCCATCAGACAGCTGCAGCCTATTCAGAACTCTGCTGCTAGAGGCGAGGAACTGATAGAATTATTTTTTAAAATACTCCTGTTGGTTTATAAAGCAGTGACAGGTTTAGGGCCAAAATCCACTTCTGATAGGCTGCTCCGTTATGAACCGTCCAGACATCTCAGATCATCTGGATCAGGTCTGCTTACTGCCCCCCCCAGGGTCTAAACTAAAACTCAGTTTGTGTGCACCACATATGTGCAACAAATATGAGATATGCTCCAACTCTGTTCTTTGAAATCGGAGCTTAAGACTTTCCTAGTTGCCACTGCCTTTAATCAACTTTAATTTGGGACTTTTCATTTACCCCTGGCAATTGCAATTGTCCTGTCTTATTCTACTTTAGCTTACTTTTATCTTCTATTTCATTTTCCTAATATTAAATCCTTATTCATATTGCCTCGCGTTTGCTTTATCTTTTCTTAATGCGTCATGTCTTATGTTAAGCAATTGCCTTGTTGAACAAATAAAGGTGAATACTGCAGACTAAATGGATTGTTGTGAAATGTATTTTAATAGCTCTCCATTAATTGTTGTGTTTAATGTATTATTGTTTTTAACTGCAGACTTGATGGCTTTTTAGAGTGAAGAAAAACCAATAAGTATGTATTATTATGAACATGTATAACTGCATTACCAAAGAAAACCACCATCAAAAGGGAAATTTCACGACCAGGCGACCCACATTTTGTGGTTATTAATAGCTTATAAGTTATATATTACTGATTTATCTGTCCATCTGCTCTTTCAATGGTGTTAACAGTCTGCTTGTGCTTTCAAGTCATAACCAAAACCGTGATTTTTTTTTTTTTTTTTTACAGTATTTTCATTATCATAACCTAATATCCTACTGTTAATATTACTACTAATGTGGTATACTGTACACACCTTTACCCATTCCTCTGTGCTTACTGTAGCTTCACAGTCAGATATTCTCAACAATCATTTACGCAGTTCCAATGAAACAACCTACCATTCCAATACAGGACTATATGATTATATAATGTTATTATATAGATAGAGTGGTCGTAGTGTTTTAGTTGAGTGTATGTTTGAGTTGTTACTCATGTGTGACTTGATCCATCCATTCCTACATCCATCGAAATAATTCAGTAACCATTAATGAAGCCATTGGCTTCCTCTTATAAACCCTGTATGGAGGTTTCCTTTTACACATTTCTACTATTAAGATAGTAGAAAGGGCTGCAAAATGTAATACTTGTACAAACCTTGGCAGAGGTATGCACTGTCTGAATGCTTTCTAATTAATTTAGCATAAAAAAACACTCATCATCTCTTTTCCTTCATGTGTTGAGGGTTTTAAGCAGTTTATCTTTGTTTTCTTAGAGATGATCCTCAGCGGAGTCAAAAACTGAGGGGAGCCATTCGGTGACACCGAGTTACACAAATAAGCCTGACTTGACTTATTGTGAAAAAGGCAACCACCTCTCTAACCCGAAAAAAAAATACCACAATCCTTTTTTTCATTAAGAAAAACAACTATAGGTCATTGCTGCAAATACGCCACGGGGCTGTTCTCAATCTCTACTTGTTATTACAGAGCAATCAATGTTTTACAAGGGACTGTTACTGTATATCAGCTAGAGGGATTAGAGGCTCCTATGGAGCCGATACCACTCAGATGAATCAAGCACACAGAGGCCACAGGCTCAAGAGGGGTGGGGGGGTTGCGGGGTAACAGACCGGGGCTCGGGTATAAATCAATACCCAGCATGCAGTGATAAATCCTGTCAGCTCCGATGACCGACTGGCCCTCACACCCTCGCACACAAAACAATCTTGGTCCCTGATGTCAAAACAGCCAAAAGCTATCACTGCCATGGATCAGCGGCAGGCTGATGTGTCAGCTGAAAGTCAGCTTAATGCCAAGCTGAAAGAGATAGCAAGTCCTTGGCTTTGGAGGATTGAACTATGTGTAGTAGATATTTAAGGAAAGGAGAGTGTGGCTTTAGGTTTATTGTTGATGTCAGGCAATGATGTTCATTGCCTGACATCAACTTTGCTTATCCCGTGTGAATGCGCTGCACGAAACAGACGTGGTGGGGGTAGGGCTAGTCGATATGGAGAAAATCGGATATCACGATATTCTTGACCAAATACCTCAATATCGATATTGCAGCGATATTCTAGGGTTGACAATCAGTGCTTCCACAAAATATCTTCACGCTTATATTTTAGATAAATAATCATCGGTAATGTGGACATAATGTCTAAGTGGGAAAAAAGGCAAATAATAGAGCAGCTAGAACAGTCTGGTAGGTTCAGAAAAGCACATCACTTTACTGTAATGCAGCCTTTAAAACCAGGAAGACAACACTTAAGTCATATCACGATATTACGACATCCAAAATCGAAGATGATATCTAGTCTCATATCACGATATTGATATAATATCGATATATTGCCCAGCCCTAGGTGGGGGGTAATTTCTAAATCACATGAGTTCCCCTGGTCATACTGTTCCCGCGCAAAAAGGGCTTTAGACTTGTTTTTGAAAAATGAAGATGAAATATTCAAGTAGCTTTTCATAAAATCTCCATGAATTCCAACTTCTTTAATAGCTCTGAAGACAAACAAATATGCAATCCTATATTTCAAAGCGGCATCGATTTTGACAGCAGAGAAATCTGATGCTTCTAGCCACATCTTAACTATTTATAACGTATGGAAGCTTGACTCTGTAACTCTGACGCACGTTGACAGATTGGAGAAGCTGTGTAATAGGAGCAGAGTCGGGGTCAGTCGACAGTGATGGGTTGATGTGTCTGAACACATTGAGTCGTCCCCACTTCAGCCAAACCAGAGACACGTTTATGAAAGGAAGACGAGTATCTTTGTGATTCGCCACAGGGCCGTTTGACATGACCCTTCTTCCATGCGTCAGTGATCGGTCTGCAGTGTTTAGACTAAAACACAAAAGGCGCTATTACACGGCTGAGCAGGTCCACTATTGTTGGTATTAGGTCGGTTGGCTTTGGCGTGTTGATGTATTAAGGGTGTCATCATTCAAACAGTGTGTGGGCTTCAGTGCAAGGCCACAGCGCAGGTTGCTATTTGAAAAATCAATAGGAGGCAAGCAGTTTATGTCTATGAAAAAGATTAAATCTGCTGCAAAGGGATACACCAGAAAGCAAAAGCATAGTTATTCCACCTTTAAAATTGGGGGGTAACTTAAACAATAAGCTACAAATAAATACGTGGTTGTTCTGTGTATGCAAAAAGCTCTGAATAATAAATGTAATGCACTATCAACAGGGATTGAACCTGGTTTACTGCTTCCAACAACTGGTGAGCAGTGTAGCGTGCTGAAATGAGAGCTGCTGTGTTTTTCAGGAATGATATACTGTTCTACATTCACACGCCTGGTGCATTTTTTATGTTCAAGACCTGAGAGGCTTTCTCACCTTCAATTTTAAAAGTGTTTACTCAGCAGCATTCCTGAGAGCTGATAAAATAAGTTAGAGCACCTGAATTAAAAATGATTCTTCACCATAGAAACTGTCCCCAAAACGGTCCCCCGCGGTGCCTCCTCCCTGGTGGTAATGGGTTTGGAAAAAGGTCCTGCTTCACCAATAAAGGCCAACCCTGGTGCAGTTACCTAGTCTTTTACTCTTTCGCTACATTCCCACTGTGTAGTTTTGCGTCTTCTATCTCTTGTTTTTGTCTTAGCTTTTGTAAGGTGCCTGTGTATGTGCGACAGGTACGGTGGCCCCGAGGCGAAAACAGGAACATTTGCCAAACACATCAATTAAACAGACACCATTTCAAAAAACACATTAAACGAGTTTAACATTTTGCTTTCTTGCTGAGAGTGAGATAAGAACATAGAAAGCACTCTCATGTCTGTTAAATATGAAGCTACCGCCAGCAGCTAGTTAGCTTAGCTTAGCATAAAGATTGGAGAAAGCTAGCTCTGTCCTAAATTTAAAAAAAAAATAAAAATCTACCAACACCTCTGATGCTCACAAATTAACATGTTATTGTTCTTTAATCCATCAAAAGAAAAACGACAAGTCATTGGGTTATGTGCTGGACTATTTTTTGTCTGGGCCTGTACCTTCCTGGAATCTCTGCTCGTTGCCAGCCAACAAACTTTAGAGGTGCGGGTAGGATCATTTTGTTACATTTGGACTTCATTGGACTCATATCTGATGGACATGAAAATGGCTAAATTGGCTTAGCTTAGCACAAAAACTGGAAAAATGGAAACAGTTAGCCTTGCTCTGTACGTAGGTTAAAAAAAATCTGCCCTCTGTTTACTACAAATCCACCAGTTTGAACTTTTGTTTTATAACTTTTGTTTGTTTTTATAGTTTTGTATCCCCTATGTTTTTGCCATTTATCTTTGTCTTCCTTTATAGAACCTCTTTGGGCTCTTTATGTGTCCCTGTTCATGTCTTAACCTGTTTTGTAATCACTTTCTTCCTTCTGTTTCCAGTCTTTATGCTAAGCTAAGCTATCTAGCAGCTGGCTGTAGCGTTAAGTTCAACAGAGAGACATGAGATTGGTATTTATCTCGTCATTGACTCTCAACAAGAGAGTGACTGAGCAAGATGTCTAACTTTTTCAATAATGTCTTTTGAGTTGTTTTGTTAATGTGTGTTCTAAAATGTTTTTCTGAAATGTTAGTGGGTTTTCAGTCTTGTTGATGGATTTTTTTAAATGTCTATTTTCTCAGTGTTGTCCAATGTTGTTGTGCTTTGCCCATTAGGGCCACAGAACATAAGCCATAGTACAGGTTAATTACTATAGCCTGGGGCTAGTCAGTTAAATATATTTCACGTATGTTGTATGGAAAAGACAAACTATAGGTAGTGTAACATGTATTCCTCTCATTCACTTTCAGTGTATTTATAGCCGACAACTCCATCCAAGCCAATGTAACCATTGTACATGTTGAAGATTCATTTTGACTCAGACGCTAAAGTAATCCAAACGTTTCTCACTGAACTGACACTTTAGAATTTACACCAGATAAAGAACACGAAAAGTACAAAATCCAATTCAGCTGTCAGATTTGGCACCTAATAAAAAGTACATTTCTGTCTCCAAGATGGCTGCCCCAGGTCAATGTTGTGCCTTTGGGGAATTTCACAGTGAGCAAGATGAAGTACATGTTGGCCTGGGTGTGTACTGGCCCCAGGAAGCTAGCTTTACTTCTGTAAATTATTTACAATGATGTATAGGCCATGCTGCTGGGAAGCCATTCTGTTTTTGGCTACAACCTCGTATCTGTTTTCCAAGGCACATCAGTCACTAGGAGGAATTGAGAAAAAGAAATGGTGGACTAGATGTATGCTTTTGGCTCCTTTTTTTGTGCAGGACACTCCAACACCTGAAAGGAAGAAAAAAAACAATCTGGATTTTTCATTTACATTGCTACGTTTTGGTTTAGAAAGGAATATATTTTGCGATGTTTACACCTCGCATTCACACTGATCCGGCGTTTCAGAGCCCCTAAACCCGAGACATTTAAAAACACTTCTGACCCCGTTTTGTTTTTTGTGTTGCGGTCTCGATGGCCACAAACGGAGACCTTTGGCAACACCGACACTGACGCCAACGTTCCGCCACCTGATTGACGTCTCGTTCTCTGAGACCAAGCTACTAACGTTACCGTGGCAAATACCAACAACGGGCAGAGTATACATGCTGCCTCATGTTTACCCCGGCACACGCATGCACAATATACGAGAATGTTGATGAGATGTGCGGTTTGGGCGTGTTAGTTTAAACGGAGATTAGTTCTTCTACCGGAGCTAAAAACGCTTGCGTGCACGGAGATCGCTTTTGGCTCCAAACTCAGCTTGAAAACCAAAATGTAGCGATGTAAATGGAGCCTCAGGCACCCAGGATACACCCACTTTAGCCTCTACAGTATAATTAGCCGACGGGAAAGTCTGGGTTTCTAAATGTTACCAGAGAATGAACCCTCTCACTAAAATGTTCTGTACTTCTTGAAAGGCTGTTTGTACGCGTGGGTTGCTGTCCAGCTCTATTTTTTAATGTACTAAAGAAATAACCATTTAAATAATAAGGCTTTTTAATTTTTTTGCAAGAAGAGTGCCTTGGACCTTTCTTCTCTTTGGAACTTTTGTGTTCCTTCCTAAAGAGCACCTTAATGATTTGTTTGAACTTGAACACTCAAAACATGAAGTGACTAAAATGTTAGCTTTGCTCATATTTTTTATATATCATTTGCTCGTGTGTGTGTGTGTGTGTGTGTGTGTGTGTGTGTGTGTGTACCTGCCCTTTGCCAAACATTTTCCAATGACGACTTCTCAGATGGTTCTGTGTTAACAAATCATCTGGCTCGTCCTGTTACATATAGTGTCCTGAATATGCAAAAATGAATAAAAGATTACGCTGAATCCGCTGCCCTAAGTGGTACATAAGTACCATAATCACTTTTGCTCATGCTTTAGTGAAACTGCACTGTGTTATGTGGAGTATTATGTAAAAATTATACCTCTGTGGACCACCAATTTTTGCACCACCAACGGTGTGGCCCTTCCAGTGATGCTATTCATGCACACGGTTTGACTGTGCTTCACATTTCCCTCTCCTCATTTGCTTGCATGTATTCATTTCAGTATATGGAGCGCTTCCAAACTAGTGGAGCATGTTCCTCTTTCTTACTAAGAAGAAAAGAAAGTCATTAAAGGATTCTGTTCATTTTGATGCAGTAGCACATTTTAGTTATTGACAGTGTGAAAAGGGAAATTGGGTCACAGAAATGTGGAGCACCAGGCGTTCTCAGGACACACAAAGACAGTCTTTAGCTAGGTTTAGGTTTATCTCCCAGCCCGTTTGAAGTCAGCGATTTCAGGTCATTGGCATTCAAGCACTGATGAGCAACAGAGATGGTTACTTAGTGAGTGTGACTGACGTTTTCGATAAAAGTAAATTGTGTGAGTTAACTTTTAAGAGGTAGATATTGATTGATTTTGCTTTTTTTTTTTTTTTTAAAGTGTTCATGCGTATGATTGAAACTGCTCAATCGTTCCTGGTTTCCTGGCCCGAATGTGAGACATTGTAAGCTCCCCCGAGGAGAAATGTGGTGGTTTGATGCCGAGATCAAGAAGACCCGGCTGAATAAAAATAACACCAAAATACATTTCGCACTGATCGGTTTCCATACTTTTCAATGGCAATTGATCGCGGCTTAAAAGAATGGACAGGTAATTGGAGTTCTCGGGGAGATAACAGTACAAAGACATGTCTTTATAGGATGACTCGTTCTATCTGGAGATTTTTCCTTTGAGCCACTATCCCCACACTGAATAAGTTAGAACTGTCAGTGGCACGTAGCTACACACTGAGATAAAAACACACTTTGTCACTAAAGCACAAATAAACCACTCTAGCTTTGTGTGTGGGCTGGTAATGCACCACTTGGCCTTGGTCGTACAGTTGTATGCATCTTTTTAACAATTTTTTTTTTTTATAATTCTTCTTTCTCTGGAAACTTTAGGACACGCGTAATTTAATTATAAATACATTATACCCAAAAGCAACTCAAAGCAACTGGAAAAACTTGTTTTTTTATTATCTCAGAACAAACGTTAGCCTAGCCAAATTCCATCAACCTAGTGAAAAGCACACATTAATTTAGTTAAAGGTAGTGATACTTGCGTTAATTGATTTTTAATGGCCACTTGCAACGCAACATCGTGACTTTGCGTAAACATACACGCCACTTTCTAAAGCCAAGTGATGTGTTATCTGTACGCATTTTAGGTCTACGGCGTATACAATGGACAGGTTGGGTTTAGGAAAAGAAGAACGGGACGGTTGGGTTTAGTAAAAGAACGGGACGGTTGGGTTTAGGAAAAGAACGGGACGGTTGGGTTTAGGAAAAGAAGAACGGGACGGTTGGGTTTAGTAAAAGAATGGGACGGTTGGGTTTAGGAAAAGAACGGGACGGTTGGGTTTAGGAAAAGAAGAACGGGACGGTTGGGTTTAGGAAAAGAATGGGACGGTTGGGTTTAGTAAAAGAACGGGACGGTTGGGTTTAGGAAAAGAAGAACGGGACGGTTGGGTTCAGGAAAAGAAGAACGGGACGGTTGGGTTTAGGAAAAGAAGAACGGGACGGTTGGGTTTAGGAAAAGAAGAACGGGACGGTTGGGTTTAGGAAACATGACACGCGGAACACGATCCCCGGTCTCCTGGGTGAAAGTCCTGTGTTGTTTGACCCATCCACCACCCCAACCAACCTCCCTATGTGGATTTTCGGGCTTTCATACTACTCACTACGGCGTAAATTGACACGCAATCGCAAGGTAATGTAACTCAATGGAGGCCAAACGCCGTTGATAAACACGCTAAAAAGCGATTACGCGTCTTGATAATTGGCGTGTTGTACATACGCCACTTATTGAGATTAGTCTGCCACTCTGGGCATCGCAGCAAGCTGCAAACACAACGTTGGTGTATAAGCGCCTTATAATGCTAGTTCTGCAAAGACGTTAGCAAAGAGTTGCTTCTTTACCCATCCAGCTGACACAGAGCAACATTAGGAATTACTCTAAGTTGTTTCTGTCCACCTGCCAAATGTAAGTCCAATATTCCTCAGAGAACTCCTCCCAGAAATATCTGTCTCTTTAGCTTCTAAATGCTTTGCTATGTTCATTAGCTATTGGCTAACTTTGTCAGTACATTATACCAATCCAAAGCAAATGGAAAAGATTATTTTATATTACCTCAGAACAAATGCTAGCTTAGCCAGGTATAGTTGAAGCACGCATTCATTTAGTGAAAGGTGGGGATTCAGCAAGCTCTAATAATACTTTCATTAATTGATGTTTTTGGCCACTTGGAGCATCGCTGAATTGCAGCAAGTCTGCACCTGCCAAATGTAAGGCATATTCTTCAGAGAACTCCTCACAGGAATATCTGTCTCTTTATCTTCTAAATGCTACACTGTTCATTACTGTAGCTAGTTGCTAAATTTGTCTGGCTGCTGTTTAATGTTCCTCAACACCCCCCCCAAAAAAAAATAAATAATAATAATAATAGGGCCTCTGTACACATGAATCTGTAGGCATAGATGTTTATAGGGTAATAACTATTAACTGTAATGCTTAGAGTAGCCTGATAACACACCTTTCTCAACATTCTCTAGCCTACTTTACTGTGGTTACTACTACATTTTGTTGGTTTTCTCTGTACCTTTACTTGCCAGCCTGCGTACTATGGTGTCTCTCTGATCATCTGTTAATTTATCTGGCCATAGTCCTGGATCCTCTGGCAAAAACTGGTCTGCACTGCACTACCTACTTTCCAGTTCCTCAGCTCTCATTTCCACACTGTGCTCAGAGCAACACTCATGCTTCCTGCTGTCTTCACTCCCATCATCCTCAATCAGATGTTCTCCATCATCTTTCTCTATGAAGGATACATCTGATATTAACCTCTTATCCTAATTGTAACCTAATATAATAAAACACACTAAGATGTAAGTGTTACTTAACACCTTTCAGTCAAAATGGCTAAATATGGTTTGCTTTAATTTTGATATTTGCTCACCTGGTCTGATTAGCCTATTGTTGCTAATTATAGACATTATAGCCTATTCATTTAAAATTAAACATGTTTTAAATTAGGCTATTACAATGGTGTGTTGTATGCAAACAGCATTGTTATAGTTTATTTATTTAGCCTTTACCTCAGACTACATGTATAACCAAATTATCATTTTAAAGTTTATGTTCTGCTTTTTCAATGGGTTGTCTGTTTGTTTTTAGCACTAACAGTCGCGGAGATATTCAAGCAGTTTAGCACCATGGATTTCGTTTGTGCTCACCTTTCATTGAAAAGAAGTCCGTTACCAATTGTTTCCCCTCATTTTGTTTTCTCCTCCTCCTGTCTTTCCTTTCTTTTTGGTAGCCTGATTTGGCTTTCTTTGTGAAAGACATTTCTACAGCAGAAGTTTGCGCTCCACCAGACGCTCAACTGAACTAGCTAACATAACCAAAATGCGTGCAGATGGACTAAACCATTTAGCGCATTAGCAAGGGGTGGGTCTATTTTTGGATACAAAATGTAGTCAGTCAATCAACTAAGTTATTGTGCCAATACACTAACTTGTATTTACATTTTTAATTTAAATAGGAAATGAAAATATCCAGGTGAAATAAAATATATTACAGACTTTTCAAGGGCCCTCTCTCCCCTTGGGCCCTGGTAATCAGTATTTGTTTTACCCCCAGTCCGACGCCCCTGACTACGAGCAACCCTGTTAATATTACACATAGCCTACTCAATTTTTCCATTGATTAGTGCAGCTTCAGAATCTTTTTTTTATTATTATTATTATTATTTTTGGGGGCGTTTTAGGCCTTTATTTTATAGGACAGCTGAAGTCATGAAAGGGAAGAGAGAGGGGGAAATGACATGCAGCAGAGGGCCGGTCGGAGTAAACCTCTATATCTGGGCACGCGCTCTACCAGGTGAGCTATCCAGGCGCCCAGTTTCAGAATCTTGAAATGATAATAGAAAAACTAAAACTAAATAAGTTGCGCTGTTTTCATTTATAGCGCTACACAAATTGAAGAATTTCTTAATTATTATTAACAGCAATGTGCTTAATTATTATTTATAATTATTTTTTTAAAAGCACGAGTTGACGAGGAGATTCCTGCCAAAGCCTTTTTCCACAGTCCCCCCGCCCCCTCCCTCCTCAACATCCTCCCTTGTGTGTTGCAAAGCAGTGAGTGTAGTGTAGTGAGTGGAGAGGTGGAGCGGCGTTATGAGAAGATAACACGAGTGGATTGAGCAATCCAGCGAGCGTGACACTGCCTCTGGCTGGACTTGTTGATTACCCGCCATTCGCTGCTTCTGTAACCTCAGCGGGGCCCTTCGCTAGAGAAACTCCTCATCAGTCGCCTCCCACCGTGCCTCATTACAGAGGCAGCGCCACGAGCGCTGGCCCAGGATCAGCTCACCTGAGCCTCTGCGCTTCAGAACTCACACAGCGCCTGTTATTAAGGCTGATCTGGGGTCAGAGCCCAGAGACAGTGGCAATTGAATGTGTGCCTCTGTGCCTGAAGGGCTGATTGTGGTTTCAGTATGATCAAATAGGCCTCCTGGTGTGAGGATGTTATTGGCTCACCTATGCATATGCATCATCAGATGTAATAACCTAACAAATGCTAATTAGGTTGGTATGACTACTGTAGTTACTAGGGGTGGTACGGTTCATGAAAAAACATCCGAACCGTACGGTTCGCTTGTCTCGGTTTGGAACGTGTGTGCGTAGCGCGGTTCGTCAATACACTTCTAATGTGCACAAACCACTTACTGCCATTGTGCCCTCTTCAACACCTATGTTAAAACACTTACCGGAAATGACGAGCGGGATGAGCGTGACAAACGCAACACGTGGCAGATGATTGGACGAACGCGTCACGTGGGGCTGGCTGCTCTCGAATTTCGGACTTTTACTAAAATAGTTCACCGAAACGTGTTTCTGAAAACATTTTAAGCGAGAAATAGACCATGCAGTTGCTGAATCTGTCTTCATTTCAGATCGACAAAGGTCAGTTTAAAAGATTTTCGTCAGATTTTGAGGCAGCGAGCCGACCGCTCCTCAACGGTGGAGTGTGTACACGTCACCTGTATTTTTGTAAGAGCTACACTGAAGTTGTTAGTTTGATAAATGCAAGTTATTTCAATGGTTATTCTGTAATATTTCAATCTTCATGTGCTAAAAAGGGCACATATGTTCCTGTAAATGGAGATACGCACTCATTTTTTTGCCAAATAAATGAAAAGCTTGTTGAAATCATCATTGTCTTCCCTCTTGCTATATCAAAATCTCACCTCGCTTTTCCTCAGTTTTGAGTTGTTTTTGACTAATTTGATAGATAAAGACAACTGGGGCTTTGATTGGATAATCAATATGGAATGTGGAGAGATCATTAATTATTCAATTGAGCTGTCTATTGCAGAAATATTGTGTACACATATCTGATTTTCTTTTTTTATGGTTTATTGACTTATATAACCTTTTAGCTTAGGTTGTACTGATTTTTTATGTTTAAATGACATACCTGGCAGATCATTACAAATGCAGATTTTAAAGGATTTCTTTTTTTTTTAAATGTTTGTTTAAAAAAATGTTTTTTTCAATGTCTAATATCTAAGGAGACTATAGGTAACAAGTTAACAGTGTGTGTCTGGTGCATAGCTTTAGCTTTAGCGTTCAGCATTCAAAACTTTGTAACAGTTTAATTTAAATCAATCTCTAGCTTTAAAGCTGCTAAAGAATGTACCGCAAATCAGATTTTGTATTTGACTGACTTTTACATGTACAAGATACAATCATCTTTATTCAAAATCTCCTACAAAAATGTCCTTTTAAAAGGCAGGGTTTTTATTTTTTATTTAACCTCTATTTATACAGGTAATCTCATTGAGCCACAGGGTCTCATTCTCAAGAGAGACAATTCACAACATCACTTACAGACAGACAGACAGATTACAATAGTATACACAATATGCACGACGTACAATATTTAAACGAAAGTGCCAAATAGACTTAAAACGCTAAAGTACTAAAAACAAGAACAGGATTCCGAAGATGTTTTTTTCCAGTACCCTAAAATTTGTTTAAAATCCCCTAGTGGGATCAAGTTGGACAGTTTTAGATCCTGCTGCAGTATATTCCAGGTTGAGGGAGCAAGCTCTGTACATACTGAAGGTGATGAAGGCCTGGGAGCGTAGGCTGTGACTGCAATGCTTGCGTGCCATGTAAATGGTTGGTGTTGGCAATGTTGAAAAGCTAGCAAGATTTGAAAGTAGCATTTCCTCGGGGCTCCTTCTAACCCGTCCCCTTGCCCTGCAGGCTCTCCCCAAACACAGACATGCACAAGCACTGCTGCGTCGCTGCTTCAGAGCACAGCTTCACTCTTTCTTTTCCTTGCCAGGGCAGGCAGCGCATGTAACTGCGGCAGTGGCAACTTCTGCTGACTTTTCTCCTCCATTCTCCAGTAGACTTACATAGTCTATATTCACCATGTTTCCCTTCCGGGATTGCTAGCGTGCCATCAGAAAGTGCAGTCACTCTTTTCCGACGAATGTTACCTTCAGCTTTCTTTGTGTGGGTTAACTGCTCCTCAGATCTCTGCAGGGTAGATCCAGACAGCTAGCTAGACTATCTGTCCAATCTGAGTTTTCTGTTGCACGACTAAAACTACTTTTGAACGTACACACGTTCCACCAAAACAAGTTCCTTCCCGAGGCTATTTTTGCAATGGCACCGTGGCTCTGTCCGGCGCTTAGTGACGACTGTGATTGAAAGAAATGCCAATTAACCAGAGCATGTTTTTCTCCCATCCCGGAATGTTGTGCGGAGGAGGGTCTGGCAAAGCAAGACTAGACTTGTAGTCTGGCGGCGATGACGCGCATTGAGCTCAGGCTCGTTCACGGGACGGGTAAAGTAAGAGCAGCGGGGGCAAGGAGGCATTTCGTTGGCTCTTTCCAAGCGGCCTGCAAGGCAGTGATTGGTGGGCGTTTTTCCAGGATTGCAGCAGCTGCAGATGACGGATCTTCTTGGCTCCTTTTTCAGAGCCCATAAGTTATTTATTGCTGTCGGGCTGTAAAGACCATTTCAAACTGTGTATATATATATATATATATATATATATATTTATATATTAGGGCTGTCAAAATTAACGCGTTAATTTTTGCGTTAATTTTTTTATATTTAACTCGTTAAAAAAAATTAACAAAATTAACGCAGCTGTGTTTGTTTACTTCATGTGGCGGCTGAGAAACGGAATACGTCTCCATAAGAGCAGGCGGCGCTACTCTGTATTTGTAGCATTCGCTATGTCAGGGGTGTTCAACAGCAATGTACCCAAGTTAATAGGTGGGAGGAATGGACTTACCTGAGTACGGGCCAGTCAAGAGTTGAAACATGGACCAGTAAGATCCCAAAAGAGAAAAAAGATGATGTGTTAGAATCCAGAAATGAATGAGCACGGGCTATAAACGGGACCGAGTACTAGTTCCGACATGTTGTCTCGTCAGGAGAGATGCGCCACCGGTAAGCTGCTGTTTCGCTACACTGAGCTGCAGTTTAAGTTTGTTCGTCTGTTGTGCTACTGCTGTGCAATTACTGATATATATATATATATATATATATATATATATATATATATATATATATATATATATATATATATATATACGTATATATATACGTATATATGTATATATATATATATATATATATATATATATACGTATATATATACGTATATATATGTATATATATATATATATAAAGTCTATATTGGAAATAGTTAACAACCCTGCCATTAAGACTGGTCTCATGAAGTCAAAAGTCCAAGGGATAACATCTTGAGCAGGCTCAGGTTTTTAACATATGCAACAGACTACACGTTAGACGATGCATCAGCGGTGATTGGTTTCATGTGATAATCAGTAATTGCACACAGCTCTTTGATGTTGTGTGCAGCACTAAGGGATTCAAGTCAGACAGGATTCTGAAGTTGACAGAAAGAAAACATTGGCTGCACTTCTGTTCTGCTGTTGGGACGAGCCGGTGTAGCCTGGAGGCATCAGTAGAGAGCACATCTGTATTCCAGACAACACCTTATTGTCTCTATGGTCGACTGATGCAGCTGAGGAGCACCTTCATCCTCTGCCTCCAAAATGCACCGCAAATTACTTTGGGTGCTGTTTGGTGCCAGCGGCCATCACACTGGACACTCGAGCTTCCTGTCCAAAGTTAACTGCTGCAGCCTCAGCCAGCCTCGAGGCAGCAGAGACACTGTCTGTGGGAAATACCCTAGTTTGATTTTCCCATATGCTCAAGAGTAATTTATACAAGACTTGCTTGCACTGTTTTTGATGTGTAGTGATCTCTGGAATTTTTAACATGGGCATTTGTACGTTGTGTAAATGTGATCTAATCTGATCTATAGTATTGATTCACAAATTCATATAATCTATTTTTTTTTTTATATGTATCTCTTTATCTTTTTTGAGATTTTCTTTGTTTAAGTCTAAGGTACCGTATTTAAATTGTTACGGGGATGACAGCGATTTCATTTTTTTAAAGTAGCTTTCTTGCTGAAAAGAGGATAGTCTATATGAGGAGAGTACGGTACTCTAGCAAAAACATGTGTCATATGAAGTAGTCTATATCGACCACGTTTCATTTCCGGGATTGTTCAGGTGTTGCCGGAAATTCAAGGTGAATGTCTCTAATCTTTGGCCGGATGTCAGTTTCCTTCCTCTTTCTTTGTGTTGTCACTTTAAACTCCGGTGGATTTATGAGGACTATGGTTAACTGCTCCTCAGATCTCTGCAGGGTAAATCCAGACAGCTAGCTAGACTATCTGTCCAATCGGAGTTTTCTGTTGCACGACTAAAACTACTTTTGAACGTAGACATTCCACCAAAACAAGTTCCTTCCCGAGGCTATTTTGCAGAGGCACCGTGGCTCTGCCCGGTGCTTAGCACCACCCAAGACGATTGTGATTGGTTTAAAGAAATGCCAATAAGCCAGGTCACGTTTTTCTTCCATCCCGGAATGCTGTGTGGACTAGCCAGACCTTCCTCCGCAGTGCTTTGGAGGAAGGTCTGGCAATGCGAGAACATATGAAGTGACTAATAGAGCTCTTGGTTAAAAAGTAAAGGATGCATAGAATAGTCGCTAAACAGGACATTTAGCTATTTCCGCTTCTATTGTGCGATTTGGTGGTTGTGAAAACTATTGTTCCATTAACGTATTATGTTTTTATTGGAGTACACATCTTAAATTCTTGTAGTTATTAATGGCAAGATTAAATGTTACAATTCAATAGTGTTGTATTACTTTGGGGGTAGGGGGTTCCAATTTTTTATTTCTTTGGTGTCAAGGGGATGGTGCAAAGAAAACATAGAAAATGGTGGAGGGGGCCTTGCTTTTTGAAAAAAGAAACTTAAGGTTCACCTCCCCTCTCCACCCCAACCATAAATGTACATTCCCTAATAGTTTTTTTTCAGTCAAACTTGAAAACAAATATTGTCCTCCGGATTTGCCAAATAAATTAATTTGAAGATAGTATTTTTTTCAGTCAGAATGTGTTATGTAACCATAACAATATAACAAACGTAGGAAGAAATGAGAATTTTGAACGAACAATAGAATAAATGTATAAACGAATGACATTTTTAAAGAGACGAGGGTAATAGCTTCCACCTCTTATAAATCTTAAAAAGGGAATTCTGGGTAAGAATACAAAAGCAAACGCAGGCTGTGCTGCTGGAACGAATCCATTGCAGAGACTACAGATTCATTACGGCCACATAATGACTGATTCATTTACCCCCCCCCCTCAGCCCTTTTAAAATAGTTTCAAATTGTTATGAACCTGGAATTCAATAAGTTGCTGAAATGCCTTTATGCTTGTGGCGAATTCCAATGAGGTACAATTAGACCCTTCGGTGCGGTATGGCACAGTTTTTATTCGGTTGAACGTTTCGCTGAGGTTGCCCCGTCTGTCTCTCAGGGAGCCTGCGGTTCCTGCTCGAGTAAACTGCCGTGCCCTCACAAGCATATTCCCATTTTCTGCTTCACTGAACTGGTGGTCCCCAATAATCCTAACACCATCATTTAGTCAGGCAGGCTGTGTTTTCTCTTTTTTTCCACTCAGATTTCTCCGTCCCACACAGTAGGCTTGGATTCCCTGAGCCTAGCAGAGTAGAAATTAATGTGTATAATTTGTTTGCCCCCCTTTTTTTCCATGCACCTTGAAAGAAAGTAGAGAAGAATTCGCCTCGAGAAAAGGTCTTTTAAATTCACACGCTCGTTATTGGAAGCCTCCTTCTCTTCTGATTTCTTCTTACCCTGCTGCTCAGTAGAGAAGGAGTTTTTGAGGAGGCCGCTCCCTTTACTCAAAAAAAAGAGAGTGCTTTTCCATCATCTCTCCCATGCTCTGTCATGCGGACAGCAGGTTGGAACAGGGTGGCTGCTGCGCTTGTGTGCTGAGAGAAAAGGGAGTGCAAGAGCGGGAAAGAATGAGGCCCGGTGATGGAGGAAAAAAAAAAGAGCGAGAATGGGAAGGGATAGGGGGAAGTAAAGCCTTGCTGTGATGCTGGCAGTTGGTCAGATGCTTGTAACTCTCCACATCTAAAGCATAGAGATGAAAAAAATGGAAAGAGCGTATCTATAATAACCAAAACTGGAAGGGACTGAAACAAAATCAAACAAAAAGACACGTAAAAAGCTCAGCCAGATACTGTAGAGGCAAGGGTAATGAAAGCTAAGCCGCCTTGCTTGTCCTTTGCACCATGTCCCTTTTTAAGACGGCAGCATTTTTCCTCTCCAAAGATAAGGATTTGATTATCCAGGACAAGCTCTCCTTAAGCTTAGCCCTCTTAGTTCCACCGGCGGGGAAAGACATCATAGATGAAACAATGTGTTGTGGATATGAATCAAATTGGGAGTGCTACACGCTGGAGAAGCGAAATGGCTGTGTTTACAGAGTTCTGCGCGCAACAAAAGCGGCCACGGCTTAACGCTGATGGACGCAAATCCTGAGTCTCAGTAACTACCCGCTTCGACTTCCATTCCGCACACGCCTGACTACAACTTTGATCTCTCACACCGAGTCAGCTGGCTCCTTTCCGCTAGCCTGGATAAGTCTAGACAGATAACGCACACACAACTTACGCGTTTCTCACGTGCTCACGGCTGCTCGGGCCTCAGACGTGAATGTACAGGATCAGAGGTGAAAATGTACTTCTCACAACAATCCACCTTAAAGGTCCCATGACATGCTGCTTTTTGGATGCTTTTATATACGCCTTAGTGGTCCCCTAATATTGTATCTGAAGTCTCTTTTATATAGACGTTAGTGGTCCCCTAATATTGTATCTGAAGTCTCTTTTATATAGACCTTAGTGGTCCCCTAATACTGTATCTGAAGTCTCTTTTATATAGACCTTAGTGGTCCCCTAATACTGTATCTGAAGTCTCTTTTATATAGGCCTTAGTGGTCCCCTAATACTGTATCTGAGGTCTCTTTTATATAGACCTTAGTGATCCCCTAATACTGTATCTGAAGTCTCTTTTATATAGACCTTAGTGGTCCCCTAATACTGTATCTGAGGTCTCTTTTATATAGACCTTAGTGGTCCCCTAATACTGTATCTGAAGTCTCTTTCCCGAAATTCAGCCTTGGTGCAGAATTACAGCCACTAGAGCCAGTCCCACAATGAGCTTTCCTTAGGATGTGCCATTTCTGTGTCTGTAGCTTTAAATACTATTGAGGAGGAGAGAGGGGGGCCAAGGTGGAGGGTGGGGGTGTGGCCTTGACCAACTGCCACTTTGCTCGTTTGAAAACCATGATGTCTCTCTCTCTCTCATTGGTGGGCCAAATTCTCTGGGTGGGCAAACCAGAGAAAGGGGAGGTAACCTTGCTCCTTATGACCTCATAAGGAGAAGATTCCTGATTGGCCCATCTGAGCTTTCATTTTCTCAAAGGCAGAGCAGGATACCCGGGGGGATCGGTTTACACCATTTCTAGCCACTGGGGGACCGTAGGCAGGCTGGGGGAACTCATATTAATGTTAAAAAAAAAACTCAAAGTGAAATTTTCATGCCATGGGACCTTTAAGAATGAAAAAACTGTTACCCTCTAATACGACCCACGGGAGCGGTTCATAGATTAGCGCCCCCTAGCGGTAGCAGGAAATACGACCTTATATCTAAACCAGACAATGTAACGTCGTTGTTTTAAAACGCGTCGTAAATGTCGAGAAATGGTCGCAGTTTGGTTATGTTTAGGCACAAAAACTACTCTGTTATGTTGGGACACCAACACCAATGACTTTTTTTCAGACATGAGCAGTGATTTACAATTTGAAATTCTGTTGTTACATTACTAAATTAAAAACCCATTCAACGCTGTGTTACTTTGAAGTGTCGGCTTGTTTACGGTCTTACCGGGAGTTTGATGGAGGGTTGAGATCAGTTTGGTCTCTCTGGGCTCAGCTGATAGACTGGTCCCATTTATGTTAGTTTGGCGAAGGGGCTGGAGATTAGGGGCGGTGGTTAGAATCTACCAAAATAGGAGAAATGCACCTCTCTGTAAATCCAAAGTTTATTTTTTATTTATTTTTTTTCTGCTGTTAAAGTCATAAATGTGTTTTTCTTATGTTTACATCCCCTAAAATGTCAGACCTTGGCTATACAGACTTGTATCTGTGCAAGGTTTGTCATTAGAGAAGTGTCCCTCTACTGAAGGGGGACATGTCCGTCCATGCATTTTTCTGAAATTTGAGATTCAAGCAAGCTTGATTAGGTTTGTAACCGATGCGTTAAACCAATCGCTGTGTAATAGAGGAAACCCATTTCGACGAGGGAACGACTTCCACACCGTCAAGGGAACCTAAAAAAAAAAAACTCCAGCGCAGAGTGGACTGTCGGTTACAAGCCAACAGGCTATCCAACAACATAAACAAATAAAAGAAAATCAATACGCTTACCATTCTGATACGTCTGCTAGTCGCCGTTTTTGGACAGGAGGCGGCGGGATCGGGCGGCATCCTGTCTGAACTCGGCGTCAGTCAGACCCGACTCAGACGCGGAGTCTGTTGAGCACTAAAATCGGCGACTAGCAGACCTTTCTGAATGGTAGTAGACTTCCGAGGCTGTACATAGGAACAGCAGTGCTTTGAGCTGCTGTAGGTAACGTCAGCATCCTAAAGTGCTCAACGACAATATTAAGACTCCCTGACGAAGGCTTGTATGCCGAAACGCGTCGGAGTATTTTAAGATTCATGATGACTTAGCCATAAATAAAGGCTTTGTATTTTTCTAAAAGAGAGTGCCTTGGACTTGCCTTTTTGGTTTCTACATTATGATTATCCCATCCAAAGAGCACCTCTAGCTAAAAATTTTTTTGAGTCCTGGAAGCGCTCCGCTACAGACATTTGACAATATTAAGACATTGAAGTTTAACGTTTATCTGATGTTTATTAGCATTGTAACATGCAAACATTTGCTAATTGGCACTAAATACAATGTGAATGTCATTAGTGTTTTTTAAACCAAAGACTTGAACATCTTTCAATGTTGACCCGATGATGACGTTAAGAGAAAGAGCTAAGGGATCAAGTAATTACAACAAACATGCTATGGAGGCCATGAATGGACAAAATTCATTGGCAATCCACCCAGTAGTTTGTTTGATGTTAAATACAGTCTGGTCTTTACTTTACTATCCCCCAAAACTAGGATTCCCACACTTGATTTTCTTAAATAAAAGCCTAATTCTTAAATTATTATTCTGTTTAGGAAGCAGAAAATAAATGTTCATGGAGGATGGTGATTAATCACAGAAGAGACATACAGTTACTGTTTGTTTTTAATTTAACACCTACACCTTACTTATTTCTTCATACTTGTCCTACATGTTTTCCTTTTTTTGCGTGGCTGGCCGGGTGGGGACAAGGGTATGATAAGAAGGGGGGGTGTAAAGTATTTCAGTTGATTTATTTTTTTTTCTTCATAAAAATATTTAAAAAATGGTCTGACTTAAACTGCCAGTGGGTTGTGTTCCTCCATCAAAAACATGATCTCTTCTTCTCTCTCTTTTTCCCTCTCAAACGGCTCTTGTGTGCAGCATCAGAATGTAAACTATCAGAAGCAATTGAGAGTCAGAGATTTGAACTCGACAGCTGGAATTAGTTAGGGCTAAATTACTGTCAGGCCTGCATATTAGTTCATACCTGTCATTCTCTTGGCCTTTTTTCAAAAAGGAATCTTCCAGGTCGCGTGCGCCCTCAAAGTTTAAAGGAACACGCCGACTTATTAGGAATTTAGCTTATTCACCGTAACCCCCAGAGTAAGACAAGTCGATACATACCCTTCTCATCTCCGTGCGTGCTGTAACGCTGCCTGACGGTTCCAGCATTAGCTTAGCCTAGCACAGATCCTGCAGGTAACTGGTTCCAACTAGCCTACTGCTCCAAACTGTGACAAAAGTGACAAAATAACGCCAACATGTTCCTATTTACATGTTGTGATTTGTAGAGTCACAGCGTGTACAAAAAACAACGTAACATGAGACACAGCCGTCTTCTAACTGTAAACAAACTGGGAACTATATTCTCAGACAGGCTTGCTGCTAGCATATCACTCCGCCCAAGTACTATATTCTTCCGCTTGAGAATATAGTTCCCGGTTTGTTTACAGTTAGAAGACGGCTGTGTCTCATGTTACGTTGTTTTTTGTACACGCTGTGACTCTATAAATCACAACATGTAAATAGGAACATGTTGGCGTTATTTTGTCACTTATTGGGAGCAGTAGGATTACTGGAACCATTCCTGCATGTTCTGTGCTGGCCTGATGCCGTCAGACAGCCTTACAGCACGCACGGAGATGAGAAGGGTATGTATCGACTTGTCTTACTCTGGGGGTTACGGTGAATAAGCTAAATTCCCAATAAGTCGGCGTGTTCCTTTAAAGGGCTCGATTTTCTCTCCCATTTCCCGGCGTTTCATTCTGCGAGGCTCAGATGAAGCCATTACTGATCCCTCTGATCTGACGCCTGATATGGTGTCCCTGCCTGAATAAGCTGGCCTGATATATTGCAGGTTGATCTCTGTCCTCTGGAGAACATTAAGCCTCGCTGATTGCACAATATATTCTACCGAGCAGCGGCCAGTCCGTGCCTCTAATTCCGGGGCTTTGTTTTAAAAAAAGAAAAGCCGCTATTACTCAAACAGGAACCCAAGTGAGAAATTTACTCTCCTCAAAAAAAAAGAAAAAAAAACTGTTTTCCCCCCTCCCTCATCACCTGCTGTCAGGGTGCCCTTGTGTAACACTCTGTACTCCTAACTGCTTAAGTGGAGGGCTGAGGATATAACTGTGGGGTTGGTCTTTCAACTGTAAGTGCAAAGACTTAAAAAGAAAGAAAGAATAAAGAAATCCACATCAGATCATCAGAAAATGTTTTACTCTTGTAATGATCATAAGCCCAATAAAAGGCCTTTTTTTTTATCAAAAGAAATCCAAATGCGCAAGATGTACGACTAGTGATAAAATTAAAAGAATTAAAACCAATTCGGCACCTTTTTAATCACCCCTTCTGTTGCGACATCAGACATCTTTTAGGTTTGTAAGATCCAAGGATTTTTTTTTTTTTTATCTCCCTTTGACTATCTCTGATGCCAACTAAAGGGAATGAGGGATTCACCCAATTAATTTACTGAAGCCGGTAATAAAAAAAGGCTGAAAAGCAAGCGTCCCAGTGAATGCCCTTGCAATTCAATTAATTAAGTAGAGTGCGCATTCCGCTACACATGAAACACAGTTTAGTTATAAGATGGTGTCGTGGTGCTAATAGAGAGGGGAGCTGAGACTTTTGTTAGCGCTGCGGATGCATATAGCTGTACGGGCATCTCAGAGTTACGAGACTTCCGTTACTTTAGACTTCATATGCGAACTTGAGAGCCAAGTTCGTGAAGCTGCAATAAGCGGTGTGCACTGTGTTGTGTGTTATTCAACTTCAGACTTCCTTGTGTAAATGGTAGTCAACAAAATTGATGTCCACCACTGAGATATTAAACAAGCATAATTAAAGCTTTTGTCAGAGTCATCAATATTTTCCTACTCTCTCCTCTAAATGGTTGTTGGGGGGGTGGGTGGGGAAGACATTTGTGGTGGAGACTACTGCTCCAGTACACTGATACACACACCGATTGTGGTTCGTGGTGCGTTTTAGTCAGGAAACAGTAAATAAAAGAGACTCTGAGAGATACCAAATGAAATTATTTCAACAGAATTACTTTATCTTTTTGTGGCTTTTTTATGCCTAGATTGCAGACAGAAAAAGAGAGAGTATGTTTTCATCTCTGTTTTATTTGGTTAAAAAAACTGAGCTTGAAACGTTGCTAATTTTGCCAATTGTCTGGAAATTTGGTTAAAATATGCATTAGATTTGGATGGAAATTTAACTAGAGAGATGCAACAAAGGTTTGACCCAATGTGACTCAAACCAGGGATGTTGTGCTTCATAAACACCGTTTTTAATACCAATTTCCATAAGTTTAGTTTGAGTAATTCAAAAACATCCTGGTGGTTCGCTAGATATTAGATGATGATGATACATAGCATACAATGCATCACTGTTATTGGGACATTTGAACAATGTGCTTTACAGCACAGATATACAGTATGTTCTGTATCCATTGCACACATCCATCTCAGGTTTTTGGGAACAAATCCCTTTTTGACAGCAGACATTTTGACTTGACATTTGAGCAGTAAAAACACAGGTGGAATTAACAACATTAATTATGGCTGCATTCCATTTAGATGAGCTTCCCACTGAACAAAAGTGAAGCCTAAATATCCCGGATACTGGCGCTGCCATGTTGTAATTTTGGAGCCAGAGTTTGCACAGTAGTGATCGGGGCAGTGAAGCAGCTACTACCTAAAATTACAGAAACCATCTTTGGGGAAAAATGTATTTGATGTGTACTTTTTGACGTGATTTTTTTTTTTGTCAGCCCATGTCCCATCCGCTAAAATAGAGGGTTTTTGACGTTTATCGGTGTTTTTTGCCCCCAACAACGGCTCCCTCCAGGCAGCGCTTCCAGGTTAGGGTTAGGTGCCTTGAAGTCAACGGTCGCAGCGCTGCCTTGAAGTCAATTAGGCATTGGTTAGGGTTAGGGTTAGGTGCCTTGTAGGCAGCGGTCGCAGCGCTGCCTGGAAGGAGCCGTTGGGGGGGGCAAAAAACACCATTGAGTGTTTATGACCTATACTGCAGCCAGCCACCAGGCGGTGATCCAGATGTTTTGGCTTCACTTATACAGTACAGTATATGCATTAACTAATTAAATTAAAAAGAAGCAGATTGTTCAATTTGTGGGCCGTGTACTCCTTATCACGTGTTTTTCATATACTGTTTTAACTGTTGTTAGATGTAAGATGTAGAAGAAAAAAAAAGGCCAACCTCAAACAACAAATGAGCGCTGTGTCTCTTTTTGGCGTTATGTAATGTTCTGTGCTGAAGGAAATGCCTGTCAGCCAAAAGTTCCTCATCCACAGCGTATCAAAGGAAACACCTTGTCTGGCTGCAAGCTGCAGCGTACACGTAAAGATTACCTTCACAGCCAGCATCTTTCAGAGAGAAATCGACAGAATGGTGAAATAAGTAGAGATAAAGAGACAAAGTCACACTTTCACTCTCAGTTCCAAGCGACCCTCTTGTAAAACCCAGGAAATAATCAATTACTTTTTTTACTGCCATGTTTGTCCACTTCAAGCTGGCATCAAAGCTCAGTTCAGTCGAGGGAGATGAATTCGGCTGCGTTTGAAAAAACATCTTTGATTTACGCATAAATTTGACTGCAATGCATTACCAGAGGACACGCGTCTGCAGGAAAATCCAAGAGGCTGAGCAGCTTCTTAAAGAGCAACTTTGTTTACATCGCTCGCGTAAACTTTGCTGGTGTGCTTATTTTATCAAACACTCGGAAAACTGTCAAATAAAATTTCATACTGCCAATCTCTGATGTCTTTAAAGGTCCCATGGCAAAATTTCACTTTATGAGGTTTTTTAACATTAATATGAGTTCCCGCAGCCTGCCTATGGTCCCCCAGTGGCTAGAAATGGTGATAGGTGTAAACCGAGCCCTGGGTATCCTGCTCTGCCTTTGAGAAAATGAAAGCTCAGATGGGCCGATCTGGAATCTTCTCCTTATGAGGTCATAAGGACCAAGGTTACCTCCCCTTTCTCTGCTTTGCCCACCCAGAGAATTTGGCCCACCCATGAGAGAGAGAGAGACATCATGGCTTTCAAATGAGCAAAGTGGCAGTTGGTCAAGGCCACACCCCCACCCTCCACCTTGCCCCCCCCTCTCTCCTCCTCAATAGTATTTAAAGCTACAGACACAGAAATGGCACATCATAAGGAAAGCTCATTGTGGGACTGGCTCTAGTGGCTGTAATTCTTCACCAAGGCTGAATTTCGGGAAAGAGACTTCAGATACAGTATTAGGGGACCACTAAGGTCTATATAAAAGAGACTTCAGATACAGTATTAGGGGACCACTAAGTCTATATAAAAGAGACTTCAGATACAGTATTAGGGGATCACTAAGTCTATATAAAAGAGACTTCAGATACAGTATTAGGGGACCACTAAGGTCTATATAAAAGAGACTTCAGATACAGTATTAGGGGACCACTAAGGCCTATATAAAAGAGACTTCAGATACAGTATTAGGGGACCACTAAGTCTATATAAAAGAGACTTCAGATACAGTATTAGGGGATCACTAAGTCTATATAAAAGAGACTTCAGATACAGTATTAGGGGACCACTAAGGTCTATATAAAAGAGACTTCAGATACAGTATTAGGGGACCACTAAGGCCTATATAAAAGAGACTTCAGATACAGTATTAGGGGACCACTAAGGTCTATATAAAAGAGACTTCAGATACAGTATTAGGGGATCACTAAGGTCTATATAAAAGAGACTTCAGATACAGTATTAGGGGACCACTAAGGTCTATATAAAAGAGACTTCAGATACAGTATTAGGGGACCACTAAGGTCTATATAAAAGAGACTTCAGTTACAGTATTAGGGGACCACTAAGGTCTATATAAAAGAGACTTCAGATACAGTATTAGGGGACTACTAAGGTCTATATAAAAGAGACTTCAGATACAGTATTAGGGGACCACTAAGGTCTATATAAAAGAGACTTCAGATACAGTATTAGGGGACCACTAAGGTCTATATAAAAGAGACTTCAGATACAGTATTAGGGGATCACTAAGGTCTATATAAAAGAGACTTCAGATACAGTATTAGGGGACCACTAAGGTCTATATAAAAGAGACTTCAGATACAGTATTAGGGGATCACTAAGGTCTATATAAAAGAGACTTCAGATACAGTATTAGGGGACCACTAAGGTCTATATAAAAGAGACTTCAGATACAGTATTAGGGGACCACTAAGGCCTATATAAAAGAGACTTCAGATACAGTATTAGGGGACCACTAAGGTCTATATAAAAGAGACTTCAGTTACAGTATTAGGGGACCACTAAGGTCTATATAAAAGAGACTTCAGATACAGTATTAGGGGACTACTAAGGTCTATAAAAGAGACTTCAGATACAGTATTAGGGGACCACTAAGGTCTATATAAAAGAGACTTCAGATACAGTATTAGGGGACCACTAAGGTCTATATAAAAGCATCCAAAGAGCACCATGTCATGGGACCTTTAAACTCTCTACCTTGCAACTGAAATGCATTCTGGCCAAAGTCTCAACTGCTTAGCTCTGAGTTCTCACAAACAATGTGTCTCCAAATTCCACTTTTCAAGTAAACATAAATTACATATGTTATATCAGTTCATCAGCAACTTTTTGAATATACTTGCCAGTAACAAAGCACATTGTTTAGTTCCAGGAAGTTTTACATGATTTCTTTTTTACTTTTCACGGTCCTATTGTCTGCAACGCACAAACAGAAAATACTGCGCGCTCTGGTAGTAGTCGACAATGGTTGAACAGCAGTCTCTCTCACAATATGACACATAAGTAACTATTCTCCCACCTCCCACTGCCTGTCACTTACAAAACTGCCATATTGATTTTTGCATCCTGTGTAACTACAGTAACTCTCCCATTCTCCCAGAACAGCATGACTGTTTAAAGGTTTAGTCTGCAGGCTGGTTATTATCCTCTTGTAGAGTGTCAGAGCTTTTTGATAAAGCTGAGGGGACCAAACATGCAGAATGAGTGAATTCTAATTCAATGTAGCCCCAAATTGGTTATGTGATGCATCACACCTAACCTGATAATCAGACCGAATTGCCATTGTGTGTGTTTTAATTCGTTCAGCCTGACATCATGTTCATCATGTTGGCAGATATTTTTGGGAGGAGGATTATTTTGTTCTGTTTTGCCTTAACTAGTCTTGCATTGCCAGACCTTCCTCCACAGCTCTGCGGAGGAGGGTCTGGCTAGCATTCCGGGATGGGAGAAAATGTGTTTTGTTGAGAGCAGAGATCTGAGGAACAGTTAACCATAGTCCTCATAAATCCACCGAAGTTTAGAATGGCAACACAAAGAAAAAGGAAGGTGACGGATATCCAGCCAAAATAAGGGACATTCGGCAGAATTTCCGGCGGGACCTGACCTAGTGTTAATTTTGTCACCTATTTTTAATTTAGCCTTAGTCTTGTGCCAAATCTCCTTGTTAGTTTTAGTCATATTTAGTCATTCACATATCTTTTTTTGTTTTAGTCGACTAAAAGTCTCGTCATTTTAGTCTAGTTTTAGTCAAAAGAGAACTCAGTGTATCTTAGTCAAGTTTTAGTCAAAACATTTTAGTCTTTTTTTTTTTAAATAACAAATTATTTCTGAGATTATTTCTGATAACCATTTCAGTCAAATAGTTATATAAAAATAAATTATATAAAGTTATATAAATATCAAGCCTCTTCCATATTTCACCAGTAAATTTTTTTTAAACGACAAAAACAACCACTGAATGGGAAAATGGTATTTTACAATAACAATGAACGCAGCACGAGGCTGGCGAGGCGAGTTTGAAGTGAACGCAACATGTGTGTTGTTTTTCAGACAACGGCAGCTGCAGACTGTCGTACGTCCCCCGGTTGGAATCCTCTCCAGTGAAATACAGACACACATTTACACCGTTCAGCTGTCAGCATTTTAACCGTGTTTACTCCAGCTGCTAGCTAACGGTAGGCTAACGTTACCTGCTGTCAGGTGTAGTGTTAACTAGCTAACGGTAGGCTAACGTTACCTGCTGCCAAGTATAGTGTTGACTAGCGTCCCGTGCAACGATGTTTCGGTTGCCTCTAACGTCTGTTAATGAGCATCAGAGAGAAGAGCAGGCATTTAAGTGGCACCGAAATCCATGTTGCTATTCGGTCCAGTAGATAACGGTCGTTAAGGCACCGGCCGGTGCCGTATTAGCACCGGGTCTCTCTACCCAGCCCTAGTAACAGCTGAATATTCTATCTCATGATGGAGACGATTGTAGACAAAAATGAAGAGAGATTTTATCTTAGTTTTTATTTTATGCAAAGCATTTTAGTCTCGTCTTTTTTCGTCAATAATAATGCATGTTAATTTAGTCTTAGTCAGCGTTTTTGGACATTGGCGCAGTCTCGTCATCGTCTCGTCTTGGTCATGGAAAAAAAGGTCGTTGACGAACATATTTAGTCTCGTCTCATCTCGACAAAATTAACACTAACCTGACCAATCGCGGAAATGAAATGTTGTCAATATAGACTATGCCTAGGGCATATGGGCGTGCAGCCCAGTAGCCGAGCCCATGTAGTTAGCAGTAACTGAGTATATAGCAGCAGTTTAAAAAAAAATCACCAATAAAGGTAGAATATACAGAAAAGCATGATAGGTGCCCTTTAAACATTGTTGGAAAACTTTAGGTTAATGTAAGTACACAACTCAACAAAATTCTATGACATAGGTCTAGTGGTTTTACACATTTTAATACGGTTACACATCATCTCTTTAAGAGACAGGGTTGCTTCATCATAGTGCCAGACTATCCCACGTTATAGGTCTTTGATTGCATTCCTGTGTTCCTGCCAATCTCCTCATTGAGATGGGCTTCATGCTAGAATATTCTCATTGAGAGTATTAATAGTTCATGGACAGGTTGTTTTTTTTGGAGGACAGGGTGAATTTAAAAAAGCCACCATCAACAGCCCTGACTATCCCAATCAGACGTTTAGCCTGGTCCCAGACCCGCCTGCATCGATTGAGCAGTAATGATCATCCAGTCACACTAATTACGCAATTATGCACACTAGAACAACAGTTTGAGCCATGGGTGTTTTCCTATCACGTGAAAAATCAAAGCTGAGAGGCACAAAAACGTAGGCGGAGAGGGAACGGGAGGAGGAAATAAAAGGGATCGGGGGCTGCATTGTAAACAACCCTAGGCACCACACATGGTTCATATGAGAAGCACGGCAAAAAAAAAAAAAAGCTCATCACATTCACAGATGGCTACCCAATCCAAGGCAAATGTCAAAAGGACTCACATGACAGCCAGAGCACCTGTGAAAAGAGCACAGCACGGAAAAACATGATGGATTTACAGATGGTTGTATGTGCACAGAGATGATGGAAAGCCCATCACAAAGGTCTCTGTATCATCTTATTTTCAAGGACATTAAATCGTAAACACCCCCATATGGTCAGGATGTTTATATTTCCTGTTATAAAGTATAGAAGGAGCCAAAACCAAGTATTTGTTTCTCTTTGAGATTAAATCAAACTCGTAGGGAGAGAATCAATGAGATCCGGTCAAATAAAACGTGCTTAGCGTGTCACATTAAGGCTAACAAACTACAAAAAGACACTGTTTTATGGAGCAATCTCTGTGAGCACTCAGGTTCTTTACAGGCTGCTGTTTCACTGAAGGTCACTTCTAACTAAATGTAAATTAGCAAGTATTTCCGCTCCCACTTTTCGTATTATTTCACATTTTGCTCCCTCGGGAGGATTTGAATGACAAAGCTCTGCTCAGCTTTTAGGCTAAGGGCATAAGAGTCCGCACAAAGCCGCATTCTCTCCAAGCCTATTCCCATCCAATGCATATGCTAATTCTCCATGTCACAGCTGATCGACGAACTTCCAGTATGAAACACTTTACAGTTCAATTTATTCAAACTAGCTTTTCAAAAAAATGTATCCGGATGGTAGCAAAATATCCAAGAAAGACGCCTTGTTTGTGAAGCTTCGGTCCCCCAGCCAGGCAGGCAGGGATCAAAGATAGTCTTATTCCCAAGAAAAAAAAACTAATACCAGGTTAAAGCATAATGTATCCTTTTGCATTTGAAACTCGCTGCTATGGAAGATTTAAAATGCCTGAATAAAAACTAATCAAACACAGAAAAAATGGTAATAAAGTGGAAATAATTGTATGTCCTTTTTACATACATATTTGTTAAATTACAATTATTTTGCTTTTTTCTTTAATAACTGAATTCATTTTTTATTTTGTTTTTAATTTAGGTTGTTTCCATTGCAAGAAACTTTCCTATAGAACCAAAAACCTTTTTTATGGAACTCGACCAGGGGAAACGAGGACCAACTTTAGTTCCTGTTATTGAAGTCAAAAAGCTAATTGTCCTTTGACATATGTTTTTCATTTAATTGTGCCACATGAAATGCACACATAAAAAGGAAAACAATGTGCGTTGTATTTCATTTTAGCTCTGTGTTTGATTTGCCGTTTTAAATCTTCCGTAGCCTGCAGTCAGATCATTAAGACGGTTAAATAAAATATCACCAGTTATCCCATTAGCCCATGCCTGTGTGTTTGTGCATAAAGCAGCTCGAACTGCTTTAAATAGGATAGTATCACTCAAAATAATCTACAGCAGTGTGTCTGTGTGTGTCTGTGTGTGCGTGCGCGCTTTGAACATAAATGAACAATAGACATCCAGGACGATCAGGGGTGTGCGTCAGAGGTGATTTATAATTGAAAACATTGACATATCAAAGAGTTTAAATTTGGTGCTCAAAGTGGTTCTGCAAACACTTTTGGCATAATGGTGTTGATGTGTGTTATTACAGGTTAACCTGCAGATAGAGTACGATTCTAAAATTCTGGATGGTGGTAAAGTTCGAAGCATCAGATGTGAGAAAAAAGCTTTGATGAAACACATTTGCATACGTAGATACCTCTCCTGTTTCCTCTTTGTTTGTCTGCTCTTGTGCTTCTTTAGCATCTGTTTCCCCACCTGCTAGAGAAAAAGGGATATTGTCTGCTGTTGGGGATGTTAACTCTGCTCTGCCTGTCTGCTCGCATTGCATTCATTTCATACGTCTGAGCCTGTTACCTTCCATGTTTAGACAGTGATCCAATTATGGTTTTATGTCTTTGTGGGTGTGTTCGGGCAACTTTGCAGGACCTGCGTTGGTTCAAAGCAACAGCTTGCCCTGAGGGTGTAACAATAATCTGGATCAAGCAGTGCAAGATGAGGCTGCCTCGATTCTAACATATGGGACTGGAGAAGGCAGACAGATTGGAGTCTTCATTATACAAACATTTCATAGCGGCGTAGCGGCTCTCTGGAAGGAAAAACAACCTCGTTGGTGCAATTAAACCTCCACAGAGAGCAAAAAAAAAGAGGCTTTTTTTTTATTTCTTAATGTGAATAGGCGGTAAGAAAAGAATATTCTAATCAAAGTTAACACAGAATTCAATGTGATCATGGTTTAACGTTCACTCTTGACTTTGTTTTCTCGACGGTTGTTTCCAGTCTTACCACTTAGATAGCTGTTCTGGAGCTTTTGATCGTAACACATGGTCTTCATCAGCAGATGAAGGCATACTGTACATGATGGAGTTTAAAGGATGTACTGTAGTAGTTCAACTTTATAGCGTTTTGGGGACTTGTGAGAGACAGATTGTAAAAACAACGGTTAACAAGGAAGAAGCGCATGCTGAGATATCCTGTTGCAGCTTCCGATTCCTCCCTTTCCCACAATGCAACTTGATAGCGTATTTGATTAAACCCCCTCGTGCCTGGTAAAAACCCTTGTCTATCAAACTCGACACCTCCAGTTTATGGACCCTGGGAGGGGCTGAGTGCTGCTGGGATCACATTAGATCTAATAGAAAATGACAGCGGTTTTATTAAAACGCTGATTGGCATCTTTCCTGCAGCAAATCTGTCACTGACTACCAGGATATGTATTAGTCTTAGGGCCCTATCTTACACTCAGCGCAATTGCCTTTGTACACCGACGCATGTATCGTTCCTATTTTGCACCCGACGCACAGCGGACTTTTCCCTCCACAGACGCACGTCGGTAAAATAGGGAATGTATTTGCGCTCCTGGGGGCGGTTCAGCGAAAAGAGGAGGCGTGTTCAGGCGCAAACGTTCCCTGGTTCCCCAGTTTCAGAAACCAATTCCGCCACTGACCAGGAAAAACCTGGTCTAAAGTCAGTAGCGCCCTATGCTATTTTAGGGGCGCATGCTTGGCCATAATGTAGCGTGTGCACAACGCGCATACACCTTGCTTCTCTCATCTACACGCAGCAGTTCCCATTTTTGCAAACCATACATAATTACAAGGAAAAATATTACTGAAAATGCACTTCAGGTGTTTGGATCGGGCAGGAGGCACTTTACAGTATAGTCCTCAAAAAGTCCCAGCATTCTTTGTGGCTTGTTGTGTTTTACACAACATTTCCATGAATCATGGCTGTGTTGATGACATAAATGAGGAAATATTAGAGGACTTAAGGAGACGTGAGGTTGAACTAAGGCGGGATTGGACACTCCGGCGGAATCTGGTCCGGGAGTAATGTGCTCCTGATGGAGCGGGTGGACGGAGATGGAGTGGGGGGAGGAGGAAGGGGCACAACAGGAGCAGGTGGTGCGTTCGGAGGCCCACGCTCCATGGCTGCAGCAATCCTCTCCAGACTTGAGGAGATGCGCCTGAGAGGAGCAGCAACATCGCCACCCGGCCAAGACAGGCATTTATTACGTTGCCGCATCCCGGACAGCTCCCGCTGGCCTGCGCCAGGCAAATCCGCCGTCATAATAGCAATCCGCCATGGAACAAGCGCGACTGCTCTTAAAGGGAATGCGAGACTCTTATTGATTTATTGCACGTTACGCCCAAACCACACCTAGCTACCTCAGACCAACCCATTTTAGATTTGCGTCGGGTGCAAGAGTCATTTATCCCGCCGGTATAATAGCAACAGCGCCCGAGATCCGCCCACAAAGCTATTTGCTGTTCACGTTTGATACTTGCGTTTCAGATCGTTAAAATAGGGCCCTGAGACTTAAAGGTCCAATGTGTAGGAATTTCTCCCATCTAGCGTTGAGATGAAAGTACGTATTACAGCTACGGTAGTCTTCACGCTTCTCCTTTTTCTTTTTCTGGGCAAAGAAGAAGACTCCTGTTCCTGAAATTTTTATTTTGAATACGTGTGGTCAGGGGCGATTCTAGGGTCAGAGCTTTAGGGGTGCTGAGCACCCAATGAGCCCCACTGCCACCACCCACCCTCTTTTCACACAAAAACCAAAAATATGTCTATTGAAAAATAACTTTATCATTTTAACATTGGTTTAACTAACTCCAACATCCAGATTTTTTTTCTTTTTTTTGAGACCTTTTCAGAGCACCAGCTTAATTGTGAGAGTTCACACAGACAGCCCCCTGTAACAAACACAAAACCTTCTTCACTCAGCTGGTTTTCCTGGTCGCCGCACTTTATTATGAAGAAATGTGGTGAAAAATAATGTTACAAAAAGTAAATGTAATATAGGCTACTTAATGCCAATAAGTTAGTATAGGAGTATGAGTAGTTACTGTTTTGCTTGCCACTATTCTCTATATGTCAATTTATTGTTGTTGTTTCCTCACCTGGTTCTTCCTGCATGCTCTCCCTCTCCCCTTTCTCCATCTCCCTCTCTTTCCCTTGGCACTGACAATCATACACAAATATATTTTAAGCCGGAGAGTTGAGGTCAGTTTGTCATGTCACAAAAAATGTTATGGAGACCATTTACAGATTCTAAGGATATGATCAAAAGGCACACAGAGGAGTGTCATTTTAAATGTCTTTATTATTATTATTATTATTGGGCTTAGAAACTTTTTTTAAATCACAAATTCCTTTCACAAGAGAAGCTGTATTCTCCATTGTGGGTTTGAAATAAATAAAAAAAAATAAAAGCAGGGGACCATTGCCTAGATAAGTAATTTGATACAACAGATAGCTGGTTTGCATTATCTGTTACTTTAGCTTGACACTTTTCAGAAGAACAAAAAAAACAAAAAACAAGACAGAGGTCATTATGGACTGTCCCTAGTCTCTCTCCTGAATCTGTCTTTTTTGCAATGAAATTTTTTTGTATAGTTCTTTAAAAATAAAAAGGAAACTTGTTTTGGGGAGAATAATAATTATTACTATTAATTAATTACTCTGGGCTGAGATTTCCTAGGAATCTCACCAAAAAGGCTCAGGATGCTGCAAATGTTGGTATAATATGAAAATGGCTGGTGGATTTAAGACAAAAAATAATAATTTATTGAATGAATCAAATATGAATATATATGTCACTGTCAGTGGCTTGTTAATCTTTACATTGTTAGTTAATTTCCTATCCTGGCCACAAACACATTCATACGGTTTGATAAAGTACTTATTGGACTTTAACTTATCATTGCACTTACAATAACGAGCGTAGCTGTCCTCAATTTAGGTCATCGTGTCGTCTCATCTGCGTTTTTTCCTGCATCCACCGTGTGTGATTGTGTGTGTGTGTGCGCGTCAGTCGCGGGGGAAATGGAGCAGCAGCCCCACCCGCTGCAGAGAGCCAACAGTATTCAAACAGCAGCGGCTTCAATGACTTTATAGTGAAAAAACATTACAGCGTACAGTGATGTTAAATTGTATACAGGTTGGCAGGACGGTCTAAAATGTTTTGCACGGTCTTTCGCTGTATGTTTTCGTTGGTCAAAGTGAGATGTTCGAGTCACACACACGTCTCGTCTTCATAACAGAAACAAGGAAATTAATTTGACCCGTTCTCACTCCCGCTTGGTCAGTGGCTGCACGTGGGACTGCTGGGATTGTCGCGAGTAATGGAAATGCGATAGGGGGCCCCGGCTGTCAATCAATATCTTCCAGTGATGCGGGCCCCTGATTGGTCCGGGCCTGTTAGCACCGCTTACCCTGCTTACCGATAGTTACGCGTCTGCCTGTGAGGTTATCATTTGACAGCGAAAATACGAAAGGCGGAGCAGTATGTCCTGTATGTCCCTTACCGGCTAACGTATTTCAAGACGGAGCATGAATATGGAGCGTCTAGCCCAGTTCATGTGAATGCAAATGTAAAATTTCAAGCCAAAAGGAATACTTGGAATTGATGATGGTGGTAATTATTCATGAAAAAGGACAAGTTTGTGAACGGGCAACACAGACTTTGATAATGAACAACTAAACACGTTACACACTGGACCTTTAACATCTCTAGTAAGCAGTGTTACATGAGCATTATGGCATGTACGGTAACATTTTGTTTTGGATCGCTGAAGATATTGATGATAGGCCAGCATATTTGAAAAGAAGAAAAGGCCTCATTACTTTGTAGAAAGTTAAGTAGTGGTTATTAAAACTTAATGTTTTGGCCAGGGCCTTTTTCTAAGTTGACAGACAACAAAGCACTCAGCATATTTCTTTAACTTCTCATCCAATTATCTCTCATTTCGTTCAGTTTCCCTTAAGTGAGTTTGTTTGTTGCAAGCATGTGGTTTCCTTAGGATTCCAATAACATCTTAGGAGGAAAGTTTCTGCTACATTCGACTTAAATTGGCTCAAAATAACTTGAAGTGATGTCACATTCTCTGCGTTTAGCCAGTTTCCATTTTGAATAAAAATATGTTTTGACTGCAGATATTTCCAGCCGTTTTCTTCCACGGTTTGGCTCTATGACTAGAACCGACGTTATTATCATCAACAGTACCACCGTCAAATATCTGTCTACAATAGAACCATTGATTGTGAGGTATTTATTAAGCATTATAGAGTAGCTGCTCAGCAGATGAACTGTCATTGGTACCTTGAGTTGAGGTGTGCATGTGCATTTGCATGGGCCAGGACACTCTTGAAAAAGAGATTTTTAATCTCAATGAGTTTCTTCCTGGTTAAATAAAGGTTAAATAAAAATAAATAATTTGTTGGCTTGAATAAAGAGGTACTGTGTTAGAGCTGAAGCCAGAGTGGTTACCATGGAGAGTCCTGATGGGCCGTGGTTATTTGAGCCGATGTCAAAAGATGAAAAGGGTTATCTCGCTCCTTTTTTAACTTTATCTCTTCAACCATATTGTCCCTCCAAACCAATCCTTTTAAAGTCTGTGCTCTCGCTATTTCTTTATTTTTTTATGACAGAGAGAAAGAGATATTACCCTCTGTTCTCCACCTGGGGGAATTCTGAATAGCAGTCTTCCCATTGATGGCAGGTAATTGTGTCCCTGCCTTGCTTAGGAAACGGCAAAGTGAATGCCAAAATATGCCAGTAGACAATACATTAAAGAAGGAAATGTAAACATAATTACAAACTGGCCAGTGGGCAGCAAAGCCTCACACTCCGGCATTCATGGACAGTAATGGCAGCTAGCATTCTGGATTTGGACCCAAATTGATCATTTTATACACAAAATATGTGCTATTAAAGCATGCCTCGGGGAGAGAGCAGTCACTGACTGTCCACCCTGCATTCATACACCCAACTAGAGGCAGAAACCTGGAAACCATGACTGCTTTCAAAGGACGAAGGAGGAGGTGGGAGAAAATGGAAGTGGAAGACAGCAAGGCTGTTAATAATTAATTCGGCAGAGTTTTGGTCCTGGGAGGCCAGAGGAAAATATATTGATGTTTGAAAAATGCTAATTAAAGAAAGGAGCACACTTTGGTTTGGAAGGCATCCGTCTGCCCAGGCAGTTTGAAATCTTACTGCTGCCTGGGCTAATGGTGCTAGTAATGCCTTTTGGGGGAAACACGGCATGAAACACAGAGGCGGGAGCTAATGAGTCTCGTGGACCTCTCCGGCACACAGGATGAGAGCGATGGAGAAAAGATGCTGAAAGGGAAGAAGGAGCCACAGCTGGTGCAAGACGTCTCATATTCTTTTAAAAGTCTCTGGCAAATGAGGGAGAGATGAGTACAACTGGATTCACACGCACCCTGTAGGCACTCTGCTGGCAGAAAATATTAAGTCACCCAGCACATGGAAATGCCATACTGTACTATGAGTAGGGCTGCAGCTATCGATTATTTTAGTAATCGAATATTCTACCGATTATTCCATCGATTAATCGAGTAATCAGATAAGAAACACTTAGTAAGAAATACTTAGTAAGCAGCAATAGTAAATATTTATTATTGCCGTTTACTAAAAAAAGGAAACCTGTAGCTTGTGTATATATACAAAAGACAGGTTTCCTTTTTAGAAAAAAGCAAAAAAAATGATTGCCAAATTCCAATACCCTTAAAAAAAACAAAAACATTACAATAGTACATTTTTGGTGGCCCAAATGTTAATATTTTTCACCCCCATTCCCCTTCTTGCCTCTGGCTCTTTGCCCTGGATATGCAAAAGAGCTGTTCACTGACCAGAGGGTTTACAGCAGGGCTACTCAACTACACTGTTCTGGGGGACACATTTTCAGAAGCCTAATACACAGTGAGGATTATAGATATATCTATGGTGAGGAGAAAGAATAAAGAATGCATGATGACGTCATTCACGTGCATATTAAGTGGCCATGCTGGGGGGAGGAGCCGGTGTGTCTCTGGCAGCGGCTACATTTCCAAACATTTAGAAGCAAACTAATAAAAAGTTAGACTACAAACCGACAGCTTTCATTTTAGCTTGTTGGTAAAACATGGCTGTTAGCAGAGTAGCATGCTGTAGGCTAGTTGTGTAAAACATCGCTATTAGCAGAGTAGCATGCTGTAGGCTAGTTGTGTAAAACATCGCTATTAGCAGAGTAGCATGCTGTAGACTAGTTGTGTAAACGCGGTGGGCGAAAGCAGCAGACGTTAGCTACCTTGTGTCGGGTTGGCTCCGTGGAATGGATGAGTACACTGGAGGTTTGTTACAGAGGTGATGTAGCAGCATGTTTGCAGCTTAAAATGATCCCAAACTTTCTGTGATTTTCTCTCGCCTGTCTCTCCTCTTAGACCCTCGCTATTTTCGTCTTCTTTCATTTGTAATCGGGCCGTCTTGTGTTTATATACTGTCCGTGCTTGTGTTGTGTCCGCAGAAGCGCAAACCTCATGTGCGCTAGTAATAATCCTCCGTGCGGAAACACAGTGAGCCGTACAACCATAATTACATTGATTTTACGAAGCTTCAAGGCAAAGAATTTGCTTCGAGCATTTTTTGTAATCAAATTATTCGAGTTATTCGAGGAATCGTTGCAGCCCTAACTATGAGTACTATTGGTTTCACACAGCACAAGCAAGACAGAGAAAGTAATGTGAAATTACATGGAAACAATCTCACCTGTGCACTCTTCCATTTCTGCGGCTGTTTCTAGTCAAAGTGTGAATGATTTTTTTTTTTTCTATTGACAATTTATTTTAAAAAGACTTATATATAGATGCAGCACCAATGTATCTGCACAATTGAAAGAACATCAAGGATAACACAACAAATATTATAGGAATTCCAGTGTGCCAAATCTATCTTGTAGATGTAAAGATATTTCTCACTGAACACTTGGATCTATGTTAAAGATCAGGGGATCACTAGGTCTGGCTAGTCCACTCAGCATTCCAGAATGGGGGGGAAAACGTGCTCTGGTTTATTGGCATTTCTTTAAACCAATCACAATCGTCTTGGGTGGCGCTAAGCCCCGGACAGTATGATGGTGCCGCTGCAAAATAGCCTTGGGAAGGAACTTGTTTTGGTGGAACATGTGTACGTTCAAAAGTTGTGTTAGTCGTGCAACAGAAAACTCAGATTGGACAGATAGTCTAGCTAGCTGTCTGGATTTACCCTGCAGAGATCTGAGGAACAGTTAACCATAGTCCTTATCAATCCACCGGAGTTTAGAATGCCAAGACAAAGAAAGTGGAAGGTGTGGGACATCCAGCCTATAAACAGGGCCTCCTGCAGAATTTCGGGCGGCACCTGAACAATCCCGGTGGAGCGTCGTCTATATAGACTAGTGGAATCACCAAAGCCATTACGATTCACCCTCTGGGGACCCTGAGTGTCTGTACCAAACTTATGGCAATCTGTCCAATTACAGTCATTCAAAGACATTTACCTAAAAAACAAAAGTGTAAATGTCACGGTGGCACTAAAGGAAAAGTCAGATGATCACCAAAGTCAATAGGATGCATCCACTGTGGACCATGACTGTCTTGACAACATACACCCAGTAGTTGTTGAGATGTTGCCATCCCATGTGCCATGCTGCTAGTGTGGCTAAGAAATAAACACAACTACATAGAAGCATTCGGCTCACACACATGCTTTCATTTCTGTGCCTGTTTCGCATAAACGGTTGTTCAATTTATGGGCCTTATCATTTCTGCATTCTATTAAACATTCCTATGCCTGTGCATTTCCAGGACAATAGAAGACTAGCTAATAAATGACAGTCATTAAGAATTAATTTCCAGGCTTGTATGATTTCTTGACATTTGCCTCCAGCTAATAAGGTGCAGTGAACAAACAGAAACAAATTAACCATCTCTGTATGAAAAGATTTCTTCTGCGCCACGTACACAGTGCGGTATGAGCCTTTTTCTTGGACATGAAAAGGATCTATTCCTGTAGGTAGTGTTTACTCTGTCCTCTCAAAGGAGTTTATTCAAATGATTTTCACATGTAGGTTTGTTTGATCTTGTGAAATATAGTGGGTTTTATTGTTAGCCCAAATCATATACAGCAGATATATCGCTCTTTTTTTTTTTTTTAAATCAAATGGTGGGTAAGATGGTAATTGCTGAAGTAGCCTTTCGCATATTTGTTTCAACACAAGCAAAGCCACCTTTAGATTGGGGGTAATGAGATTTACATTGATGATTCCCCTTTTTTTAATGGACACATTTATGTGTGCTGGAATAATCTTTATTGCACGCTGCTTCATTAGACGCCCTCCACAGCTTGATAAAACACAAGTGTGTTCTATCTCCACAGTATTCTCTTTCTGTCCCATGAGAGATAGCAATCTGAGGACAGAGGAGCGATATCGCCTTTGTAGTGGCAGATCGTCAGAAAAAAAAGGAGATCCAATCTTTCTCTTTCTACCTCTCCCTTTCTCTCTCTTAGCTCTGGACAGATAGGGCTGATATATTGCACATGCAAGGTCTCACCAAGTTCCTTTTCAAAATATGCGATGCACAAAGATGATAAAGTTGAAAGCAAGTGTATTAGAGCAGATATCTCATAACCAGGAGATAACTCGCATAACTTGGGACAAAGATTAGAGTCTGATTAGACACACAGATTGTTTTATTGATCTCCGCGCTTCCATCTGATCTGATAAGAGCGTTCAATTTAAAGCGTTCCATTAAACGATGTAACCTTGCTTCCTAATCTTAAAATCCACTCTTATGCTTCAGCATGTAACCGTCCATTAAGCTGAGAGGTATTACCGGAGGTGAAATGTAACTAAATGCATTTTCTTCAGACGGCTACTTAAGTAAAATACTGGAGTATTTCTATTTTTTGCTGCTTTGTTCTTTCACTCCCCTACATTTTAGAGGAAAATATTGTACTTTTTATTCCACTGTAATGGTTTGACAGCTGGAGTTACCAGTTATTTCTAGTTATGTGCAAATTATGTTTTATGAAAAACATCTTCTTAAACATAATGCAATGTTCAATGAAAGAAATCTCTGTCATTTAGTCCTACAATAATTGTTTCTCATGAAAAGGGAAACATAACAAAAATGAGAGTAGAATTAAATAAAAAGTAACCATGTAAACATAAACAATGTATTACATTTTCGTCAACTAATAAAACCTTAAAGGTCCCAAGGCATGAAAATTTCACTTTAATTGTTTTTTTAACATTAATATGAGTTCCCCCAGCCTGCCTATGGCCCCCAGTGGCTAGAAATGGCGATAGGAGTAAACCGAGCCCTGGGTATCCTGCTCTGCCTTTGAGAAAATGAAAGCTCAGATGGGCCAATCAGGAATCTTCCCTTTATGAGGTCATAAAGAGCAAGGTTACCTCCCCTTTCTCTGCTTTGCCCGCCCAGAGAATTTGGCCCGCTCGTGAGAAAGAGAGAGACATCATGGCTTTCAAACGAGCAAAGTGGCAGTTGGTCAAGGCCCACCCCCACCCTCCAACTTGGCCCCCCTCTCTCCTCCTCACTAGCTACAGACACAGAAATGGTACATCCTAAGGAAAGCTCATTGTGGGACTGGCTCTAGTGGCTGTAATTCTGCACCAAGGCTGAATTTCTTTTACTTTCTGTACATTTAGCTGATACTACTTGTATACTTTTACTTCAGTCAGGGCTGTGAATACTTCTGTGTGTTACAGGATGACCCTGGAGTATGCAATGTGACGCGGTCACACACACACATCACAAATGCAGCTCGCCTCAAACTGGGGAGTCGAGCGTTTAATGTTCCAAGGCCCTCACCTAACCATCGCCAGAGGTCATTAGCATTCACGGCGGTTCTTGGCTTCCCCTCGCCATCGGTCCCACTTCATCAGTTAAACAGGGAGCTTCTAACCCTGGCTTTGTTTGGTGGTAGCGTCCATGTCTGATAAGGTCCCCCCTGATATGGCTGACATCATTAATCACCCGCTCTGTGGGAGGACACGGTGGGCAGGTTGAGAGCAGCAAGTACCACCGTCCCTCCCTGTGGATCCTTTTTAACGGTGCCATGCTCCTAATTAATAGAGCTGGCCCTCTCTCTTTGCTGATATACATCAAAATGGGAGACAGGTAAATAATGGCAGGCAGGAAGAGAGATGGAGGGACTCAGAGGGGAGGCTGTGTGCTTTACTGTATGTGAGTGATAAAGGCAGAGAGACAGTGAGGAAGAGAGGGAGGCAAGACTCAGTGGGCGGAAAACTAGTATTACCAAGTACGGCAAAGTTGGAAGCGCAAATGTCAGCCCCATCCATAACGCCGCCTTGTTGGTCACCGTTTTTCGTCCCAACATTAAGCACCCAGGAAGGCAGTAAAACCAGTTGAAGTGGAGAGAGATGAAACATGGGGCCAAAGCTTTAATCTCACTGCTCATGCACGCTGCTGGAAACCACTTTTAATTGCCTGTTACAGATAATGGATTTAACAAAAAAGTGGGGCAGGGTGTATTTACGCACAGTTTTGTCAGTCAACCAACTTAAACTTAAACTGTTTATAAGATCTTGTCACAGTGGGATCATTAGATGAGGCTGTCGTTATGGAAACACTCAGGAGCAGCACAACTCTGGATATGTTAAGACGGTTCGGGAGACCTTGATGACTTACCCCTCAATTCCACCGGGTGCGTCTGCTTAGCGTTTCACCAGCGATAGACACTACTGAAGGCAATGCTTGTTATTCCCGCTCTGCTAAAAGTACACGCCAGATCTGTTTCACATTACATTAAAGAGCTTTTAACCCCTTATAGGCCAGCCAGGCCCCTACGATCAGCTGATCAAAATCTTTTAGCTATTCCACCAACCAGACTGAAAACTAAGGGTGCCCGTGCGTTTTCGGTCACGGCCCCTCGGCTTTGGAACAGCCTTCCTCTGTGGGAGATCGGCAGAGTCCACTGCAGCTTTTAAACGCCTCCTTAAAACAAATTTTTATAAGATGGATGCAGATTAGTTCTTCTACTGGAGCTAAAAACACTTGTGTTCACGCCACGGAGATCGTTTTGGGCTCCATACTCTGCTTTGAAACCTAAATGTAGCCCTAAACTCATAGCCTCGTGAGACTGTCCTGATCTGGCGAGCTCCAGTTTTCCACTCACAGATCAGTCTGGCATCTTGAGATAGAGAAAATTTGGTGCCGTTTGCCAAACGACCGACCGATCAGCGTCTGGTTTTGAGGCGGGTTTAGGTGTGACGCAACGAGAACAACGTGGCAGCTTCCACGGATGAGATGAGTTTTATCCAAATTAAAAAGTCTTCCTTCATTGAAAGAAGAGCAAAAAAACGGCACTAGAGTCGGCTCATCTCCCGACTGGTTTCGGCAAGAGTTTGATCTGATTGGTTGATTTGGCCCGTCTATCACCAACACAGGTTGCGATAGACCGATGGTTTATCCAATCAGCTAACCAGGATTTTCGCCCCTTCCCAAAAGTTCTCCAACGGAAAGTTCCCAGATGGATAGTACCAGCTCTACCCTACTCGGCTCAACTCGGCCGCGGTGCCCCCTCCTCTATTTTCCATTGCAGATTTAGTACCGCCTCATGCCTCAGGCGAGCGCGGCTGGTCGTCGGAGCGACGCCGCAGGAAACTGCCGTGACCTAACGCGACACACACACAGAACGTTGAAGGTGTGTTGTTTTTGACTCTCGGCATGTGGTTGGTGGTTGTTGCCACAGCCAGAAGACACGCCGCTGGCTAAACTATTTAAAAATGGCGGGTTTGTTCAGGTACCCCCGTCCGTCGCTAGCAACGATGACGCGGTGATTAGTGACGATTCTCTCCGACCAATTAGGAGTCTGCAGGTTTTCATGTCAGCCTTTGGTATCGCCTCAGCTCGCTTGGAACCTCGACGGAGCCGGTACTAAAAAAAAAGTACCTGTTGGCGGGTATCGGGGACTTTTTTCCATTATGGAAAACCTAAAAGGCGAGTAGAGTCGAGGCGAGTCGAGCAGGTAGCATGTAATGGAAAAAACGCCATTAGATGGAAATTAAACCACACTGTGATTTAAGAAACGTGTATTTGCATGGTGATAAAATTCAAATTGCTTGTGTGTGTAGGTGAGATTATTAAAAAAAGGTGTTATATCACATATCCCCTCACTAAGCATATATACATAAACAAAACACCAGATAGAAAATGTGTTTAAAATTATGTTTTCCCTCTTGAAAGTTAACGCTTTCTATCTCCATACTCATGTCACTGCTATACTGATAACCACTCTTGTCACGGCTCAAATTACAGTCATTACCCACATCTGAGGAAAAAAAATATATATATATATATATATATATATATATATATATATATATATATATACAGTACAGGCCAAAAGTTTGGACACACCTTCTCATTCAGTGTGTTTCTTTATTTTGATGACTATTTACATTGTAGATTCTCACTGAAGGCATCAAAACTATGAATGAACACATATGGAATTATGTACTTAACAAAAAAGTGTGAAATAACTGAAAACATGTCTTATATTTTAGATTCTTCAAAGTAGCCACCCTTTGCTTTTTTTGGTAACTCTGCAAACCCTTGGTGTTCTCTCAATGAGCTTCATGAGGTAGTCACCTGAAATGGTTTTACCTTCACAGGTGTGCTTTGTCAGGGTTCATTAGTGGAATTATTTCCCTTATTAATAAAAAAGCAAAGGGTGGCTACTTTAAAGAATCTAAAATATGAGACATGTTTTCAGTTATTTCACACTTTTTTGTTAAGTACATAATTCCATATGTGTTCATTCATAGTTGTGATGCCTTCAGTGAGAATCTACAATGTAAATAGTCATGAAAATAAAAAGGAAACGCATTGAATGAGAAGGTGTGTCCAAACTTTTGGCCTGTACTGTATATATATATATATGAGAGAGAGAGAGAGAGAGAGAGAGAGAGAGAGAGAGAGAGAGAGAGAGAGAGAGAGAGAGAGAGAGAGCTTGTTCTAAAAAGATGCTCCAGTCAGAACAAAATGAACGTCCTCATTAATTACTTCAGAATGCCAGTTGCACAGAGATTCCTGGTATTTTCTTATTTCTCTTGAGGAAGGTCTCTCAGAGATTCTGTCCCAGTCTGAACGTTATTGGCAGCAACACCACAATTCGAGTCCGATGAAATATCAGTCAACATCATTCATTCAGTAATACTTAGTCCCCACAGGCAATTGCAATTGTACAGTCACAATAATCAGTTCCAGTTCAACCAATCACTGTCAGCAATCTAGGGAAAAAAAATGTTTTCCGCAGTGAAAGTAGCCAACAGAATAGCCAGAATCAAAGTAGCTTTCTAATGAGGCAAAAAGAAGATACAAGTGAAAGTTTTGGTTAACAATGTGTGAGACTTTTTGTGCCCTTTTTTTCCTTTACTGAGGTAACTACCTTGAACATCAAAGGATACAAATAACCCTGTAAAAGTTATATGAAATGTAATCAAGGCGCATATTACATATTTTAAGAGTCAATGTTAACACGAAAGGAAAACGCATGCCGTTTAAACATTTTGCTGATTCACATCGCTGTGTGTGGATACATCAGACGGCACATTTGAATCCGTAGAACTGAATGACATCGCCACAGCTTTATAAGAGCACAGAGTAGGGTGACAGATCTCCTCCCTGGTGGCCTGTCCCCGGCTGTATCTGATGTCCATCCGAATGGATACGGAACACAGACATTTAAAATGTATGTGTTTCATATTCTAGAACGATAACACTTAACCAAAAACCCAAATTTAAGAGACTTTGTAACCCAACCTTGAATATCTCCTTCAGCAAACTCCAAACATAAAAGAATATTTGATTTTATACTCCTAATTGCATTAATTAGCTACTGTGGAAAGTTTACCTTCTCTCACCTCTTGACTGCACAAGTGGAGTGACTGTCAAGTGGTCGACCACTCTGTGTGTGTGTGTGTGTGTGTGTGTGTGTGTGTGTGTGTGTGTGTGTGTGTGTGTGTGTGTGTGTGTGTGTGTGTGTGTGTGTGTGTGTGTGTGTCTCTCTCTCCTTTAAAGGAAACATTGATGAAATGATTCCTTTCTGTTTGTAAGCATGCAGAGAGAAAACACGCGGGATGCTTGACACCCAAAACACCCCCCCTGTGCCATGGGAGGGCCCATAGTCGAGTGTGAGCAATTACTACACATTACATGTGTGAGTACTTTGCTGCCCTGGAACCCCCTTGAACTCCCTTCATAATGATCACTACTGACAACGTCGCACACATGCCCCCTAAAAACCACATTCATATTGTTTCAATCAGTCTCTCGGGCGCGCTAATTATGGCAATCAAGAATCGATTGTCGCCTGTAACATCCATGTCGGTTGGTCTCATGTTTTTGCAGTGGTTTAAAATGTAGACAGATTGTGGAGCCCACTGATGTATTTTTTGCATGCTTATTGAAATACACAGAGAAAAAAAGGTGGTTCCTGTGTTTACGTGGTTGCAGCGGTTTAAAATGTTAGACAGATTGTGAAGCCCACTGGTGCATTTTGCACGTGTTGAAATAATATGGAGAAACAAGAGGAAAAGGTGTGGGTTTACATGACGCAGTGTTAAAATGAAGACTACCATTGAAGTCCACTGATGCATTTTGCATGTTTGTTGAAAGATACAGAGAAACAGTTTATGTTTTTTAGAAGAGCAGAATTAGGTCTTGTGTATTGACTATAAAACATTTGACAAGTTTGTTTTTGTTTTTTCTGAGTGAGTGTGTGTGTGTGTGTGTGTGTGTGTGTGTGTGTGTGTTTGTGTGTGTGTTGAGAGATAATGGAATCACCTCCAACACAGCTGTGGATATAAATAGCATGTAATCATGATAATATAAGCACCGTGTCACTTTACTACCACGTGTCTTGAAAAAGGTCCTTGTTGCCGAAACGTCGACTGACCAAATCAACCAATGCACAGGTGACGTGTGTGTGCAGGGATTGTCTTTCTTCTTGAAACGGTCTCATGTTTTTACTGTACAAATGGGATGAGTTTGGGTGGGTTTAATGGCTGTGATAATCAAAACATTGGAGTTATTATAGGCCAATAATCTTCTGTAATCCTGAAGGAACAATTGCATAAACTGTACATCACGTTCTATTTCTGACTTGGACAATTCAATTCAATTTTATTTATAGTGTCAAATCATAACAGGAGTTAAATCGGGACACTTTACAGATAGAGTAGGTCTAGACCACACTATAATTTACAAAAACCCAACAGTTCCCCAGGATGTGGTGCGATTCTGTCTTCCAATATTCAGATAGCAGATGTGCTTAAGCGATCGCTGTTCGTACAACACATTCCCAATAAAAACAAAATGTAAACAATTAGGGCGAACCCCCCCTTTATCCATAATGAGATTCCTGCCGGTTTTACAGTTGATACTGCATGATGAACTTTAATGAGCCGCTTTCCAAAAGATGAGCTCAAATCAGCACTTTTGCTTGGATTACAGCCACAGCATGGAGGAGGAACAAGAAGGGGGGAGGATCTTTTGCCAAGCGAGGGGAAAGCAGTATTGATCCATATGCATTGTCTCGTTAATTTTGCTAGAGGTGTGGATTCCTCGTGATCAATATCTTGCGACTGCATCTTTATTCTTCGGTGTAACCTATTACTGACGGTGAAATGCGAGGCCCACACCACAATTAGAGCTCTGGAGCAAGCAAGGCCAATCAATAGCATAGATGTATGATCTATACAGCAGGAAGCAATAACTAGTCAAAGGTACAGGGTGTATTCTTCCAAGGCTAAAGGCTAACCTGGAGGGTGGCGACTCCATCATAGTCAATGGCCACCATGGTTCCCCAGAGCCCATCTTTAATAAAAAGAGGGGCCCTCAAGGCTTTACTCAATAGGGCATCAGACTGCAGGGTCATTTCCATTTATCTGCGCTGTAATGAAAGTAATGATCTGCTAACTCTCAGAGTTAACACGGCTGAGGAGAAATGTACGGAGGCCTTGCAAGACAAATTACAAAATTTCAAAACAATATATAAAAAAGTGTATATTGGAAATAGTTAGCAACCCTGGCTTTAAAGTAACAAGTCAAACGACATCTGTAAGTAAAGAACAAAACAAGTATTGCATTACTATGATTTAGCTAGCTAAAGGCTCTACAAAATATTGTGATGTACTGTTACTAGGCTACATCACATCATACTACTAGGGAAAATGGCAAAGAAATATTAAAATGAAAACCATGACCTGATGTGGGCCTGATTCTGTTTGTCCCACAAAGTGAAGATGTAGAAGGGGAGGTTGAATAAAAGAACTATACAGAAAGAAAGAAAGAAAGAAGGAAACAAAGAAAGAGAGAAAGAAAGAGGTTAAATAACAAAAGGGCAGTAACGTTAGCTAAATGATTAATACAGAGTTTCAAAGGGTTCTGGAAGGCTTAGCTAATTCTAATAATGCTAATTTGTATGCTAATGTGATACCCCTAATTATAGTAGTTATGGTAGTTTTGAAAATAATTGTTGAGACAGAGTGTAAAACAAAGTGCAGGGGGAAACCACATGTTGCTGTTTTTTATTTGAACAAAAAATGTCATGATTTGACCATGTTGATGATGATTAAAGAGCAAAAATAATTAGGATATTTTTTCTTTTTTAAATACTGATGATAATATGAGTAATGATGAGATGGGAGAAGTGATTAAGCCGATGGCATCATGGTTTTCTATGGGATGATGTCAATGTTTCCATGCAATCAGCTTTGCCAACCGCTGCGCTGATGATGACAGGTCTGCAGCTGCAGAGCGAGATGACTTTTTTTTTTTTTTTTTTTGCATAGCTCAAAGCCCAGCTGTATTTTCATATCAGCAGTACAGTGGCTGTTAGCATATTAGGCTGTCCTTTTCTGCCAGTCCCTGCCATGGTTTACAAGTGAATGGAGTGACTATAAATCACAGCTAAATCACACAGCAGAACTAAGATTACGTTTACAATAATGCCAAAGCTATAAATCTTCAACGCTGCTGACTGGACTAGACAAAAACACAGATTTATTCTTGGGTTTGTAATATAATTTTTCTATTCGGATTAGCCTGACAGTGATGGATTGGGTCATCATTCCCAGAAAATGTAAACTGACTTTTTTTTGTTGACAGGCTGACAATTTGACATCGGTTTATTGTGTGGGTGGGCGCCTTTGTCAATAGTTTGGGGGGGGAAATCAAATCAAATAGATTGTCAAATTTGGATGTTTTCATTAACGTTGAGCAAAAGTTTGTGGACGACAAACTTTGCTGCTTGCCATTTCAGCATTTTAACATGTCACCACGTCGTATCATGCATCCCGTTGCCCGTGTAGTAACAGAGAAAGAGCTTATAGATATTGGTGAAGTGTGTGTCTTACAGCCTACTGGCTTTCTCTTTCGGAGTGCGGAGGCACTTACTGAAGATCAGGGATGGCTGGTGGTCGTTTGTATGTGGATTTCACTGCCACGTTTGAGAAGTTGCGGCTCTCAGGTATTCACTGCAGCATGAAAAGCAATAAATAGTGGAGCTATCTCACTGTTAAAGTCCACTTACCTCCTGAGGGCCCAGTGCTCTATATGTAAATGAGAGTGCCTTGTAACAAGTATATATACACACACACACACACACATACATATATATATATATATATATATATATATATATATATATATATATATATATATATATATATTCTTCCTCTTTCTTTTGTATTCAGAGACACAAGCTTTCATGTGCACGCACGCACATTCGCCAAGTGATTCTAACTGTGTTCTACCTTAGATGAAAACAAAATACTCAATGAAGTTCTTTCCTCCAGCAGGTTGGACGCGAGGTGACTGCGTCCTCCTCCACCACTCAAGTGTGATGCCTCTGTTTCCCTCTTGTTTTCCTTTCTTTTCCTCCACTTCACACTGGCTCAGAAACAATTGAATACGACGAGTGTTTGCCAAGCTGTTAATATCCCTAAAATCATTGGGTGGCTTGGAGGTACGGAGGCCTTCTTTGTTTCTAGATCAGTGTGCTCGTTCAAAGCGGGCCTTTCAGTTTTCAATCACAATTTTCGGACCGGAGATGAAAGCCAGAACATTGTTTTCAACCCCACCCCTCCTGAAAAGTCTGAAGGTAATGCCAGTTAATCACATCCATCAGTCAAACTAAAGAGAAAGGCAGCAATGACCCTGCATGTCCCAGCGCTCATTCCCATGGCGTCTTTATGACAGAGAGGGTCAGACAGGGAGCAGCGAAGAAAAACAAACTTCTAATATGGAGTGGGTATTTAATTAACCATGACAACATAGTTTGGCTTAACAAGCAATTTCTTCCCCGATTTAAGTCTGCCAACCATTCTCTGTAGCAAACTCACAGTTGCTCAGGGCAACTCAACATCTTTGCCAGTTAGCCACAAAAATGAGTGGGACACTTGCCAAAGCTTTGTAAATATATACATGAAGATGAAACAGCTCTGCCAACATCCTCCTGCTACACAGGGAATGAAGCTCTCATGATGATATTTCATGCTAACTATTTTTAATAGAGGCCTTGGTTTCCTGAATGATGATGCACACCTGGCTAACATGTGTGGTGCTTTCTTCTCCTTCTCATTCCAGGCTAGTACTGACCTCCACAAAATGCTTTACTTCCAGACAAGTATTGTCCAGTAAGAATACTACAGACTGATAACGAACTAGACTGGTGCAACACATTTAATATCAGGGGTTACCCATGGAAAACATATTTATGACCATAGTCAGGAACACTGTTTATATCATGTTTGGCATCAGCTCCGCTATCCCTCTAGAATGTTAATGAAGCAAATCACCTAGTCCATATCCACGATCTTCCACTTCCGGGATTGCTCGGTGCTGCCTGAAAATCTGTACATCGGTACATTTCACATCTTTATATGACTAATATGCAGTGTTGGGAGCGTTACTTTAAAAAAGTAATTAGTTATAGTTACTCACTACTTGTTCCAAAAAGTAACTGAGTTAGTAACTGAATTACTCTATAATAAAAGTAACTCGTTACCAGGGAAAGTAACTATTTGCTACTACTAAAAAGTTGCTCCATATAAACTTATATGACACACATAGGCCAACTTTTAACAACATACCTGCCTATCATACGGTTGACTTCAGCCTGTGTCATAGGTTTTTGTTGTGAGGCTTTTGCTGCTTGGAGGACTTTGCTCCGAGTCCTTCTTTGCTAGAGGATGGCGAGCTATCATCTGTGGTGGAGGTATCGGTGTTTTAGCCACTAGCTTTGTAGATGCGTGTGTCGTTGTGAGATGCTTCATTAAATTAGAGTTGCTTACAATGGATGTCGACAAAGTCTTCGTTCCTGGACATAATGTACACATTACATGCACGTTCTTGCCTTTGACCACAATGAATTTGAAGTAGTGCTTATATCTCCACCTTGAAAACGCCAACTTTTCATCGAATTGCTCCTGACTCGCCATCTCTGCTGCTTCATCGAGTCTCTGTTAAGCTTGCGTGTGTGCTGCCGTGTGTGTAAAAACACTGGCTCTGATTGGCTACCATGAAACATGACTCTGCCTTAGCCAATCATAATCGCTTACCTCGTTATTAACCCACCTCCTCACTAGCTGCGAGCCAGGGGTGAGTTCGGATTACACAGTTTATTCAATCAGTGCATAGTAACGCGCCGCATTTAACGTCCAGTAACGTTAACGGCGTTGTAACGACGGGAAAAGTAATTAGTTAGATTACCCCGTTACTGAAAAAATAACGTCGTTACCTAACGCCGTTCTTTTAAACGGCGTTATTCCAAACACTGCTAATATGTCCCTGAAACAAAACTTGCACTCTGGAGAATAATACATGGTTGCATATATGTTACAAGTTACATTTCCACTGTTAAAAAAAAGAAAGAAAGCCCACTCCATTTTTCCTTTTCAGTTTTCCTGAGTACACAACCGAATTGCACTGTGGTGGAGTACGGGAGTAAAATGAAGGGTACATCGTATGTACACTCAAATTAGCTGTGCAGTGTGGGTATTTTAAAAAATTAACTGCAGAGAATTCAAACACCCCTACAAAATGGCAAACACACTATATAGTGCACTATTTTTGTCATAGGGAAAGGTTTCGAACACAGCTATAGTTTTCTATTTGAATAAAACTCTATGCTCCACACAATTCCATCATTTACTTTATAACATATCAAGTTATTATGCCATTAACTGCATTTGCTGGCTGACCTAGATAGTCTATCTAGCCTTACCTGCTAATTTCTATTAGCTCGATAATACAGGAAGCCTAGCATTCTAGCCTACCTGGCTAACTCCCTTCAGGCTAACTTCCCTTCAGTTTCACTTAACACAACCCAAATACGCACAACAGTGTCTACAGGTCCCAGTAATCAGCTATGACATAAGACCAGACAAACTACTGGGGTGAACCAAGCATTTTATCAGGCTTTACCTACTCAAAATGACCATTAATGCTAATCAACACCTCTAAATAGCGTGTTCTACTTGCTAACATAAATTACCAATGCTAAATAACCAATGCTAACCGGTAACACTTATGGTGCTTTTCCATTACATGGTACCTACTCTCCTCGCCTCGCCTTTTTTGGTTTTCCATTACGAAAAAAAGTCCCTGGTACCTGCTAACAGATACTTTTTTTCGCACCTCCTCAGTCGAGGTTCCAAGCGAGCTGAGGCGAGCCGAGAAGGTGACGTGAAACCCTGCAGGCTGCTGATTGGTCGGAAAGAATCGTCACTGATCACTGCATTGCTAGCGACAGACGGCATTTTTAAATAGTTTAGCCAGCGGTGGTTTTTTGCTGCCGGAGGCTCCACGCAGAGCTTTCTCCGTAGCATACAAGTGGCCTGATGGTTATACTGGTGCGCTGGTGTGTGTAATGTGTGATGTGTGTGTGTCGAGTCGCCGTATGTGTGTGTGGGAAGCTGGTGAGCGAGGGAGAAGTGAGAGAGTGACGGCGATTATGCAGCAAGTAGCTATGACTCTGGAGTCATATATATGTGAGAGAAACAAAGCGAGTAGCGACTCTAGAGTCATATATATGTGAGAGAAACAAAGCGAGTAGCGACTCTAGAGTCATATATATGTGAGAGAAACAAAGCGAGTAGCGACTCTAGAGTCATATATATGTGATCACGGTGGGAAATCTGGAGCAGTAAACGTTAACTATCTCTTTGATATCATGTTGTTCACGGAGACAGAGAACCAGGAAATGCGGCGGGGATTTGTCAATGGGAAAAGCAAGCTACTAAGCCACGCCCACGGCAGTCGCTATGACGACCAGCCACGCTGAGGCGATTCTTAAAATCTGCAATGGAAAACGGACGCGAGGCGAGTCGAATAGAGGCGAGGCGAGTCGAGTAGGTACTGGTAATGGAAAAGCACCTTTATAGACTGTAAATCGCTAATGCTAACCGCTAATGCTAACATAGGGTGACCAGATGTCCCGGTTTGACCGGGACAGTCCCGATGTTGAATTGCATGTCCTGAGTCCCGACAAAAGCCTGTCGGGACGCTAAAATGTCCCGGTTTACACCCGAATGTTTTGAGTGTAGCCCCGAATGTAACTTTGTCCAGTTTATTCTTCGGAGGCGAATAGCTAAACTCTTTGTCTAATTCTGAGACCCAACCGGTGTCTGTCAGAAGGTCTGAGATCTACCGTATCAGCAGAGCAATCATGTAATGCACAGCAGGCTATGGTGCAGGTAGATTATTTTCTGAAATATAGTGACTTTATTCTTGTAATAGCCTATTATAACTTAATTTTTCTCAAAATATCACGACGACTCCAAATCACAGAGAACACAGATATACTGTATTTTGAATGTGCTCAAAAGTTTAGGACATTGCTCAAACATAACTGAAATATTACAGTCCAGGGGTTTGTTAATACATTAACAACAAAAGACGCCAAACAGGAGGGAGGAGTAAATTATGCTAGGCTAAATGTGTGCTGACTCAGATATAATTAGAAAAGTCGATCTACAGGAGAATAAATAGTTGAAAGCAATACAGAATGCCTGAGAGCCTTACTTCAATATATTCCATTATGTTTTTATGTTTGGATTGTAATCTATGTTTCTCTTTAAATAAAGATATTTGCAGCATACATTGATTCAGAAAAAGGTAGAAATAGGTGCATACAAATTCACCAGAATGCAGGAAATGAAGTGTTTAATGCTTAAAATGTTCAATAAATCATGTTAGTTCTTTTGGCGTTATTGGAATAAATAACTTCAAAAAATCTTTTTTGGAAAAAAATCGCAACATAAATCTCACACTAAACTGAAAAAAAGGCTGTTGCTGCAATTTTGTTAATTTTACTGGAAAAAACACTTATTATTAGATGAGGAGCCTATGATCAAAATAATGAAGTTACTGTCTGTGTATATGTCTGACCTGGGCTGGCACATGTTTACGTTAAAAAGCGTGTTCGCGTGCACAAGCACTACTTTCAGGCGCAAAGTGTCCCGGTTTTAGCTCTGGTAAATCTGGTCCCCCTATGCTAACAGCACATATAAAATGATCGTACAGGAGGCTTAAAACTCTTTTAGCCGGAGCTATATTTTTTTGAGCACATGCAGTACCAGGAAGCATACCATAACAACACTCACGATAACGTGCGAGATCTCACTCCTGGCTGTGTTACCGTAAAACCCGTGGTAATGCGCAGGTACATTTCACATCTTTATATGACAGCACAGACACGGCGGCAGACATAAATCCGTGGGCCGGCATTTGATTTCCGTGATCAGGCCCAATGTAAACATAATATTCTTGTAGTGTTTATACTGTACTCTGTCACTAACAGTCCTGTTACAGTTGTTTCACCTGTGAAAAACACATCTGTGGCATTAGTGACTTCATATTGGTGATAACTCAATGTGCCCAGCTATGACATGAACTACTACGACTACCATTGTAGTCACTATTCCATTATCTCTATTGTGACTATTACGCCACTGTTCATCATAACCCCAAAAGGGAGTTTCTCCTCACCACTGTCGCAATAGCCACTTCTAATGCTTGCTCTTGGGGGAATTATTGGAATTGTTGGGGCTTTGTAAATTATAGAGTGCGGTCTAGACCTACTCTATCTGTAAAGTGTCTCGAGATAACTCTTGTTATGATGTGATACTATAAATAAAATTGAATTGAATTGCATGAGCTGTAACTCTGCGAGAGTCATGCACAGTGTCATAGCAAAGCTGACAAATACCGCTGCTGACCGTTTTTCCATATTAGCACATAGACACATGTACACTTAACAGTCTCGGGTACTGTCAGTGGCACAAAAATATAATATATGTACAAAATGTTGTCTGTTTTGAAATTAGGGGTTACGGGGTCAACACTACTTTCATGTTTATCACAAATATGCTGTAAAATGGTCTATTATGCCTACGCCCATCAAGCTAAACTGAGTCTCTACACTGATTATCAGTGTTGTAAGAAATTCAAAGTTGAGATCACCATTTCCTACATTGGAAGCTGCATTTCTGAGTTTGTCTTAGCCATTCCGAAAGCTCTAAACAATTAAGCAGTGCAAATAAAGAGAGATGTGTGACTGAAATTGCTGTCGTAAAGGTGAGGCACACTGCAGTCTTTCCAGGGCAGCCATTGCATTGGCAAACAGCAAGAATGAACAGCATGAATGGGTTTCCAAAGCTACCTCCCTACAGTTTTAACTACCTCCTCATTTATCCAAAGCACAGATCATTAAAACATCCTAAAATACTTCTGCTAAAATATGCCTACAGCAATACAGCGAGTGACTGTGACGCATTGTTAGATGTTGCTTTATTTCCCTTGCTGTTCAGTGAGTTTTTCATGTTAAAGTTGTTTTATTTACGGAAACATTCTGGTTGAGGTTTCTTTCTCGTGAACTTAAATTCACTGCAGGCTATCCTTTATAAAAAAAAAAATGTTGTAATTGTGCACTTTGAGATTGAAGTTTCCACAGAGAAAACATTGCTTTAACTTTTTGTTGTGAAGAAAAGGTGCAAAAGTGTTTTCATATGGACTTGATATGCAATATGACATGCTTAAGTGTGGGTGAGCAATTTTAGAGCAAGCTCTTTATGTCTATCTCTGTGCAGTACTGCCCTGCATGCATTTCTAGATCATAAATGAAAGTGACTTTGAGAGCGAACAAACAAACACAGCTTAAGTGAATCAGTTAGGCAGAAAGAGGCATGAGGCAGGCAGGCAGGTGATGGATGGTGGCGCTTAGGAGCCGTGACTTTTGGGTAAGTGACAATGACACACATAAAGGCCACCATTAACCATTTTAAGATGCGGTTAAAATCCTTATCGACCCGCCTGCCTCACTTGCCAATATGCCAGAGCATCACGCCAGCTGGAGCTAGATGGCAGGCCGGGAGTGATTTGCATTGACGAGATCCACCCCGTCCCCTCTCTATAACACTCTCACACACACACACACACACACACACACACGCACTTTATACCCAGACAAGTTTCCCTATGTGAGCAGGGTTTAAACCCAAGAAATTGAGAAAAGAACCAGCAGTAGCAAATTATTGGCGGATTCCAAATGCTGAACTTTGCAATTCGCCACGAATGCACTTCAGAGTAAAGTGCAATGCAGGGTCAAATTAATATCTGACACCAATTTGGCCGAGGACACTTTCTTCCACATCCCCTAATGCTGCTAGAGACACTCACCTCTGCCGAATAATTGCATGAAATTATAGCTCTCTTCTTTCACATTTCCCGAATCTGCACTTGAGGCAAGTTCAAACATCACGTGATGAAATCGTAAATCACATCTTTTCCACCCTAAAAAGCACATCTGTCCGTCAACCACTTAACACTGGGGGTTGTTTTACCCGGTATTGAAAGACACACCTGTCCTATATTTTTGATGTAACACTTTGGAAAGTAGGACTTAGAGACGGTTTAGAGTGCATGAAAGCAAAGAAGAAGACGTCCAATCACTACGACCATTCCTGTCATTTTTAAAGACAACCTTACAAACTAGAAACTCTGCAGGGAAAGCTGTGAACTTAATCTGGGCTGTGTTTTCGAGGATTATACTGCTTTTATCACTACTGTTTCTGACCTAAAAACTGTTCCAATAAAGTAGCTGGCTGTTTACTCAACCATCGTACATTTTTTGTTTTTTCCTTTCGACAGCTACTGGTTTTGATGTTTTTTCCTTGGCGAGGGTTGTGTGAACGAGCAGCTCAACACTCAAAATATGACACGAAGCGGGTGTTAGAAAACTACAGATGTACCTGTGCAGGAAGATGTTATTGATGTTAGGTTTAGTGCTTTGGGTGTTTTTTTTAGGGTAAGACTTAAAAGCATACAAAACCCTGAATAGTTGCTAGGGTTGGAGTTTTATAGCAGTTATATAAATCTGTATTCCTTTGGAACCCCTATCGAATCAATTTATAGTTCAGCTTTCAACTTGTGTAAAGTTACACAGAAATTACTACAAGCCCAACAATTTTATGTGAGAGCATTTGTTTTAAATATAGTACCTCCTTACTGTGATGCATGCAAGTTGTTTGGTTTTACATTTTAAAGAAAACTAGCCCAACTATTTTATACTGGATGAGGAAAACTCCTACAGTTAATTTTTGAAGGGAAATGGCAAAGAGGAAAGAGAGTCAAGCCCTCTCCGAGAGAAAGAAATGCTATATTTAGCTGCCAAACATTCTCATCATCTCTCACCAGCCTGTGGTAGAGGAGGAGGAAAGGTTTAATGTTTTTACAAAGGAAACTCATAGCTGCATTATTGTCTTGGCAGTTGTGTCCATTGATTGTGATAGTTGTAATATTTGACAGTGATCTGGCAGGCAGCGAGCAAAAAGTAGCCTAGTTTGCTCAGTGAAGAAAATAGGTTTGCACTTGAAAAAAAAAGAAGACAAAAAAGTTACTTACTGCACTTAGTTGAACTATTAAATGTCACCTCAAATTAGTAAAACTATATGAAACGTAGTGAATGTCCAATCAAGAAGACTCCATTTACTCCCTTATTCATTCTCATCTCTCTCCGGCTTCTACTCCGTAGGCGTTCACTCCAAAGTCTGATTTATAGGCTGTACGCAGAGCCGATGCTGTAGCCTGCGTACTGTAAGTGGCCTTTGCCGTTGTAAGGATTTCTACTTGTGTGCTGGTGTGTCTGCGTAATTCTAGCGTATCTGTTTGAGACAACGGCAGAGACGGTGTGTGCGTGTGCGTGGGGAGTGTGCGGTAGAGAGAGTGAGCGGCAGTGTTTCCCGCAGCACTTTGCAGTTCGGGCGGCCCGCCTAAGCTGGGGTACCCTACCGCCTTAACTAGGTTGTCAAAAAAAAAAGTCAGCCGTCAAGTGCATCTCAGAGTAGCGCGGACGCGCTTCACACCGCGAACGGGCACGCGCGCCACACGGCCGAAATGAGAGAAAGAAAAAGAGACGTGGTCCGTCGCTGTCTGGAGGATAACTAGCCAGTTGATATCGCGCGTGTGTCCGTGAGAACTAGTAAGTCGTCTAACTTATGTTTTGGGTTTATTTAAGCCTGTTATTGTATTAGTCTATAGTTCTTGCAAATTTAAAGTAAGTTAGCTGGTGATTTTGTTGTTTGAGTTCTTCACCTGCTAGCTAGGTTGCACGTGCCTGTTGAGAGATATATATATATATATATATATATATATATATATATATATATATATATATATATATATATATATATATATATATATATATATACAGTACAGGCCAAAAGTTTGGACACACCTCATTCAATGTGTTTCTTTATTTTCATGACTATTTACATTGTAGATTCTCACTGAAGGCATCAAAACTATGAATGAACACATATGGAATTATGTAGTTAACAAAAAAGTGTGAAATAACTGAAAACATGTCTTATATTTTAGATTCTTCAAAGTAGCCACCCTTTGCTTTTTTTGGTAACTCTGCAAACCCTTGGTGTTCTCTCAATGAGCTTCATGAGGTAGTCACCTGAAATGGTTTTACCTTCACAGGTGTGCTTTGTCAGGGTTCATTAGTGGAATTTGTTCCCTTATTAATAAAAAAGCAAAGGGTGGCTACTTTGAAGAATCTAAAATATAAGACATGTTTTCAGTTATTTCACACTCTTTTGTTAAGTACATAATTCCATGTGTTCATTCATAGTTTTGATGACTTCCGTGGGAATCTACAATGTAAATAGTCATGAAAATAAAAAGGAAACACATTGAATGAGAAAGTGTGTCCAAAGTTTTGGCCTGTACTGTATATATATATATATAGAGTTTGTAATGAACTCCCCAACCGTACCACCTTAACTAACAAATTTTCTGCAGGAAACACTGGACGGGGATTAGTTTCGGAGCGAGTACCGACTCAGTGTGTCTCCCCTGTTCTTTTGGACCACGGTCGGAAAGCTGGAGCAGGAAAAGTCAACCCTCTCTTTGATTTCGTGTTGTTCACGGAGAAGGAGAATCAGGAAATGACTGGAGGGAAATGTGACGCTACCAAGCCACGGCCAAGCAGACCAATCACAGTTGTTGCGGTCTGCGTCGCCGCAACGTGTAGTTACATTTTTTTAAGAGGTGTACATCAGGCTACGCAGTAGTAGGGATACCTGCGTACAGACCTACGGCTAAGATTCAACGCAGAACCTTGAATCAAGTTGAGGTAGTAGAGATTAAAAAGAGAGGCAAAGAAAAGAAATAAAGATAAACAATAACAACAGCGAAAAAGATTTACGAGAAAGCTTGCTTAAAAAAGGTTTTTAGGCCCTTCTTGAAAGAGTCAGTGGTGTGAGTAGCTCTTTGAGGTAGGAAGGGGGCATCACCGTGGATGCACCGATGTGAGTAGGGAGATTTTGAACTCAATCCTGTACGAGACAGGAAGCCAGTGGAGCGGGTGACGGACGGGTGTGATATGGTTGTACTTTCGTATCTTCGTTAGGTTTTTCTTTTTTAACAACATAAAAAGACTTGACGAAAGAGAAAATTCCGCACACTGCTCTTGCTGCAGCATCACCATTTATTAAAGAAAACTAACGTTTGGGTCCCCCTGCACCTTCGTCAAGAGTCAACATACAAAACATACCACCGCCCCCTTCGTCATCACCACCCACCCAGACAAAAATCAAGAAAAGATGACACAGTAACTACAATATTCAAGACCATTCAACAAATGAGTAACAAAATAGACAATAAACCAAATAAACATATGCATAAATGAACACTATAAGCCCATCTTACACGTCTGCTCGAGTAGTTTCTTTGCCGATCGTATCCTTGCTGTCAAACTTCAAAACCTGTTCTCCTCTCTGCTGCTGTCAGTTGTCATTTCAGTACGAACGGACTCGTCTCTCCTCCACCAACACCCTCCAGGTCTTCAGCAACTCTCTTCACAACCAGTGCCTAAACCCCAGGGGGGAATATCCTGAACTAATCACAGCTTCACTTCCCCACTAAATATAGGCTAGTACATCACCATGGGGTCTAATCTCCAAAGACTCTTCTCAATTCTTTATTATTTCTTATTGAACTATCTATATGTACTTGCATGCTAACCTAAAGGATACGAATGATTGTCTATCAAAAGAACATAAAACATTTATCAGAGTAATTTGTCTTTAAGTCCTTGAAATACAAAATCTTGTATGGCTGCTTGAGAGCAGCTTAAAATGTCCTTGGCAGCAATGCAAAAGTAATTTTATTTTGTATAATTACTGTTATGTGTTTTCATGGGGATGCCAGAATCCACCTCAGGCCTGTAATATGGTAACGGTAATAATAATAATAATAATTATAACAATAATAAAAAGAAGAAGATTTAATGATGTTAATGATGCCCTGTATGTTGACCTACAAAGAATTTGAACAGCCCCTACAGATGATGGATCTCATAAGTTATTTATTGCTGTCGCAATGTAAAGACCATTTCAAAAAGACCATTTCAAACAACATAGTTATCAACCCTGCCTTTTAAAGTGCTCATATTATGCTTTTTGGCTTTTTCCCTTTCCTTTTTTGTGCATGTAATAGGTTTACAAAGTGAAAAAGCCCAAAATCCACCCCAAAGGGAGTTAACATCTCCCACAGAAAACAGTGTTCACAAACCACTCCAAACAGATCTATTGTAGTCCAGCCTTTACTTCAGTGACAAACACGCTTCATTTTGCGTCACTTTGTAACATACGTTATAATGTGCGCCTAGCTGCTAGTAGAAGATACAAGGTACTGCGCATGTGTGACTCCCGACAAAGATGGAACACAAGTGTGATGCCTCACTCGGCAGCTAAAATGTTCAACGCACAGGGTGAAAAGAGGAGCTGCAGCATTGTGCATTACGAAAAATATATGGTGTTTTTTGAAAATTAAACCATGTAAACCTATTCTGGTACAACAGAGATCTTCAACAGGGGGTCCGGGACCCTTAGGGGGTCCTCAGAGTCACTGCAGGGGGGCCTCCAAATTATTGTCAAAAAGTTTTTTTCATAAATTTAAATGTCTTAACATAATTCTAACATATTATTAGCAAATATAAATCCCCACTGATGATAGGCTCACTGGCCTATAGGTAAGGTAGTCCCTAAGATAGCCCTCCGAAGATACAAGTAATCCTAAGATTATTGTGCCACGTGTATGTTTAACATTAAAAGATGATTTATAGAATTGTGCCAACAAATATTGTTTTAATAGCTTGGTATTCTACGCAAAAAAGATGTATATAAAGGCTTTAGGTTGTTACACGTTATTGTAGGCCCAGTTTAATATGCAACTTAATTTGATACAATATATGTAGTAGGGGGTCCCTGCTCTGTCTCTCTTTTAGTTAAGGGGTCCTTGGCTTAAAAAACGTTGAAGACCCCTGTGGTACAACCTCTAAATACAATTATGAACCTGAAAATGAGCATAAAATGAGCTCTTTAAGTCAATGGTAAACTCAGAGGCTGCAGTTTTTGATAGCGTTGTATTGGATTGCATTGCCTCCCCACCACCATTATCACTTGTGTCCACAAAGTCATGAACGCTCCATGTGCCGTGCCCCTATTTCACAGTCCTGCCTGGCCGTACTAAATTGTTTCTGTGTGAGTAGGACTGATTCCAAAAGCCCTCGGTCAAGACTGTGGTGGAGATGAAATGGATAAAGACTATGAATAGAGATCCCATTTCCCCCAAGCAAGAGCATGACACACAGATATACGGTGCTGGGAGAAAATCCATAAATGCAAATGTTTTTTTGGATGTGCGGTGGTGTCTGCAGGACACAAGGAACTTCGTATTATAGCTCAACAAGCTCACTGGTTCATGAACAGCCGAGTGGGTGCTGCATCGATTCCTGACAAATGCCTTGATGTTGATTTGCTTATTCGAGGGCTTTTTGTTATTGTTGGTTGTCACATCTCTTCGCTGATGCAAATCCTGCTATTATTCTGTACACAATAAGCTCGCAGGAATTTACATTCTGTATCATACATGGGTGTTTCAGTTGGAAGAAAATATGACAATGAAAAACCAAAGAACTGGAGAGCTTCTTGAAAGTCTGTGCTTGAAAATAAAATGGAGCTATTTGGTAGAGAGGCATGAACAAACCCAGTGAACATGAAGAAAAATGTCAAGGTACTCATCTTTACAGAAAAAGTAACTTCCTAAAGAAGGCTGGACGCCGAGACGTGTTGAAGTGATGTTTTTAGTCTTCTTCTGGTGACATATTAAAAACTGCTTGCTCATGCTAGGAGAACAATTTTGCTTGAAAAAATGGATGTTTATATAAAACAATGATTATGTTGACCCGTATTGTGCTTGTCATCCAAAATCTCTGTTTGATTTTATCCTTGTCTTCATTATATTAATAGATAATACCCAGCACAGCTGACTCTCCTCTTCATACATGCCAATTTTTCTATTGAAAGGGATGTACTGTACGTATGTAATGCATTATTTATACTTCAGAGTAGGGAATGAATCTGGACTGGCCAGTGTAGGAATTCCAGACCGTTCTCGCCCAGAAAACGACCATATAGGTTGTTTGTGCAAGCAGCTTATAGCCAACTGTAATTACTTATTTATTTAGTCTATGTAGTATGAGAGCGCCAAACTCCGATTGATGAGGTAGGTTGGGGTGGTGGGTGGTTCTAACAAACAGGAATTTCACTCAGGAGACATGGGCTCGTGTCCCGTGGAAAACCGTAGTCAGTTGTAATTTCTTTAAATTAACCCAGTTACCTTTTCGACCGCGATGCAATGACGTCTTTGTGACGTCACATTACATCCTCACAGTTTTAAGTGACTCGTTTTAAGCCAATCCCTGATGTTTTACTAACCCTAAGTATTTTTGTTGACTAAACTTAACTAGTTCTGTTTCACAACGTTAACTACGTGTTTGAAAGTTAAGTTAAATGGTATTGTGTGTTGTAATGTCATTTGGGTAGTCATTGACAATTGACCTATTCTGTCATTTAGATATGAGGACGTGTTGAGAAATTCTCAGTGACGCATTTTGGTCCTTTACTATTACGATTAGAGAAATAGAGGAGTTTTTTTGACAAATGACTCATAAATGTAATTTCTAGGAGACAGGGTTGATTACAGGATGGTATGCAGTTCAAAATCACAGGGAGGCAACAAAATCTGAGGAATTGATAGGAATAAAAAATATATATATATATATATATATATATATATATATATATATATTTTTTATGAGCTTAAAAAAAATATATATTATTGGCACCCCTGTTTAAGATGGGGTCATGGACAAAAAAAGAGAAAAATCCAACCTTTTATTTAAGTACATTACTTTGGTGGTAAAAAAAAAAAATCGCATTTAGAAAAAGAAAACTTGAAATCATGTGTCCCACAATTATTGGCACCCCTAACAATTCCGCTGAAAAATGTAATAGATTTTTTCTTAAATATATTTTTCTGTAGTTGCTAAAGTTGGTCAGGGTATCTAGGAACTTTTAAATAGTAATTCATGACTTCCTGTTTCCCTGGGGTATAAATATGACGTGACACAGAGTCCTAATTCTCTTACCCATTTGTCAACATGGCAAAGACAAGAGAACACACAATTCAAGTAAGGCAGATGTGTGTCGACCTTCATAAGTCAGGCAATGGCTACAAGAAAATAGCCACTCGCCTTAACTTGCTCGTATCTACAGTCAGAGGAATCATTAAGACGTTTAAAACAACTGGAACAGTGACAAACTAGGCTGGAAGAGGTCCCAAGTTTATCTTGCCACAACGCACAGATGGTAAGAGAAGTAAAAAAAAGTCCTAAGCTCACTGTCACAGAATTGCATCAAAGAGTGGCATCTTGGGGTCACGAAGTCTCAAAAAAAAACATCAGACGCTCTCTACATGCCAACAAGCTGTTTGGGAGGCATGCAAGGAAAAAGCCTTTTCTCACTAACACTCACAAACGTAAACGTCTGGAGTTTGCTAAGCGGCACTGGGACCTCAACTGGGATTGTGTGCTTTGGTCAGATGAGACTAAGATTGAGCTTTTTGGCAACAAACACTCTAAGTGGGTCTGGCGTAAAACAAAAGATGAGTATGCCGAAAAGCACCTTCACCACCGTGAAGTATGGTGGAGGATCTGTGATGCTTTGGGGCTGTTTCTCTTCCAAAGGCCCTGGGAACCTTGTTAGGGTGCATGGCATCATGAATGCTTTGAACTACCAGGACATTTTAAATAAAAACCTGATGGCCTCTGCCAGAAAGCTGAAGATGGGTCGTCACTGGGTCTTTCAGCAGGATAATGATCCTAAACGTGTGGCAAAATCTAAACAAAAATGGTTCAGCAGTCACAAACTCAAGGTCCTCCCATGGCCATCTCAGTCCCCAGACCTCAACCCAATCGAAAACCTGTGGGGTGAGCTAAAGAGGAGAGTGCATGAGAGAGGACCCAGTTATTTAAGTACATTACTTTTATTTAAGTAATATATATATATATATATATATGAACCTAGTACCAAAGAAATAGCTACAAACTGGTACAAAAAGTCAAAGTTACAATAAAGGGGGAAAACAAGTTATTTGGATCACAGACTGAAAGAAAGACATTTTCGATTACAAGCGGACAAAATTTGTTTCCTCTGCAGGGTGGCTGGGCTCACCCGTAGAGAGAGGTTAGAGCTCTGACATCCGGAGGGTGCTCAGAGTAGAGACACTGCTACTTCGCATCAAAAGGAGCCAGTGGTTCAGACATCTGATCAGGATGCCTCCTGGGTACCTTCCTTTGGAGGTTATCTAGCATGTCCAACTGGTAGACCCAGAACATGCTAGAGGGATCATCTATTCATTCATCCATCCATCCATCCATCAATTATTCAATCCGTTATTCAATCAATCAATCAATCAATCAATCCATTATTCAATCAATCAATTATTCAGTCAGTCATCTGGCCTTGGCAACACCATGGGATCCTCCAGGAAATGTCAAAATGTTGCTGAGGGATGTCTGCGCCACCTTGCTTAGCCTGCTGCCACCACAACATGGATGAGCAGCAGAAAATGGATGGATGGATCCCAGATTATATTTCAGTTCAACCCTAGCAACCTAAATATCAAACAAAATCTAAAAAATATATAGTTAGGTAGGTAGACAGTGTTTTTCAGTGGTCAAATATACTGGATATATAGAAAAGTCCAGAAAGAGATAAGTAAGTAAGGGCACAGGAGCTGTAGTGTAGGGCTGCAACTAACGATTATTTTAATAATCGATTAATCTGTCGATTATTTTTCGATTAATCGATGAATCGGATAAAAAAAAGCATTAATTTACATCAACTCAATACATACATACTTATTGTTTTAGTTAATAGTTGTGTAAAGGTAAGTAACCCAAATAGCAGATACAGACAAGACACCCAGACAGACAGAAAGACAGACAGACACACACACAAACACACACACACACTTATTCATTAAATTATTACCATCATTGTAGTAAGTGCAAGTTAAGTTCGTTTATACACCACACACTATTATATTTGTCAACAATAACTGATATGGGACAAAGCACATAATATACATAACAGTTTGAAAAATTAATGGGCCAAAAAAGGCGAGTGAATAAAACCGTGTCTTTAGTCTTGCAAAGTATACCACCCCTGCTTTTATTACTGTTATTAAGGAGCTAACGCTAGCTTGTCATGCTAGTCAGCTGGATAACGAGTAAACAGCAGCACCAGAAGAGCTACTGGAGGGACGGTACGTTCCTCACTTCAGAACGGAACAGAAGTAGGATAGTGTAGTGACTTTACCCTGCTGCTGTTGTTCTGTTGAACAGAAGTAGGATAGTGTAGTGACTTTACCCTGCTGCTGTTGTTCTGTTGAACAGAAGTAGGATAGTGTAGTGACTTTACCCTGCTGTTGTTGTTCTGTTGAACAGAAGTAGGATAGTGTAGTGACTTTACCCTGCTGCTGTTGTTCTGTTGAACAGAAGTAGGATAGTGTAGTGACTTTACCCTGCTGTTGTTGTTCTGTTGAACAGAAGTAGGATAGTGTAGTGACTTTACCCTGCTGTTGTTGTTCTGTTGAACAGAAGTAGGATAGTGTAGTGACTTTACCCTGCTGTTGTTGTTCTGTTGAACAGAAGTAGGATAGTGTAGAGACTTTACCCTGCTGCTGTTGTTCTGTTGAACAGAAGTAGGATAGTGTAGTGACTTTACCCTGCTGTTGTTGTTCTGTTGAACAGAAGTAGGATAGTGTAGTGACTTTACCCTGCTGTTGTTGTTCTGTTGAACAGAAGTAGGATAGTGTAGTGACTTTACCCTGCTGTTGTTGTTCTGTTGAACAGAAGTAGGATAGTGTAGAGACTTTACCCTGCTGTTGTTGTTCTGTTGAACAGAAGTAGGATAGTGTAGAGACTTTACCCTGCTGTTGTTGTTCTGTTGAACAGAAGTAGGATAGTGTAGTGACTTTACCCTGCTGTTGTTGTTCTGTTGAACAGAAGTAGGATAGTGTAGTGACTTTACCCTGCTGTTGATGTTCTGTTGAACAGAAGTAGGATAGTGTAGAGACTTTACCCTGCTGTTGTTGTTCTGTTGAACAGAAGTAGGATAGTGTAGTGACTTTACCCTGCTGTTGTTGTTCTGTTGAACAGTAGTAGGATAGTGTAGTGACTTTACCCTGCTGTTGATGTTCTGTTGAACAGAAGTAGGATAGTGTAGAGACTTTACCCTGCTGTTGTTGTTCTGTTGAACAGAAGTAGGATAGTGTAGAGACTTTACCCTGCTGTTGTTGTTCTGTTGAACAGAAGTAGGATAGTGTAGTGACTTTACCCTGCTGTTGTTGTTCTGTTGAACAGTAGTAGGATAGTGTAGAGACTTTACCCTGCTGTTGTTGTTCTGTTGAACAGAAGTAGGATAGTGTAGAGACTTTACCCTGCTGTTGTTGTTCTGTTGAACAGAAGTAGGATAGTGTAGTGACTTTACCCTGCTGTTGTTGTTCTGTTGAACAGAAGTAGGATAGTGTAGTGACTTTACCCTGCTGTTGTTGTTCTGTTGAACAGAAGTAGGATAGTGTAGAGACTTTACCCTGCTGTTGTTGTTCTGTTGAACAGAAGTAGGATAGTGTAGTGACTTTACCCTGTTGCTGTTGTTCTGTTGAACAGAAGTAGGATAGTGTAGTGTCTTTACCCTGCTGTTGTTGTTCTGTTGAACAGAAGTAGGATAGTGTAGTGACTTTACCCTGCTGTTGTTGTTCTGTTGAACAGAAGTAGGATAGTGTAGTGACTTTACCTTGCTGTTGAACTCCCTTCCTCCTCATCAAGGACTCCCAACATGTTTACGTTTTAGGTGCTGACTCATCACCGTGGTGCGCCCGTGCCATGCCGTGTCGCTTTTGCTTATCTTGCAATTAACACGTTTTTGATTTATTTAGTGTGAAATGCTCCCACACCTTGGATGACTTAGGTCGTACTGATTTCTCTGCCTCCGCCGAGTGTTTCAGAACAACGTTACGGGTCTCTCCGGTCTCTCTCCGTATTTCCTCTACCCCCGCTCTGCTCTTTTTTCTTTTCTTTTGCTCCGCGCTGCTCCGCTCAACTCAATTTTTTTTTATCTCCGCGACTAGGTTGCCTAATAGTTGCGCGACACAAGGAATCGATAATTAAATTCGTTGCCAACTTTTTTAGTAATCGAATTTTATCGATTTTATCGATTCGTTGTTGCAGCCCTACTGTAGTGTATAAATGTTATCACTGGACGTGTAGAATACATGCAGGATGTGTCACATTGTAGACTTTGTAAGGCCTTGTGATTGGATAGGTCTGAGAATATGTCATGCAGCTAAAGGTCTGTTTTAAATTGCATATACATTTATTGTTAAACTAAGTGATTGGTTCCCACTGTTACTTACTGCATAATGCAAACGGCGTATTGGTAAATATCATTAAGAGATTCAAGCCATTTGAATTTGGTGTCATATTTTTGCATGCATAACCTAGATAACTGAGTAATCTAGATGATTTGCCTAAACACATAAAGCCAACAAATAAAAATTCAAATTTGACCACTTTAATATATCAAACGGCAACTGTCAGATAAATAAAACATGTCATCATAATTTCTGCTGAGAATGTAAAATATTGACGTCACACTCTCCTAGGAGTAATTCTCCTTTCTGAAAGTCAATGTAGGATATCCATAAATAACTCTAGAGTCTAAGGTCGCGTTCAAACAAACTGTCGCTCTGCGTAAAAAAAAAACCTAAGCCCTCTACTTTAATATAAATGAAGCCAGTTTGTCGGCGCAGTGGGAGTCAAACACAAAAATGTTTTACTTTTGAGTGATTGTGCGACACTCGATAAATATGTGCCCTGGTCCCATGTTGGTACCTGTGCTGCATCCTATGCCAGCCTATCCACAGTTCTTTTTAAAACATCATCATGTACATGGCCTGAATGCACTAATACATTTAGACTAATAAAAATATAAAGCAACATTAAGATAAAAAGCTAATTTCAACCTACATACAAATACAGAGAGTATGAAAATATTCCATCCATGTAGACATTCTACTAGCTCATACTTACATATAGGCAAAGTGAAATTATAAGTGTGTACATTTACAACAGGATTTATCTTGCAGTGTAAAAATGATGAGAGAAGCAAGATTCTTTGAAAAAACAGCACTTAAAGTGTGTCAACAACTTCAACATGATTTGGTCCAACAGCTTTTGGAATATGTTATGCCTAAGCACCATTTCACTTATTTACTGGGTGGATGTCAGCAAAGCTACAATCATAGATTATTCATTGCCGCAGTCAACATCTTCTCCACATGTTTGCACACGACTGGTGTGGATGTAAGACATGATTAGACAGCCCACAACATTTGCATCAGGTCGGTCAAGCAGATGTCATCTAAAGTGTGCCAAAGTAAAACACTGACTGAAAATGTTCAAGCACAAAAAAACAAAGCAGCACTCATCCGGAAAAAAAGACTAAATGTAATTTATTTCTTCCACCCGTTGAAATATGAAATAAGACTTGATTAACAGATTCAATTATCAGCGGGCTCGACGGCCTAAATGAAGTAAACAATTATGCATCAGTTTCCCTCTGAACCAGTACAGAGAGGAATAATTACCACATGTGTACTGTCTCTGCAATTAAAAGATTTCATAACAAGTGAAACAAATAAAAAATACTGTGGAGAAAATGATTAAAAGCAGACTCTTCCCCAAGTTAGTACATGATGCCGGCAGAGAGGACTGCAGCACTCTGTAGTGTATGTGTATGTGATGGAATTAGTTTGAAATGCATACAGAAGTAATGACTGCTAAAAGTGGGCTGATTTGGTCTAGCTGTAAGAATTATATCAGACAGAATCCATTCCCATTTAATATCCCTCAGCAATACATGCTTTGTATTAGGCAGCATTAAAATATACAGGAGCATCATGGCTAATTACTACTCTGATTCCAGAATACCGTGAGCACAAAATCTCATCACTTTACCCTGATAAAACACAGCGGCCCAAACCAAGACGCATCTAATTTTTTTTATTCGATTGCAAGTTCAAGACAATTTCTGTCACGTAGCTTCATATCTATCAGAATTTCTGCTACTTTAAAATTACTGTACAAATGAATAACTTTCAGTTTGCAGGAGGAACTTACTGTACAAGTCCATAACAGATGAACCCTAAAGCCCAGTTCAGACCAAAGATTCGCGATGAGACGAGTTGAAAACGTGAAACTACTTTCTGAAACCTGCCAGTTCCCCTTAACAACGACTCTTTGTATTACTGTCTAAATCCAACTTTCAGCCTTTTTTGTAGCTGGATATATAATGTGTTGTGTCTAAAAATATGAATGTGGAGAAAGTTGGTGATAGTGTAGTCTATATCGACGACGTTTAATTTCTGGGATTGTTCAGGTGCCGGCTGTCCCTCATTTCGGCCGGATGTCCGTCACCTTCTGCTTCCTTTGTGTTGGTCTTCTAACCTCCGGTGGATTTGTGAGGACTATGGTTAACTGCTCCTCAGATCTCTGCAGGGTAAATCCAGACAGCTAGCTAGACTATCCGTACAATCTGAGTTTTCTGGCAATGCAAGACTAGTGATAGTGAGATGCTTCCTAAAGTTGCATTTCTAGTGATAAATCGGCGAAAACGTTTTATGTGATTCACTGCTTTGTTCTAACTCTGCTCCCTCTCTTCAGTCATTCCCTAGCTCGATCGACCACATTATCGTGCTCACGGTCGTTGAGCCTCCGTCTAAAGTTCTGCCATTTCGACCAGTTGATAGTTTGTAACAGAGAAATCAAATGTATTATGGAAATTGTATTTCTTTAGTTTGTAGCTGACTTTACAGGCTGACTTCGTTATTGGCTGTTGAAACAGGTGACACCCCTTACGTTGTAAAACCAGCCACTGGTGACTTGGCCAGCTGAGACTGGCCGGTTCAGACCGCTGCAACGTTCTAAAACGGTTTTGTCTCGTCGCTAATCTTTGGTCTGAACTGGGCTTAAAGGGGATTTAAAGGGATAGTCCAGCAATTTAGTTTTGCACTTCCATAAAGTTGTGGAACAAAAAAAAACAAATGCTCAATATTGATGCAGTAGTGAGTGAAATATCCCAACTTAGAACTCGGCTTAGAACACAGAATACGACATTTGCCATAATGCACCTTGATAGCTCATTTCATTTGACCCTCACTGCCAGGTAAAAGCCCACATGTTTAAAAAATCATACCATCAGTTATGAGTTATTAATTTCTATTGACTTACCAACCTTTGTTCCAGTCGTCAAGGGAATGCGAAGCAGACTTTTTAAATGTCGCAATAAAATGTGAATTAGGCGTATTTCCATCAACTAGATTGGAGCGCATAAACTAGGCTATGCAAAGCCTAGTTTTGCGCTATAGGCTATGCATGGCTGTTATCCACCAGTAAACAGAGTAGAAGAAGTAGAGGTTGGGAGCCAGAAACAAAACAAGTTGCCTTGGCCATCTAACCCACGTACGAAACTGGAGAGAGGTCTTCAGAAAGTTGGTTCAATTGGGCAAGTTTTAATTGTATTTTCGTGTCAGCTAGTTTAGGCCATGTTCATGCTCTACGGGGACAAGGACAAAATAATGCAATGATTTTAAAGCATGGGCAAGATGGCAACAGCGGAAACAGCGGATTAGTCATGTTCGCTACGTCAGAATGTATTCGGCAAAGTGGTAACATGCTTATTTTAACCCAAACCCAGATCTTTTCCTAAAACTAACCAAGTATTTTTGTTGCCTGAACCTAAATCTTTTCCATGGTGCCGGCACATCATTTTACGTACGTTGTCATGCCGTGTTAAGAGGTCGTGGTATTTTCCCATTTTTCTGTGAGATCGGTTTGGGTTAACTGAGTTAAACCGAGAGTTGTGTAACTCTGCAGTGAACCAACTGACACAATTTGCATCATAATCAATTGGCATGATGGCAAACCCCAGAAAAATAAAAGGCATATTTTGAAAATAACTGTTATTATCCTTTAAGAGTTAAGCCAAGCTGGAGAAAGATCTAAATCTTTGCCAAAACCTCAATCCAAACAGAACCTCCATCACATTCCTTCATACACCAAATCCCAGCAGATACTCATTTTTTTGGACAAATGTGGCAAAGTAGTGTTGTGATGTGATGAGGGTATCAGATGACCCATGTAGAAAACCAAACATGCATGGTCTCTCTACTGTATGTGGAAAATGTGGCCGTTGTTCCCACACAGCTCAGAGCAGGCCTGCAATAATCTGCCTACCCAATTCATCTGATGTCCCTGCTCGTGATTTATTGGGGCTTTCTGCAAGGTTAAAAAGTTATGGCTGAGTTACTACTTGTCTTCCATATTAATTACATAAACAGAACAGTGTGAGAGGCAGAGATGGGCTCTGATATTCCCTGAAGTTGCACAGATCAATCAATATCGATCAACAATACCTTGATGTATGGCAACATCTCACGCCTGAGACCTTGGGCAGCTTGAGTGATGATGGCATCCAGCAATGGTGCTGCTCCTAAAACAATGGCCCCCAAAATAGCTAGGGTGGAATTGAGATCTAAAGGCAAACACACACACACACACACAAACACATTTGCTCCCTCATTGTTTTTCCCTCTTTCTCTCTGACTTACTTTCTCTCACGCAAACACTACTCCGTCTCACCGCCCCACAAAGACACGCTCTCATGGGACTTTTACTCTGGCGTTGGTGTGATGAATATGAAATTAAATCCATATGGTTCTGTCAATAACATAGCTGCCAACACAGCTCCACAACCATTATGAGCGGCTGCACCTTGGGGCGATACACAAGCTAATGAATAGTGCAAGCAACCAAAACGAAATATTGCTTCATAACCTAGCCATAAATGAATAAACATGAGCGAGTGTGCGCAGAGAAAAGGAAATGTTTACTCGTAAAATTCCTGTTTCACTTAAACACATTTTGGATTTCCACCCCGCCACTTCAATTTAACTGGGTGGCTTTTATTTAAATCAAATCAGAGGGGAGGAGGAAGGAGGGGGAAGAGGAAGGAAAAATGGTTGAGAGTAAACACAAACCCACACACACACACACACATATCTATTTCTATACACTCTCCCATGACCACACACACATTCAAGGACAGAGGGGAATTAACAGCAGGCTGAGGCAGGTCTCTTTCTCTGGATGCCTCAGGCTATTTCAGGAGGCTATTTCAGGTCTTCTGTCTCTTTCCTGTGTCTCTTCTCTCCATATATCCATCTGACTGCAGCTGAGGGAGGGCACAGGAGTATTTTTAACGCTATGTCTCAACAACACCTTTTTTTTTTGGATGTTTACAGTTTACCACTTTCTGTAAAGCGAGATGACAAAAGGCCAACTTTTAACTTTTAGCTGCAAAAATAACACAAACATTTGACCAGCACTGACTCAGGATCAGGAGAGTTTTTTTTTGCATGGTCCTGACTAGTCGGGAAGTGTAAATCAATCATTAAGAGTTTATGGCATGAAAATGTGTTTTCTAGAGCGTTTTCACACCTATAGTTAGTTTGCTCTGGTCCGAATCAGTTGATGAGTTTGTAAACTTGGAGAGTATCCCCCCCTTGGTTCGGTTTTGTTTCACGTAGGGCTGCAAAAGTAATCGCAATTTTATCGAAATCTCATTATGGCCAGCAGCCAGTTGCCCTTGTCGTCTTCTATGCTGTGGTATGCTGGGGAGGAAGCACTAAGGAAGAGGGATGCTGGGCCACTGGACAGGCTGGTAAGGAAAGCTGGCTCTGTCGTGGGCGCTGAACTGGAGTGCATCACTTCAATATCAGATAAAAGGACCCTGAACAAACCGCTCAACATTTTGGACAATGACATCCACTCCACAGCACTATCACAAAACAGAAGAACATGATCAGCTCAAGACTACGCACACTGCCATGCACAACTGACAGACTGAGAAAGTCATTTGTCCACAGGACCGTACAACTCTACAATGCAGTCTGTCTGCCTCTCCTCCCTCTCCACCACTTCCACTACCTCCTATAACAACAGTTATGTACTGACTGTCCACTGGCCTCCCTCCTTCCCCCAGCCTGGACTGAGGTCTAACTTCGTACTTGAACAACGGCTGTAACCCTATTACTTCAAACCTCTAATATTGACTGTTGATTTGTGCCTATCCTATTGTCCACCTTATTCCCATATAATGCCATATTTAATGCTGTCTTTTTTTGTGCTTTGTCCTTGCACTGCTATATCGTTTTTATATTACTATGTCTATATTCCTTGCACTATTGGTCTTATTTGCACTACCACCATGACACACACTCTCGTAGAGCACCTTACCATAGAGCACCTTACCTTGCCCTGCAAGCGTCTCATGCTTATACATCCCTTAGTACATTCATGTGGATTTTTTATTTAGTATTTTTTTCTTTGAGTGTCCATATTATTCATGTAGATGCGTTTGTTTTTTGTTATTTGTTGTTTTATCATCCTGTTTATGATGTATGTGTATGTTGTGTGTAATGTCTGTAAGCTACTGGGACCTTGAATTTCCCCTTGGGGATCAATAAAGTATCTATCTATCTATCTAATATGGACTAGTGCAATATCCAAATCGCAGGGGGGTGCACAATATTTGTTAAAGGCAAAATATGTGTCAAACCATTCTGAATGAAGTATTGTGGTGCTGCAGAGACGCCCCGGCCTACAAACCCTATCCTACAGACTAAAGAAAAAAAATCTTTGTTTGGTACAGATCCTCACATAAATTACGCTATAATCATTTCAGTTTTAATATTTTTCAAAGAAATAAGAATAATGGATACAAAAATGGTCATTCCCTCCAATATTGTGAATTATATCATAATCGCATTGTCAGTCAAAATAATCGCAATTAGATATTTTACTCATATCGTGCAGCCTTATTTTCACACAGAGAAAAATCCAAGCGAACCACAATGCATCACTACAAACCACGCAAGAACGTTCGCTCCCCTTATTGGTCAGATGTGTCTGGGGCGGGACCTTCCTCTTTAATATGCTGCAGTTTGGTATAACAACAGGCAGTTATCTTTATCTTGTTATAAAACAAGCAGAACCAGAGAAACCTCTTCAAGGAGGTCCCGGTATGCTTGTTTGGTCCGATTTTGGTGCGCATCAGAGTGCGATTGCTGGCCCAAACAAACCGCACCAAGGGGGGGAACTCTAGTGGGATTCAAACAAACTAAATGAAGCAGGTTTGAAAGCCCCCCCAGAGTGGTTATCCTCTAGTATTTAGTCTTCTAATCTCAATTTCTCAAAACAAACACAGCTCATGCAGTGTAAGACAATTTTACTTGTTTTAAATGCAAATCTGTGTTTTTCAAGAATGATCTAATCCTTTTATGGACTCACCCAAAAAAACAATGGAATTCTTTTTCTTGTTGTTTCTGTTGGCAGTGATAATGAAAAACAATTATTTTTTTTTAAATTGACAGCCATTTTATTGTAGTGCAATTTCAACAGTCAACATAATTTTATGCTCAATGGAAATATTCACAACTAGGGGAAACAAAACCTTTTACATACAACACAAACATCATTTCATCAACATCTTCTAAAAATGATTGATCAAAATTATATAACAATTATATCAGAATATGAAAATAACAGATTTTAGATTTTTTTTTAAAGAGAAAAAAAAAGCTAACTGTTGTAGCTGTAACAGTTAGCTAACATTAGCAAGTGTTGCCTAACAGGTCAATGTGGATCAATTAATGGCTGGCTGACAAAATCCAATGTAATCCAACATCCAACAATTATAGTATAAGTATAGAGGAAACAATTGAACAAACTATATATAATATATGTAGCTTGTCTGCAATGCCTGCGTGATTTGTCATTAGAAACAGACGTTTGTCAATGAAAGTTTTAGGCAACTTTGAAAAGCATTATTTTTCTTTCATGTATTTTATTCAAAATTGTATGTCGAAGGGTTTACTGCCTGGATACAGCTTCTTGTTTGAAAAAAAACAAAAAAGATTAAAAGAATTTAACTTAACTCCGGATTGTCAGTTAGATCCCAGTCTTCATATTGTCAGAGCACAGCGATACAGTAGTGTTTTCATTTTCTTCTGAGCCATGATGACTAGCTTTTACGAACACAAAATCCCGCTGAACCTGGGTAATATCTGCCTTCAACTGCCAGAGTGCTGTTCTCCCACACCGAGAGAAACCAAAACTCTCAGCGTTTGGAAACATTATGACGGAAAAGAGACAAGGGTGGACTTCCTCTGTGAGAAGGTAAAGCTCATTTGTTCTTCTTGAATACTTTACATACATGATCTCACGTTTATCAAAGTGGGTTAAGTAGTGAGAAACGAGAAGGAGAAAGTAATGAAAGTGGGCTATATTATATATCGGATGATTGGAGAGGCACCAATCCAGATTTCTAGTTAATCCTGGATCTTAGGATGGGAATCTGCAGTATTAGCATCATTAGATTCATAACTAATGATAATGGTGCGTTCTATTATTTATCCGTGTCGGACTTCCGACTAGGAAAACATACGTTGCCTAGCAACAAGCACCAATGCGTCACTTTTCCTCGGATTTCCAAGCTCGGAACTCGGACAACCGTGAGGACACCGATCAAGAATTCCGATACGGATTCCAAGATGGCAGCGCCCTGTGTAACTTGTAGGTATGAATTGTTGTCATTGTTTTTGGACCACTTTGGCTTTTTAAATGAAGATTTCAATCACTCGTATTACAGCAATTCCTTACTATGTCCGTTTCACTGCCTGTTGGTAGTGGAATCGGTCTTGTTGTTTGCTAACGTGGCTAGCGTTGCTAACTCGGCCAGTGCTACCATAGTGGTGTCCATGTTTTTTCTCCGACTCGGACGCGCAAAACATACCAGAACGCTTGAAGTGTGGAAGTGACGTCATATCCGAGGTCCAAGTCGGTTCGTTGAGAATAATAGAACGCACCATAAGTCTTAATTGACCTCTCGCCGGCCCCGCCCCCAAAATGGCCATTGTCCAATCACACAACATAGCAACCGTTACTATGTGAGCAGGTCCGACAAACATTGACTCCAAGCAAGATGGTGAAGCGGTGCGCCCACGGCGTTTGTAAATCGGACACTAGATACCCCTGATTGTCTGGAGGATTCATTTGCACTAACGTGTTTACTATTTGGTAGCCTGAAAACTGTTATTAAAGGCTGTAGAAAGAATGCGGAATGAAAAGAGATCATGCGGTCAACAGTTTTGCCGTAGTAAATCGGAGTTTATAGCCTACATCCTTGACACATGTATTCTATAGTCCTAATAGTAATATACAGGCTTATATTGCAATCTCTTAGGCCTACATGCAGGTGTACTTATATTTAAATAAACACACATTAGCTGAGTTTATGCAGTGTCTTTTATTTTACTCGTGTTTTTTTTCATGAGTCAGAACGAGGCAACAGCTGAGGGAGAGTGCGTGTCCTCCGCCCCCCGTGCTGGACCCTGTCTCCTGACAGCAGAGGGGCTAGAAAAACAAGCCGAAATAACTCGGTCAATGGTACAAATAAATCATTCACGTTCAAGAGAAAACGTTTCATAAATGAGGGCCAACGTGAGCTGTGCCTACAATGGATAAAACAGTGTGGACGGCCCCACTCACAGTTAAATGTGTTGAACATTACGAAGCATAAATACGTCTGCTCAAAGGGAAAGCTAACAGCTAACTAGTTACCGTGTTGTCTAGATCTACTAACTAGAGGCAAGAACACAAATTGGACCAAAGTTATGATTACCATGGATATCATTGCCAGAATGTTAACCTACTCTCTAAGCTAAGTTTAACGAGCCCTTTAGCCAACATTAGTTAACATGTTAGCTAATGCTAGCTACATTAGCTGCTGTTGTGTTGTGTCTTTGAGCTCCCCAACTTTATTTTTCGTCAGTTTACAACAAAGTCGAACATTTGAATATATCCCTCCACTGCATACTGTAACCCCTTTTGCCTCGATCTGGAGGATATCGCGGAGGTATTGCTCCAAAAAAGGTCACTGACACGCACATCCCGTCATGGCAATCTGTCCATAGACAGTAATCTGTCGCGCTGGTCGTGTTCGTGTTTGACCATTTGTTTGTCAGACGTAGCAACAGTAACTAATGGGGGCGGGGCTTGGCGAAAGGCTAATTGTCAGTGTAACTACAAACTGATATTGGCTTTTTTACATTATCTATGGGTTTGTTCTAGTTTGGTTTCAGACAGAAAAATGTTAATTAGAGGATACTATAGGCTTAGACCAAGCACACACCAAATACACAAACTTTTGTTCCATTTCTCTTAAGCCCAGTTCAGACCAAAGATTCCCAACGAGACGAGTTGAAACTTGCAACTTCGGTCTGCAGCATTCTAAAACCTGCCAGTTCACACCAATGCGACGAGACTGTGTATCATCTCCATAAAGACTCTTTGTACTTACGTTCTAACTTCCGACTTTTAGGCTTTTTCTTTAGCTGGATATACAGTATCACTTGTTTCGTCTAAATATGAACATGGATAATGTTAGTGATAGTGAGATGCTTGCTACAGTTGCATTTGTGACGAATCTGTGAAAACACATTTTATTTCTTTGATTTTCTGTATTGTTCCGATGCCGCTGGGCACTCTCTCTCTCTTCATTTACTCTCTATCTCGCTCCACCTAAAACGTTACCGTTCTTTCGGGCGGTCGTTGAGCCTCCGTCTAAAACTTTGCCATTTCGACCAGCTTTTTGTAACTTAAAAATAAAATGCATTATGGATTATTTTATTATTATATATTTTATTGGATTTATTTAGTTTATAGCTGACTTTACCAGCTGACTTCTCTATTGGCTGTTGAAACAAGTGACGTCCCTTACGTTCTAAAACCACCCTCTGCGACTTGACCAGCTGAGTCGCCGCAAAACCATCAGCTGGCTTGAGTCGAGCTGAGTCTGGCTGGTTCAGACCGATGCAACTTTTCCCTGCGACGGTCTAAAACGGCTTTTGTCTCATTGCGAATCTTTGGTGTGAACTGGGCTTTAAACTTCAAAGAGCTTTTGGTGAGCAGATATCACCAAGCTTATGACTCAATAGACACTGATAACTTGATTTATTTTTAGAATTAGTTTTTATAAGCTGCAATTTGGTATATAGCATTCTTATAACGAGAGAAACCTCTTGCTGCTTTTGTCTGGACAATAGGAGGCAGAGAGATGCTGCTCAGCCAGGAACATTCTTCCAAAGTCCACCACAAAAATGGATCTGTTCCAGCACGACATCTTCCACAACCAGAAGGTTCCTGTGGGGGACGTTCGGCGTTTTAGCAAACATTTAGTGGCTGAGACCAGAGGCCCGGCTAAACTTTCTGCTGTCACAACCCAGTGAGAAGATCAGACCCACTGGGCCATAAAGTCAACAGGCGAGACACTGTTGACACTTGCTGCAATGTGATTAAGATGTTAAAAACAATAAAATAGAGATAGACAATGAGGTAATGAAGCAAGTGGTGTTTTTAATACAGGGTTTCCATTAATCGAAAAGCGTATGTATCTTGATTTTTTTGCGACGATTTTTAGAATTGATTCTTCCCCTCGAATTGAAATTTTTTATTTATTTATTTTTCACCAATCATTCACCTAAATGTTTTCTCTTTATACAGTACTGCTGACGGCAACTACATCATATGTTTCCAGCAAAACAGACGAAATGCAGAAAATTCAGAAAATCTATGTTATGTATTTCTTTACAGAATAAATAAATGTCGCATTATGTCTAGAATCGCAATTAATGAAAATCGCAATACAAATCGAATCGGCACCCATGTATAATGAAATAATTGAATCGAGACAAAAGTATATCGTCCCAGCCCTAGTTTTCATATTAGAGCACTGAAGTACTACAGCTGTAAGTAAAGCTAAGAGGCACTACTCCATCGGGTCGCCAATACAACATCTGCGTGCAGAGCTGAGTCCCCACCATTGCGGACTGACCGAATTTTGGACATTCCCACATTCTTTGTCTGACTGTCTGTGATCTAAACTCAATAAAAAAAATTGCTAACTATATAACACCAATGCCCAATAATCAATGGTCATTTTATAAACTAGGATACTTTTATTGTATGGCATCAGGGGAGAACAGCATGCATTGAAATACTCATAATGCTGAACCGACTCACTTGGGAGTTTTATTTGCAGCAATCAGGCTCATGTAACGCTGACATCTGTGTTTTACAATGACATTGACAATGGCAATGTCTGTATGATATACAGAAACAAATGAAATCTCACACCTGGCACAGTTGGTTTTTCACTTGCTGTGAGATAATTAGATCAAATGACTCGGCTGGATGAATATGACAGATAACGTATCCAGTGAGATAATGAACGGCCGTGTCCTTTATGGATTCATTGTGAAGGAGTAATGCATTGGTGTTGTGACCGTGGTCCTGTTCAGAGATGTTTTGTATTCAGATATGTCTCCATTTGCTTTAGATCATTTTCCAGTTGCACCTCACATCACAATGTCTGAAATGTCATCAAAGTGACAAGGTGGAAACTGCAATCACTGCAAAACCGAAAACAATACATGCATATGCTTGGCCGTACAGCTGGCAGTGGCTGTTTGGTACCTTGCCTCGGGTACAGACTTTACAACCTTGTCCCAGTTGTTTGGCATAGACAAATGAACTGTATCCAAATGTGTCTGGGACTATACACAAACTTAAAAAGATGACTAGGCATCTCTTTCGCTGTGGTCTGGGACACTTTTATTTAGACTTTATCCCCACTTGTGTCTCCTCCTCGAAGAGCTGTTCACTGCAGTTTTCAGTACTTTTTCAGTTGAGGATATGGTAAAGGTTATAGGCAACTAAAACCAACACATATTCATATCTTAACGACCGAACAGGTCAATTGTCAATGACTCCCAAAACAACATATATATGATATTTTTAAACATACGATAGTAACATGCGACCACGGTTGCAGTTTTTAATCATGTGACCGTTCTATTTAATGTAACGGTCGCTGTTTTAAACACATAGTTACGTTGTGAAACGGAAGTAGTTAAGGTTAGGCAACAACAAAAAAACTTGGTGTTAGAAAAACATTATGAATCACGTAAAAAGGAAATGAGGACGTAACTACGTCATGGACTTAGGTCCATGGAAGTCAGTTAATTTAAAAAAAGTTACCGTTGACTTTTGATTTCACACAGGACAAGAATCTCGCCAGCTGCCTCCAAATGCATCTCTGGCTGTAGTTATTATCGTAAGAGCAAACGAGGAAGCGGGTTAACAAAGTTTAAGAGTACCAATTTCCGTGTAAGGAGGCAGGTTGGGGCGGTGGATGGGTCAAACAAACGCACTCGGGCGAGGGAAAATGTGACCTTACATCCTTATTTTTCTAGTTTAACGTGACTTGTTTTACGAGATATGCGGTTGTTTTCTGAGTGAGCACAGTCTGACTAAAACACTTGATTAAAGTTAGGGGAAGATCTTGGTCGTGGTACATAAGGTGAAAGTTAACTGCAGGTTACAAACTGCGTCGCTACATATAGGGCTTACATCTGCATTGGCTTTGAACGTTGGCAAAGAGAAAGGAAAGATGTGACCTGGCATTTTGACCTAATGACGGTCCGACTGACAGGCTGACATTTATTGATTCTTAAATCCGATTCCGATATTCAAAATAAACTGATGCATGGGCCAGTGGTAGATGAGTTTGTCCAGTGGTGGGATGAGGCCTTTCTCCAATTAAACACCACCAAGGAGTAGTAGTATCTGGGAACGGTCATTAATAAAAACTTGAAGTTTGATGCCAATTGTGATGCGGTCTGTAAGAAGGGACAGCAATGTTTGCACTTCCTCAGGAAGTTAAACACTTTTAATGTAGATAGGAATATTGTCTTTATTTTTTTAGATTGTTTTTTGGGGGCTTTTCCGCCTTTAAAGGTCCCATGGCATGAAAATTTCACTTTGAGGTTTTTTAACATTAATATGCATTCCCCCAGCCTGCCTATGGTCCCCCAGTGGCTAGAAATGGTGATAGGTGTAAACCGAGCCCTGGGTATCTTGCTCTGCCTTTGAGAAAATGAAAGCTAGATGGGCCGATCTGGAATCTTCTCCTTATGAGGTCATAAGGAGCAAGGTTACCTCCCCTTTCTCTGCTGAATTTGGCCCACCCACCCTGGCTCTGGCACAGAAATGGCACATCCTAAGGAAAGCTCATTGTGGGACTGGCTCTAGTGGCTGTAATTCTGCACCAAGGCTGAATTTCGGGAAAGAGACTTCAGATACAGTTTTAGGGGACCACTAAGGCCTATATAAAAGAGACTTCAGATACAGTATTAGGGGACCACTAAGGCCTATATGAAAGAGACTTCAGATACAGTATTAGGGGATCACTAAGGTCTATATAAAAGAGACTTCAGATACAGTATTAGGGGACCACTAAGGTCTATATAAAAGAGACTTCAGATACAGTATTAGGGGGACCACTAAGGTCTATATAAAAGAGACTTCAGATACAGTATTAGGGGACCACTAAGGTCTATATAAAAGAGACTTCAGATACAGTATTAGGGGGACCACTAAGGTCTATATAAAAGAGACTTCAGATACAGTATTAGGGGGACCACTAAGGTCTATATAAAAGAGACTTCAGATACAGTATTAGGGGACCACTAAGGTCTATATAAAAGAGACTTCAGATATAGTATTAGGGGACCACTAAGGTCTATATAAAAGAGACTTCAGATACAGTATTAGGGGACCACTAAGGTCTATATAAAAGAGACTTCAGATACAGTATTAGGGGGACCACTAAGGTCTATATAAAAGAGACTTCAGATACAGTATTAGGGGACCACTAAGGTCTATATAAAAGAGACTTCAGATACAGTATTAGGGGACCACTAAGGTCTATATAAAAGAGACTTCAGATACAGTATTAGGGGACCACTAAGGTCTATATAAAAGAGACTTCAGATACAGTATTAGGGGACCACTAAGGTCTATATAAAAGAGACTTCAGATACAGTATTAGGGTACCACTAAGGTCTATATAAAAGAGACTTCAGATACAGTATTAGTGGACCACTAAGGTCTATATAAAAGAGACTTCAGATACAGTATTAGGGGACCACTAAGGTCTATATAAAAGAGACTTCAGATACAGTATTAGGGGACCACTAAGGTCTATATAAAAGAGACTTCAGATACAATATTATGGGACCACTAAGGTCTATATAAAAGCATCCAAAGAGCACCATGTCATGGGACCTTAAATAGACAGGACAGCTAGGTGAGAAAGGGCAGAGGGGGAAATCGTCACAGGTCTGACTCAAACCCTGGACCTCTGTGTCGAGGCATAAACCTCTGTGTATATGTGCGCCTCCTCCAGGGACGGACTGGGACTAAAAAAACGGCCCTGGACTTTGATTAGGCCCGGCCCAAAGCAATCGGCGCGCGGAAACTCAACAACAACAATAACGCCTGGCGCCTGGCATGAGTGTCACAAGACTTTAATTGTGGCTCATCATGATACTATACCATCCAAATTATAGCAATAGCACTGATGTTGACTAGATGTTAGGGTTAGGGTTAGAATCATAATTATATAATATGCTGTTATAACAACATATTATACAATATATTCCATGCTGTCTTAAAATTAATTTATTACTTAATAATCTTAATTAATTTATGCAGTAATTAATCTTCCTGCATAAATAATACCACATCTAAATGAAAATACACCATTACAAATGTAACTTCTGTATTCAAAATCTTCAAAGTTTGTAAGCATTAACTGTAACGTTACCAACATTTTTAAAAGTAAAAGCACAACATATTTCTTAATATTAGCTACTGCATGTGGCATTTTACAGCTAAAATGTTGAGGTTTAGCTGTTTTAACTACTGTAATCATAAAAAATGTAGCAAGCTGAATATCACTTTCTAACATCATCCCTAGCAAGTAACTCTCTTTCTCCTCTCATGTCCCATACTTACTTGCCCTGTATCTGCCTGTGGAACCAGCTCATCTTTCTGTCCCTCATCACTGGTGGCATGTTGCTGCATAGCTGTCTGGCTCACTTCTTCACTGCTGGATCTGCTGCTAATATTTAACTGTGAGGTGCTGCTGCTGGCTGTGCTGCTAAATATTTCAGGTACTTTGCGACATTTAGCGGCTTCAGTATCTAAATTCCGTAATTTGTTTTCTCTCTTTTCTTTCCGTTTTTTACCCGCGGCCTGCATGCATATTGTTTGTTTGTTTCTATGTTTCTAACGTCTTTGCTGTTTGTTTCTTCCTTCTCTTCCACTTCTTCTTTTCCTTACTTGGTGGCCACGGCCAGTGCAGCTGCCATCCAACTTAAAGGTGCATTGCTGCCACCTACAGTACTGGAGTGTGAAACAGATTAGTGGAGGGAAAAAACAGGTGATGACTGCGTGTGTGGCGGGTGGTGGGCCGGCCCACCGGCCGTCCTGGAGTACCGGCCGTTCTGTGATTCTCCAGATCACACAAATGGCCAGTCCGCCCCTGGCCTCCTCTACCAACTGTCCAACCCGGCCACTGATGTCTTTATTTTATAAGTTCTTTGTTGAATCTGTTCTTACCGTTGGTATGATAACCTAAACATCAGGAAACAACCACCTAAGCCATATTGTGGCTGCCAAGGTGATAGGTATCCCACAGTCCCCGTTGATGGCTATCTTTGACCAGCAAGTACTCCGCAAGGCCCGGTCTATATTAGACTGCACAAACCACCCCCTTCACTCTGAGTTTGTAACACTCCCTTCAGGCCGTAGATGTAGAGTTCCCCCGGTTCAAGAGCAATAGAAGTAAAAACTCCTTTGTTCCATGTGCAATAACTCGGCTTAATTTGCACATGTAATGTAGAATTTTTAGAGATTGCTCCTGTCGTGTTGTGTAAAATTGCGTTGTACATATTGCGTACAGAAAACATTGTTGTACTTCATGTCTTTGTATTGTTGTCTTTTGTTTATTTGTACGTTGTTTACGCGTGTTTTTTTTTATCTTGAACTCCTGACTGCAGAACAAGTTTCCCATTTGGGATAATAAAGTAAATTAACTGATAAATTCCAGGATAGAAAAAAAAAAAGATAATACTATTCAAAAGTAGTGAGCCCTATGTGCCAAATACAAGTACATCTGTGTGTAATTACATGTATATTTGGAGCTGCCAATGTGTGATTAGATTAGTGGAGACAGATTGAAATGCTACATTTATCTAGGGCCTGATTGTTACAAAGACATTCATGTTTTTTACACGGTAGTCACGCTGGGTTCCCTGTACCATCCCTCATTGGTGTAGAAATTCTCAATCACCCACTAAAACAGGCATGGGGTAGCAGTGCCTGGCAGCCGATTGGGGGGGAGTGGGCGGCACAGCTGCTTTATGGAACGCTGCCATTTCTTCACATTTCCCCCTACGGGCACGGTGACAAGCTGACCAGAAAAGAGGAGAACAGGACGTATTGATCAGTAGCTAAGTGTAAAACAGAGCCACTCAGAGTATCAAACCCAGAATGGGAGGACAGAAGAATTGGCACTTCTCCCCTGCGAGAGGGAACGACTCCAGTGGGGTCTTTTGTCTCCTGTCTGACACGGCCCCTCTGTGCCTCATTACAGTCAGCGCTGCCTGTCCCCAAACCGATAATTTTAGCTCAAGTTTTTCACTGGAGACTTCTGTCTTTTCTTGAACCCAAAAGACTGTTGGATGTAAAGATTTGGAGTGAGTAAATGTAAAACACAAAGCAGCCCTTACTTTCTGTCTGTCTAATCTGCTTTATATTTCTCAGTAGATTAGGCACAAAGGAAACCGCGTACACGTCTGAAAGGTAATCAGGATTTCTGTACTGATTGTAGCTGCGGAGGGAAAAACTCATTTCATTTCATTTTCAAAAGTGCCGGCTCGACAGCACCTTGCTTCGGTAATTGTTACCCTCAGAGAGCTGCCAAAAGGTTTGATGGTGTGCCAGATTAGCTGTGTGTGGTTTGTGTCTCACTCGGGCCCACCTTGTACCCGGCCTCTCGCCCAGGCCTGCGTTGGCACCTTGCCCCAACCATCTGTCAGAAACCTGGACATTAAACCACTCCCCCTTTTTCCCATGTATACAAAACTAATCATTCCAGAACAGACAAATGGTAAGGTATCAAGTGAAGGGACCAAACCAGATATTTTTGATCTAGCTTCCCCAGATCCAACCACACACTGTCCTCTTGTTATAGATCCTTTTTTTTTGTCTTTCAAAATGAACGCGATAGCAACCTAACGCAAATTCCTTTTAGTGCCACTAATTCTTTTGACACGCACGCCCGTTCTGTGATTTTGCACCGTAGTTTGAGAAATCAGGAAGTGATGCAGCAGTCAACTTGACGACTTTCATGCTAGATTTGGTGACTTTTCAGACCCTCTTAGCAGCTTATGAATATATTGCTGGTTAATAGAGAAGACCAAGTTAACCAATCTGAAGCTTAGCAGTACAGATACATGTGGGCTCACTATTTGGCAAGCAACAGGTGACTGGGTGACTGTTACAACATCTTATTAATGATTTATAAAGGCTTCACAACCTACATAATTAATAAACCAATTATAAACCATTATTAAATTAAAAACTTTCAAAAAACACCATATTTTTGTTGTACTGCACAGCTCTCTCTCACTGCTGCAGATCCTCTTTTCACCTGGTTTCTGTTTTAGCTACAGAGTGAGACCTCTTTTCATCTTCTTCTTCTGTACTATCTTTGATTGCACTCGCACATGCTCAGTAGCTCAGATGTAGATCATGTCAGCTATCTAACTCTAGAGACAGTAAAAGAGAGGCTGTTTCTCCAACTTTGGTCAATTACAAGGCAGGATTAGCTGGGAGACTTCTAAATGAGGGCACACATGTAAGTAGTTCTTTTGTAGATTATAGTGAACTTGTGTGTGTTGTAGCAGCAAGCTTTGCTATTGAGAACGACGTAGCATGCTAGCGTTAGCATACTAACGCTAACGCTACGAGCTAACGGTTGTGGTTAGCCAGCTCATTTCGGACTGTGACGTCACAGTCCGAGCCGATTTTGAACAGCTCACCAGGAGACTGAAGGCAGGACACATTCAGAAACCGTATCTCACTCAAAACAGCATGGATGGATTTTTTTCAAAGTTTGTATGTGTGTGGAAGCACCAGAGACACAAAAGAACACCCCAAATCCCAGAAAAGGTGTTTTTTTCATAATATGGGCACTTTAAAGAACATTTAGAACAGATAATAAATGTGTAATTAATTTGCGATTAATTACAAGTTACCAATGGACAATCATGCGATTAATCGCAATTAAATATTTTAATCAATTAACAACCCTAAAATATACATAATAAGGTAAAAAATATATGTAAAAATTCAACAGAAACAGCCCCCCTCAGTCTGGATAATCCACAGACCACACTGTGCATGATTTTCATTGGGACCATTTCATTGGTCTTAATAAAGGCGGACTGGACATTAGGAGTACTGTAGAGTGAGCTGCAAAATTAGGTTCAGTTACCTGGCAGGGTCCCGTAACTCTGCCCACCCTTGTTCAATATCTGAAGAATTATCTTTTAAAATCTGACCCAGCTAGCAGTTGACTGTTCCTGACCCCTTTTACATGGTTGAAAAGCTCAAGGAAAAGAAGTTCAAATCCCCAGAAATAGAAGCATCTGAGGTTATTTAGTTTTTTGTGCTCTGGTTTTATCAGAAATTCTAATGTGCTAATTAACCAAAGTACTCAAAGAATTTAGTCTGTGTGATTAACTCAGACCTTACAGAGCTTTGTTACAGAAGGATTCAGTGAAAAAAGAAAAGCCATTAAACTAAATTGTTACTGCTGTATTGTCCAGTTTAAATTCTAATCTTACACTGATACTTATAGTTAGTACAGAGAGTGGAACATTAAAATACAGATACGTGTATCATGTAATACAATGAAAATGGAACTGCAATAAATCTTATTTTTTATGTTTAATTTCCGCTGATAGCACTACTTTACAAGGCCATTTTGGTGTAGCGTTGGACTGTATTATATTAAAAGGTGTTTTTTCATTTATTTAATTCTCACAACTTCACAAAGTACAGGTATAACATCCCCATCAAATCTGGTCTGAACTAGTGTAAATAACAACTACAACATTACACAACTATATGATATAAATTATTAGAATGTATCATCATACAGCATTGTACAGTTTCTAGTTTATGGTTTCTATTTAATGTATTTTGCAACTAATCATAATTTAATACATCAAATCTATGTTTACTACTTTACTTTTAAAACTAACCAGGACTTTGTTTCTGCCGAGAGATGTTGTTTAAATGTAAAATATGTAATGTTCTGCCACCAGGGGTCTTTCAATCAAAACAATGGATGTAAACACAGACTTTTCATGACGTTGTGAAGTGGCATTATGGGAGTTGTAGTTTTCATTGTTTAACACAATTGCCGATTAATATTCTGTTCACGGATGGATATATCCATTACAGTTTTATCCAGGTTACGTTTAGTAATGTTTATTCATGTCATTCTGATAAGATAGCTGCAGTTTCCCCACATAATTGCGTTTTCTTGATTCAGTTTGTATTGGTAGCTAGCTAGTTGACCAGTTAGCGAGCATTCAAGCAAGCTAACATTAGCCACTAAGCTAAAACCACAATATCACAATATATTTCACGTCAGTGTCACGTTTTGGATGATTTCAGCACCGGGGGGAAAAGGGTTTGTTGTAACGTTACTCAACACCGCTGAGAGACTTACTTTGCGGCTGGGGCTGGCCGCCGAGTAGCTTCGTTTGCTGTAAGTTAATAATAATGGCAGGCTGCTGGCTAACTGTGGATGTGTCGTGTCATCAGGGCTGTTGTCCGGTCTCATCCCGACTCAAGTCTCTTAGCGGCGGGGAGTTAGGCAGAAAAACCAGGATGAGATAGTTGGCTAAATTAGCATTAGATTTGTCTTCTATCTATACAGCTAACGTTAACGCCAGCTGATGAATGTAATTGTTGGTTAGCCCAGTGCTGTTTTACCTTGATCAAAACAATTATACCTAAAATAACTTCATGAGCGTGTTGAGCGATGTTGTAACCTTTATAGCGTTCCCCACCAAGCATTAGCATGAGCTACATGTCAGCGTAGCACATAACATTAAGCTGGATCGATCGATATTGAAATGTATCCGTAAATAAGGTCTCTTCTGTATTACTGTGTTATAAGTGGCATGTAATAAATGACAAAATGATGCTGTGTGGCAGAAAGCAAACTGTATTACGGTTACTGAATATTATTATTTCTCTGATATTGTATGATTTACAATTACTCTCGAACGTATCATCTGGGTTCCCGTGTTTTGACAGAAGTTAGAGGAACCAGAGGGTTATATGATGCCACTGACAGGCGACTAAATGAAACGTCCCTTGTCTTAAAATAAAATAATCGATTTTTCTGGGTTTGAACATTGTTGGAAACATTTGGGTAAGTAAACAACTCAACAAAATATATAACCTAGGTATAGTCATTTTTTAGACATTTTAATGCAGAAATGTGACATATTGTACCTTTAATTATATTTTTTCTAAATCAATTGTTTCCATAAATTACAATTCAGAGACCAAACCCAGACAAATAAAATATATTTTATTAATCTATTTCTCTTTAAAAGTTGGATGAACTAACCCTTTAAGAGCTGTTGGATTTGTGTGTGAATGTCAGTTAGGTTTTAAAATTCAGTATTCACGTAATACCAGCTTTTTTTTTTAACATTGATCTATGACTGTGGTGGAATGTAACTAAGTACATTTACTTAAAGTACTGTAATGGCAAAAATTACATTTAAGCATGATTCCTTATATTCTTATGTTTTATTTGTGTTTTAGTTTTTCTTACAATACTGAAAGGGAGTTTATCTCATTCCCACATGTTGATTCTGATTCTGCTTACCTAAAGTTGGAGCCACCGAGTCTGGAGACGAATGCATACGGCTTTTGTTTGAACCGATAAAGGTACAGGGCCACAGTAGACTATCTCTCTCTGTAGATTCAGTCCTCCTTTGCCAGTTAAGATGTACGGGGCATGTGACCTCAGGGTGAAAGTAGGGCATAAGGGATTAGAGGAAGTGGCTCCATGACGTCTCTTGAGATTTAGCAGTATCTTTATCTTTATGTTGCCTGTGAGAAATGCAAAGTCATGTTTAGACCAGAACATGTGTGATTGTCAATCCCTTTTTCTTGTTGTGCATATAAGCTCAGTGTTTCTGTTCACTCATGGAAGAAACTTTTCCACGCTGAGCTGATGTGCTTTTTGTGAAATCGTGTTCCTCCAAATTTGCAAATATATCTTAATAAAATACGAAAACCTAACTTGGTTTAGTGTTCGACCGTCTTATTTGTTTCACTTTTCTAAACTTTCCAAAACTCTACTCCTGCTGCCAAGAAACCTCCACTACAGTACTATACTTAAGTACAAATTGAAGGTACCTGTACTAGTCTTTTCTTTTCATGCCATTTTCTACTCCGCTACATTTCAGAGAGAAATATTGTACTTTTTACTCCATTACATTCATCTGACAGCTTTAGTTACTGTACAAATTAAGATTTATTTCACACAAAACTCATGTAGTTTATGAAATCCAGTGTTTTATTATAACAATATATAGACCTACAAGTACAGCTGTAATGATTAGCCGATTAAACACTTAGTCGATTGACAGAACTGTTTGGATCGTTGCAAGTTTCTAAAATGTGAGGCTTTTTCTGCATTGAGTACTTTTACTTTTAATACTTTGAGCAAATTTTCCTGATGATACTTACATACTTTTACTTAAGTAACATGTATTTTCAATGCAGGACTTTAACTGTAACAGAGTGTTTTTACAGTGTGGTATTAGTACTTGTACTTTAATTAAAGGATCAGAATATTTTTTCCACCACTGATCTGTGGTCTGAGACACAAGCAGTACTAAAATAAGTGCTTTTTTAAAAGAGTGACATAAAGCCATCAGCAGTTTGAAGCCTGTCATTTCTAATCACTCATTGCATGAGGGTCACAATGTGACCTTACTAGCTGCAGTTGGCAGACTACAAGCACGCTTGAGAGACAACAGACAGTCTGGACCCAAAGCACTCCAGGGAAGGGCAAATGTGTCAATAATATTCCTCCATGCTCACACACACACACACACCAGACACACACACACACACACACATCCATAGATACTTAACCTCCTGCCCCGATCTCCCACACTGCACCAAAGAGCACTTTTCAAAGGAGCCACACCTGCTTGTCAAAGCCATGGCTTGAAACCACCTGATCACTGGTGCAGATGGATGGTCATGGACAAACAGTGAGACAGAGAGAGAGAAAGAGAGCGGATGAGTGTAGAGAGACGGAGATGAGCGAGACAGTGTCACTCTGATGTACACGCTGCAGCTCTGGCCCTCAGAGGAGCACGTAACACCTCGGATTTCGCAGACATCAAACGAGGTCCGGTTGATGCGAGTGTGAGTGCTTCGTTTGTCATTTTGCACACACTCTTTCAGCCACCGCAGCTCCTAATTATGTGCATCCAAGAGCAGAGTATCATTTACGATTCCTACTTTCATTCCGCTATCTCAAAAGCATACTCCTCCTCCTCCTCCTTTCCCTGTGTGGAAGGCAGAGGATGCAAATGACATGGCTTCCTCCCACCCACCAGAGCCATTTGAATTAATGATTGTGCAACTAATTATGAAGTAGATCAATTCAGGAACCTTCCTCGATTGGTTGAAAAAACTAGCAAGCTACAATTAGCAATGAACTAGCATCAGAGGTGTCAAGTAACGAAGTACAAATACTTTGTTACCTTACTTGAGTAGAAATTTTGGGTATCTATACTTTACTGGAGTAATTATTTTACAGCATACTTTTTACTTCTACTCCTTACATTTTCACGCAATTATCTGTACTTTCTACTCCTTACATTTTAAAAATAGCCTCGTTACTCCTATTTCAGTTTGGCTTGTTTTCATTCCGGCTTGTCATCTTTCAAAAAAACACACACACACACACACAAAAAAAAACCTATCCAGATAAATCGCGCCGTCCGGAGAGAATGAATTTGATTGTGTGTTGGATGAGAAGTATAAACATATACCATTCCGTGCTAATACAGCACCGGTGCCTTAACGACCGTTATCTACCGGACCGAATAGCAACGCGGAGTTCGGTGCCTTATTTAGGTGCCACTTAAATGCCTCCGCTTCTCTCTGATGCTCCGAAAAGGGACGTTAGAGGGAACTGAAACATCGCCGCACGGGACGCTAGTCAACACTAAACTCGACAGCAGGTAACGTTAGCCTACCGTTAGCTAGCAGCTGGAGTAAACGCGGTTACAATGCTGACAGCTACACGGTGTAAAAGTGTGTCTGTATTTCACTGGAGAGAACTGTAACACCAGACTGTAGCTGCCGTTGTCTGAAAAACACAGAAGAGATGTCACCTTTTTCAGCCCTTCTGATTTTGCAGGTATGATTTTAATATAACATTATTATAGTCATTATGGCCTTTAGAAAAATGTTTTTTGTGGAGGTGGGGTAGTGCACTCTAGGCCCCTGTGGGGCGGCCAAACCTTTTGTCCTTAATGGCATTTTCCCCCCCTTACATTACTTTTACTTGTATACTTGAAGTAGTTTTGAAACCAGTACTTTTACACTTTTACTTGAGTAAAAAGCTTGAGTTGATACTTTAACTTCTACTGAAGTCTTTTCAAACCCTAGTATCTATACTTCTACTTGAGTAATGAATGGGAATACTTTTGACACCTCTGACTAGCATGGATCAAGCAGCTAATGCACCCAACATAGGCATAGGTGCATGCAAGACTACAACTACTACCAAGTACTACTGATGCGTCTTTACTGCTTTATCCATTCAAATAATTGTTCATGTTTGTTTTTTTCTTGCAGGGTTTAGTTAGGGGCTTAAAAGAGTCCTCCACTGATTGAGTCCACTCCTATAACGTGTAGTCTTCAGCCCCAAAAAACTGTGACTCATGGGCTGCAGCTATCGATTATTTTAGTAATCGAATATTCTACCGATTATTCCATCGATTAATCGAGTAATCGGATAAGAAATACTTAGTAAGAAATACTTAGTAAACAGCAATAGTAAATATTTATTATTGCTGTTTACTAAAAAAAAAAAGGAAACCTGTCGCTTGTATATATACAAAAGACAGGTTTCCTTTTTTAGAAAAAGCTAAATTTTTTATTGCCAAATTCCAAGACCCTTAAAAAAAAAAAAACATTACTATGGTACATTTTTGGTGGCCCAAATGTTAATATTTTTCACCCCATTCCTCTTCTTGCCTCTGGCTCTTTGCACTGGATATGCAAAAGAGCTGTTCACGGACCAGAGGGTAAATGTGACTGTATGAAGCTTACAGCAGGGCTATTGAACAACACTGTTCTGGGGGGACACGTTTTCAGAAGCCTAATACACAGTGAGGAGCATAGATATATCTATGGTTAGGAGAAAGAATAAAGAATGCATGATGATGTCATTCACGTGCATATTAAGTAGCCATGGGAGGAGCCGGTTTGTCTCAGGCAGCAGCTAAGTTTCCCAAGATTAGTAGCAAACTAATAAACAGTTAGACTACAAACCGACAGCTTTCGTTTTAGCTTGTTGGTAACACATCGCTATTAGCAGAGTAGCATGCTGCAGGCTAGTTGTGTAAAACATCGCTATTAGCAAAGTAGCATGCTGTAAACAGCGCGGTGGACGAGAGCAGCAGACGTTAGCTACCTTGTGTCGGGTTGGCTCCGTGGAATGGATGAGTACACTGGATGTTTGTAACAGAGGTGATGTAGCAGCATTCTGTAGTGTTGACGAACTGACCGAAGAGCCGGTTAATTAACCCGACTCGTGTCACTGAGCCGGGAGAATCAAGTGCCATACGTCAATGAACCGACTCATTCCTGTTTTTTTCTTTTACTTCATTCGGCCGTTGGCATTATATATATGTCAATGGTTGGTAATCTAGCTCATTAGCGCCTCCACTGGACTGGAGTGGTGGTAGTAGAATCAATCAGGAAATGAGCTATGTAACCGTGCAACCGGTCGTCCGCTAGACTCTAATGTAACCGTGCAACTGGTCGGCCGCTAGACTCTAATGTAACCGTGCAACCGTTCGGCCCGCTAGACTCTAATGTAACCGTGCAACCGGTCGGCCCGCTAGACTCTAATGTAACCGTGCAACCGGTCGGGCCGCTCGAGTCTAATGTAACCGTGCAACCGGTCGGCCGCTAGAATCTAATGTAACCGTGCAACCGACTCTAATGTAATCAAGCGGTGTCTTGGTTCTCAGCAAGTTTGAGTTATTAACCGAGCCTTGTTTCTGGTGCATCTTAGAGGATTGTGTTCACGGCAATTCACACATTATCGATGGGGAAGTACAGTACATCACATACAAATACACGTCATGTTATTTTGGTAGTTATGTTAAGTTAAATGTTATAGAAGTGAATGTTGCTACATGGTAGCTAGGCTAGGCTGTCACAAGGAGACCGTAAGGACCGTAACCGAGGGTAGGCTACTGCATGAGTCTATGTAATCAAACGGGTGTCTAGGTTCTCGGCAAGTTTGACTTATCAACCGATAGCAGAAGCCTTTATGTCTCGTGCATTTTAGAATTGTGTTGATGGAAATTCATGTGCTACATTACCAAGGGGAATGTATTAGGCCTATATCACATACAAATACACGTAATGTTATCTTGATAGATATTAAAGTTAAATGTTAGAGAAGTGAATGTTACAGGCTGTCATGAGCAGACCGGGCGGGCACCCGGCTACTGCCGAGACTGGGAGTCGAGACCGAATGTAACCGTTAACAACCGCTCGAGTATATAAGCAAACGGTTTGTCTAACGGTTCTCGGCAAGTTTGAGTTATTAACCAAGCCTTGTTTCTGATGCATCTTAGGTGATTGTGTTCGGAAATTCATACATTATTGATTGGGAAGTGCATCACATACAAATACACATGTTATCTTAGTTATGTTAAAGGGGTGATAGAATGCAAAACCGATTTTACCCTGTCATAGTTGAATAACGACAGTTCGGTGGGTAAATAGGACATACATAGAAGCTCAAAGTCCCACTGACACCCCTTTACTATGAAAATCTCATATTTTGAAACTGCCGCTGAAAACGGGCGAATCCCAACAAAGCTGGAAGTTGTCGTCAACCTCCCAAAAACCGGAACCTTTGTCATCCCATGGGTGTATTAAGAGAATGGTCACGCCCCAACATTTACATAGGCTACACAACTGACCTGAGATCAGTAGTCTTCCGAATCTAGGTCGCGCAGATCTGTGCTATTCCATTACAAAATTCACTTCTGAAACTTTTTTATGCGAGAAATCAACTATGTAAAGCTCAAATATGGGCCGTTTTACAAAAATGGATGGCTAATTGCACATTTTGTCCGACTGTGTGTCGGAGTTCAGTGCCGGTGCTGCCTGTGTTGCTGCCTCGCCGCCCCGCCTGCCTTCCTTCACACACCCCGGCCTGCTCTGAGGAACTTGGAGCTCCGTTACGACTGCAGCCCACAGCACTCCATACCCGCGCAAAGTCACCGGTTTTGGTTTTAATGGATTACTACACGCCGGTGCTCTGACAGAGCTCCAGGGCCTGCAGTTCCCCTCTTCCTAATGCCAGGTGTGTGTGAGTGAGAGCGCGGTCAGAGAGCTTGTTACGCCAGCAATCTGTTACCACAGGTTCCAGTTAATCTTATAATGTGTTGAGTTATTTAAACAAACGATCGGTGAAATACACGCCTCTTGTCCGCGAGTCTCATTCATAGAGCCTGCGGCTGGATGGAGCTATAGCTAGAGGAGGCTAGCTATAGCTAGCCTCTTCTTAGAATTACTCTGGAATTCACAAAAATTCATTAACTTGAAATCGGACACCGTTGTTAGCGTTATAAAACATTTAGTTAGATGTTGTATAACTGGCTTGACGAAATTCAAACTGTAAATATACTCAGAATTAGCTACGCCGAAAATGAAGCTAACTATCCGTGATTTGTAGCTACACACAGCTAGGATTGAAGGGACAGTCGCAGCTAACGAAACCCTTACAGCTCACAAATATTCATTAACTTTAAATCGGACACCGTTGTTAGCTTTATAAAACATTTAGTTAGATGTGTAAGTGGCGTGACGAAATTCTAACTGTAAATATACTCTAATTACGACAAAAAATGAAGCTAACTAGCTGCAATCTGTACACCTAGGATTGTAGGGACAGTCGCAGCTAACGAAACCATTACAGTTCACAAATATTCATTAACTTGAAATCGGACACCATTGTTAGCTTTATAAGACATTTAGTTAGATGTGTAAGTGGCGTGACGAAATTCTAACCGTAAATATACTCGAATTACGACCCAAAATGAAGCTAGCTTACTAGCCGCAAACTTGTACACACAGGATTGTAGGGACTGTCGCAGCTAACGAAACCCTTACAGCTCACAAATATTCATTAACTTGAAATCGGACACCGTTGTTAGCTTTATAAGACATTTAGTTAGATATGTAAGTGGCGTGACGAAATTCAAACTGTAAATATACTCGAATTACGACCAAAAATGAAGCTAACTAGCCGCAATCTGTACACATAGGATTGTAGGGACAGTCGCAGCTAACGAAACCATTATAGTTCACAAATATTCATTAACTTGAAATCGGACACCGTTGTTAGCTTTATAAGACATTTAGTTAGATGTGTAAGTGGCGTGACGAAATTCTAACTGTAAATATACTCTAATTACGACAAAAAATGAAGCTAACTAGCTGCAATCTGTACACCTAGGATTGTAGGGACAGTCGCAGCTAACGAAACCATTACAGTTCACAAATATTCATTAACTTGAAATCGGACACCATTGTTAGCTTTATAAGACATTTAGTTAGATGTGTAAGTGGCGTGACGAAATTCTAACCGTAAATATACTCGAATTACGACCAAAAATGAAGCTAACTAGCCGCAATCTTGTACACCTAGGATTGTAGGGACAGTCGCAGCTAACGAAACCATTACAGTTCACAAATATTCATTAACTTGAAATCGGACACCGTTGTTAGCTTTATAAGACATTTAGTTAGATGTGTAAGTGGCGTGACGAAATTCTAACCGTAAATATACTCGAATTACGACCCAAAATGAAGCTAGCTTACTAGCCGCAAACTTGTACACACAGGATTGTAGGGACTGTCGCAGCTAACGAAACCCTTACAGCTCACAAACATTCATTAACTTGAAATCGGACACCGTTGTTAGCTTTATAAGACATTTAGTTAGATATGTAAGTGGCGTGACGAAATTCAAACTGTAAATATACTCGAATTACGACCAAAAATGAAGCTAACTAGCCGCAATCTGTACACATAGGATTGTAGGGACAGTTGCAGCTAACGAAACCCTTACAGCTCACAAATATTCATTAACTTGAAATCGGACACCGTTGTTAGCTTTATAAAACATTTAGTTAGATGTGTAAGTGGCGTGACGAAATTCTAACTGTAAATATACTCTAATTACGACAAAAAATGAAGCTAACTAGCTGCAATCTGTACACCTAGGATTGTAGGGACAGTCGCAGCTAACGAAACCATTACAGTTCACAAATATTCATTAACTTGAAATCGGACACCGTTGTTAGCTTTATAAGACATTTAGTTAGATGTGTAAGTGGCGTGACGAAATTCTAACCGTAAATATACTCGAATTACGACCCAAAATGAAGCTAGCTTATTAGCCGCAAACTTGTACACACAGGATTGTAGGGACTGTCGCAGCTAACGAAACCCTTACAGCTCACAAATATTCATTAACTTGAAATCGGACACCGTTGTTAGCTTTATAAGACATTTAGTTAGATGTGTAAGTGGCGTGACGAAATTCAAACTGTAAATATACTCGAATTACGACCAAAAATGAAGCTAACTAGCCGCAATCTTTACACATAGGATTGTAGGGACAGTTGCAGCTAACGAAACCCTTACAGCTCACAAATATTCATTAACTTGAAATCGGACACCGTTGTTAGCTTTATAAAACATTTAGTTATGTTGTATAACTGGCGTGACGAAATTCAAACTGTAAATATACTCGAATTACGACCAAAAATGAAGCTATCAGTGATTTGAAATCGGACACCGTTGTAAGTTTTATATACATTTAGGTATATGTTGTATAGCTAAGTGGCGTGACATTGTGTGTAACATGTGGTAAGAGATTGCTGGTGTAACAAGCTCGCTGACCGCGCTCTCACTCTCACACAACAGGCCATTTAGCTAGCAGGAAGAGGGGAGCTGCAGGCCCTGGAGCTCTGTCAGGGCTGCCAGCCTAACGGAGCTCACAGCAGGCCGGGGTCTGTGAAGGAAGGCTAGCCGGGCGGCGAGGCAGCAGCACCGCCGCTGAAGTCCGACACAGTCTTACCATATTTGCAATTAACCATCAATTTTCGTAAAACGGCCCATATTTGAGCTTTATATAGTTGATTTCTCACATAAAAAAGTCTCAGAAGTGAATTTGGTAATGAAACCTTGCAGTGTCTGGAATATGAGATTCTGTCGCTTCTCTAATGGTTGTGTATTGGGGATTCGCTCAACCAATCAGCGCGCATCTCTAATGTCTGCCTACGGCAATTCGCTCAACCAATCAGCGCGCAGCTCATCTAAATATTCACGAGCATACCATATTTGGAAGAAAAGCTCTTGTTACAAATAGGGCCAAAACACAGGGATGCATAAGGGCCAAGGGCCAAGACTGGGAGTAGCCGGGTGCCGCAGCCGCAGGCACGTGAACCGTTGACCGAATATATAGACTCGGTTCGCCAACCAACAACCGTCCGGTTGAACCGACTCGCGTAAAAGAGCCGGTTGTCACATCACTAGCATTCTGTCGTTTTCTCTCGCCTGTCTCTTCTCTTAGACTCTCGCTATTTTCGTCTTCCTTCATTTGTAATCTGGGCCGTCAGTCTTGTGTCCGCAGAAGCGCAAACCTCTTGTGCTCTAGTAATAATCCTCCGTGTGGAAACACAGTGAGCCGTACAACCTTAATTACATTGATTTAACGAAGCTTCGAGGCAAAGAATTTTGCTTCGAGGATTTTTTGTAATCAAATTATTCAAGTTATTCGAGGAATCGTTTCAGCCCTACTCATGTGATATCATTGCTGCAATTTATCAGATTTTGCGCATCTCCCTCTGGAGCCACAAAAAGTTTTATATAACTTTTTTTTTTGTCATGTCGAGCTCCCGCTTATAAGCTCTAAAAACGAAACCTCCTGTTTAGACGGGCTCATTTCACCTCAGGGCGATAGTACACCACCCCCAGGCTGTCGCTTGTGTAATATCGGACCATTCTGATGTAGGATTTTTTTTTTTTCAATTATTGTGTGCTACATTTTGCAAACATCTTTTTAGAGCGCTCAGAGTACTTCTAAAACACAAAAAGGCAGACAGCTTGTGTCCGTCAAGTCAATCGACCACACATGATTGAATTCTTTAGCAATTCCATTTAATCTAAATGCGTCTATGCAAAACCGTCTGAGATGTAACTATGATGCATTGATAAGTTGGATGCAAAATCCACCTCGAATCAACACGTGAATGGATGCCATAAGCTTCTGATGTCCAACAACATTAATAATAAATATCGCCACAAGGTAGCCATTAGTGCGAATGGTTTGACGGTGGGAAGATAAAACTGATTCATCATTTTAGATAAGTGCTACGTCTCTAAAAACTGCGGCGACTGCAGCTGAAATGGCGCCTTAACAAATTTCCATTTGAAAAATTGCCAATTTTTGGTGAATGCAAACTTGCACACTTTGCAGCCTTTCTGGACAACATTAAGTTTGATAAAGCATCACTGAATTATGCATGCCTTCTTGTTCTTCCAGTGTTGTAGCTAGACAGTGAGATGTTATAAAATTCAGTGATAGTACAAAGATGATGTAAAGATTTGAAACAACAGTAAAACATGATTAAAAGAAACAGTAGTTCACACTCACATGCTCATGACACACTAGAAACCAAAACATGTTGGTGGGTCAAGAGACGGCTATAAACAACTTTGCGGTTTTTAGATCTTTGCCTCTCGTGATGCAAAAAACCCTCCCAACTCGTCACATAGGGACACTTGGTCAGGACCCCTTCGCGTCACTTTTTAGCGCTCTGGGTACGTTGCAGGGTAGTCCAATGGACTTTTTCTGTATCCACAACGTTCCACTTCCACAGATGGTTAACCGCTCCTCAGATCTCTGCAGGGTAAATCCAGACAGATAGCTAGACTATCTGTCCAATCTGACTTTTCCGTTGCATGACTAAAACAACTTTTGAACGTAGACATGTTCCACCAAAACAAGTTCCTTCCCGAGGCTATTTTGCAGCGGCACCTTGACTCCGTCTGGTGCATAGCGCCCATAACGATTGTGATTGGTTTAAAGAAATGCCAGTAAACCAGAGCACGTTTTCTCCCATCCCGGAATGCTGTAAAGAAAAAAAAAAAAGAAAAAAATGGGTGAATAGAAATTCACCAGAAGGCAGGAAATTTAGTGTTTAAAGCTCAAAACTCAGGGGGTGAACCCCCACACCAAAATCCATGAATCTCAAATTTACTTAAACACCAACAAATGCACTAAACATACCTTGTAGCTACTCTCGACCAGTGATGCCACGTAACGCGTTACTCTAATCAGACCACTTTTTTCAGTAACGAGTAATCTAACGCGTTACTATTTCCAAACCAGTAATCAGATTAAAGTTACTTATCCAAGTCACTGTGCGTTACTATTTGTCATTTTCCTTAGTAAAAATATATATTTTTGCTTTCTTCTTGCGTCTCGGGGAGTGAAGTCACGTATGCGACAAGTCACGTTTTCAGCATGTGGACAGTTCACGTTACCACGCAGCGACACAAACATAAACAACAATGGAGGGAGAAGAGAGATGCACGCTTCTAGCTGGAAATCCAGTCACTATTTAGAGTTTGTGTCAGCTAGAGACGGCAATATTAAGGTCTGTTGTACACTATGTGCTGGTGGCGACTACGTCAAATCTGAAGAACCATTTGGAGTCGCAGCGCTGCAGTCAAACTTAGAGAGCAAATCCCAGCAGGTGGAGCGAAGCAGAGAAGAGGTCCCCCACCACCCAAAGAACTAAAGCTGGACTTTGGTGCTAAACCAGTAAGTGGAGAGTTGAAGAAGTTGGTCGGGCAGTAGGCCTATGTTGTAGCGGAAATGCTGCCCTTAAACACGGTTGACTCGACTGGAGCTAAACTCTCTTTCTCCGTTCACTGAACACTCTTTTTCTCTCCTTTTCTCCAGGTGCTGTTAGCGTTTACCTTGTTTTTTTCATTTCCCGCTTCTTACATAGTCAGGGTGCGATTTGCTGGGAGGGATGTGTGGGAATATCCCACTTTCTGGTCTATAGAGCTCTGCCTCTGCTGAATAATTTTTATTCCCGGTGGGGACACAATGTATCCCCCCCTCAAAGATTGATGCTACTTCACCAATAGACCATATATTATATACCTAAAATAGAAGTATTTTAAACTAAGTTAAGCGCTGTAACGTGAACAGTCTTTAGTGCCATAGAACGATAAAATCCGAGCGGCAGTTGCTGGTTGTATTTAGCAGCTACAGAGCTCCGGGATGCTGGCTACCAGCGGCAGCTGTTTGGCCGCCAATAGGTGACTGTGAGCCGGCTACAGGCACCACCAGATGACAGTCCTTTCAGGGGCCATGGTAGTCAAGTTAAGACAGAAAAAGTTAGCGTCATGCGGCGGTGACAGTTAAGTTTAGGCACCAAAGCGACTGGTTAGGTTTAGGGAAAGATCTTGTTTTGGATAAAACACTCCCGAGAAACGTACAAGCGTGTCCTGGGTGAAAGTATTTAGTTTTGAACTCCGCCCTCGGGCTTGAAAGCGTGAATGGTTTTATGTTGAATATTGAAGTGCATATTTAAGTGTTTGGAATGCCTGGCTGAGTGGTACTATATCCATGGTATTTCATTTTTGCATGTTTTGTTTTGTTGTGCATGATCAAATCATATTTCGGGAGCGGGGGGCAGTGCCATGCCGTGTCCCCCTTCTAGCCCCGCCCCTGACGATAAGCACTGCATTTGTCTGCATGACTTGGTACAGACCAGAGGAGTAGAGTGTTCTCATACAAGGCAGAGAACAGCCAGAAAATGATCAACTGGTGTCCAGGCTTTCTATTTGGCTCCTGCTGTGTTGATGGGCTCTGGTCCATATCCAGAGTACCACCTGCCCAGCATGACACCGGCTACTTTAGCTTTCACGCAGACTCTGACCCTTTCACCTTTTACAGCAACTTCACTTTGTTTTTCTATCTGCCGTCTCTAATGATCCATCCATTACATGCACCTTTTATATATTATAATGCACGATTTCATTTTAAGTAAATGCTTGAATTCCCACTTTAATTGATGAATTTAGGTCAGTTGAGGTACAAATTAAGGGATACCTGTAATGTAATTGTTTTTAAATGCTTTATAGTTATTGCTTAATAACATCTTAAATCAGAAATCAGCTATTATAAATACACAATTTGATTTAGTATGTATGTATATACAGTATGTATGTAGTAGAATGTATATTCGTTATGTTTTCAGAGGTAAATTAGGGTCACATTAATAGTTTCCCCCAGTGAGATTCATTACAGTTTACTTGCAGGGAACTTTAAAAATTTTAAAGAGTAACTGCTGAATCAAAAAAGTAATTGCATAGATTGTGCACTAAAGAGCAATTTGGGGAGTGTTACCTACATGCAGACTGCTATTGAGCTATTTAATAGCTCCTGTCTTTGTCCCTATGGTGGTTTAGAAGCTCATTCAGTCAAGAAAAAACCGTGATGGGGGATGAGCTGTGAGAAGTGATGCTACCCCTACCCCTGGGCCACTGGCTGCCTACTGCTGTTATAATGTATAATACGATTTTGCATATAACTGTGTTCAGAAACGACTGCAGCGATTTATAGATGCATCAAATCCCTTTTGCTTCATAAACAGACAATCCCCTGTCTGTCAGCAGCTCGGCTCTGAGCACCAGTGGGCAGATCTGAACCTTTTGAACCCGAAGCGTTAATGGGCATGTGTCGGTAACAGGAGTCTGACCTGGTTGTGCCGAGACAGCAGGAACACGGTCGCTCTCTCACAGACTGTTACCACACACACTTGGCTCAGCGCCGAAGCTGTCCACGTCTGCTTGCTTTCGGGAATCACACACAACAACAAAACTGCAAAAACATGCAGGTAGCACCTTCCACACCCACATACACACATATGAGTTAAAAACATACAAAGATGAGAATTTAAAGCCCAGGGGAACACACAACTGCCTCACCTCAGATACAGTAGACATTGTCTCTCTCTCACTCTCTCTCTCTCTCTCACCCACACACACAACCCAACGCATTCTCTTGAACGGGTTCGTATGATATTGTACGAAAACGTATGCACAACAATTTGTATGATATCCTAAAACTTCCTGCCGACTTCCTGGCTGGCACGTGACCACACGTGATAGTTACGTTAAGTGGTCTTTACAGTTACATTCAGCAACAAGAAATGGTTATTGGGAGTCGGGTATCGTTTCAGCGGCCGATGCATTTGAGTTTAGCCGACGAAAACTGACCGTCACGCGGCGACGGCAGTTGAGTTTAGGCACCAAAAGGACTAGTTAAGATTAGTAAAAAGATTGTGGTTTGGATTACACCCAGTAAGAGCGTTCGCCCCATGTTGGCTGAGGCCTGCAGCGGCGCGGGTTCGAATCCGACCTGCTGCCCTTTGCTGCGTGTCATCCCCCATCTCTCTCCCCCTTTCATTTCTATCCACTGTCACTACTTAATAAAGGGAAAAGCCCCAAAAAATAAAAAGTAAGTCTCGACAGCTCTTAGTTTTACATGTCCTTCCCATCAAAAAATAGGACCACATTTTTCTAAAAACACCGGTCCCCTAACAGTAAGTGTACTGTAATCCCGGGACACAAACACGTGTTTCCTGGGTGAAAGTCTTGTATTTTCCCCCAGGACACAAACTCCGCTCCCCTGCTGAAAAAAGACCTGTGTTTTACGACGCACCCATCCATCCCCAACGCCACCTTACACCTGAGCGCTCTTATACAGCAGCAGTCACTCTGGTGCATAGAGCAGTAAATACATGGTATACATTCGAAATTACAGTGCTTTACTTTTAGTAGCATACAAATGGTTCATGAGAACAGCCTCCACACACACACACACACACACACACACACATCTCAGGCTGTGTCTAGCCTGAGGGCTGATCAAAACCACCATATAAAAGCTGTCTTGGTTCCCAGAACATAGACACACTCTCTCTTTCTCTCTCCCCTGAGGCTCCTGAACCATCCTCCTGCCCTGCCATCCTCCACATCTGAAGCAACCCAGAGATGAAACAGTAATTACTCACATATTGGGGTTACATGTCACATATCAAACAATATGGATTTGGCCAGTTGGGTGTGATCAGATATTGGCATCGTAAAAAAGCGGAGTTGCTCAGCTCAGAAACGGTCCCAAATACCATCCTGTCACATAGTGATTTTTTTTTTTTAAGGTTTTATCGTATTTCATCAAAGTATGTTTCCTTTACATTTCATGCTTTGGGTATTTTCTGTAATCCTAGTACCTAGTGTAGACTCCATGCCCATTTCTTTTCTTCACAGGGATTGTTGAAGTCTCGTCTCATCTTTTGCTACTGCGCTCATTATTTAAAGGAAGTCTTTTTTTTTTTTTTATCATACACCCAGTAATAGAACTAAAAGCCCTCTCCAAGGTTGTTTTAGTTACATCAGTCTGTACAGAGAGGACAATTTGTCTTTTTTTGCTTGGGAAGGACACAGAACAGAATTTCAGCCCCTGTGCTCATCAGAATCTAGAGACACTGAATGTATCATATCATTCTGAGTGAACATGGCAATTAAAGAGATGACTTGCATATTTCATCAAACAGACTCTTTACATAGCAGGCTGTGCATGTCAACATCCATTTTGCATATGCTCTCAAAGTAAGTTCTCCACTAACAGAAATTTACTGTACTTACATTTAAACTACAAGACATATCTCACTAATACTATAACAAGGCTTAGAAGTCAATAGTGTTTATGCAATACAATTAAAAAAAATACATATATATATATATATATATATATATATATATATATATATATATATATATATATATATATATATATATATATATATATATTGTACCATAACCATAGTTTTTGGAATGTTAAGGTGTTGCTAAGATTTTTAATGATCTCAAACAATCTTGTCATTTTAACTCCACAACAATCGGTTTCCAGTTTTTTCAGTGAAAGTGGCCTATTTTGATGGAAAGAAGAAAGGCGAGATTACAAAGGATATTTGACTTGATGATTTGGCAACCCAACTAAGCATTGTTGGCTAGCTGCAGCACTGGGAGCATCGTCTGTGAGAAAAATGAACAGCAGCGAGTTAGAAGCAGTTGGTATTCACAGAACATTGTATTACATAATTAAGGATGATGCCTTTGTTGAATATAACTAGCTTCAGTCAATTTATTTTATATGTAAATTGCAGGCGTGATCATTGCTCAAAATGTCATTTAAAAATAAGCCAACTTTATTATTGTAACATCAAGCATAAGTGGTGATAACTGTTGTAATGTGCTGAAGTTCATTTGAACGGTGATGCGATCGCTTAGCTTAGATCGTGTGAGTACCAACCATTAAACTTAACTGAAAGGAACAATTCAAACTAGCAGAGTGATTGATTATTTACACCTCTAGTAGTTTGTAGCTTATAATAATGCTATTGAATCAAAATGATAACAATTAGAATCTTTAACTCACTTAGTAGATAACACCACCACTCTCCTCTCTCCTATCTCTTTTCACAAGTGTATCCTTAATTAGGTTATTATAATATGGGTCATTATTGTCTCGCTTTGCCAGACCTTCCTCCACAGTGCCGCGGAGGAGGGTCTGGCTAGTCCACACAGCATTCCTGGATGGAAGAAAAATGTGCTCTGGTTTATTGGCATTTCTGTAAAACCAATCAAAATTGTCTTGAGCGGCGCTAAGTGCCGCACGGAGCCACGGTGCCGCTGCAAAATAGCCTCGGGAAGGGACTTGTTTTGGTGGAACGTGTGTACGTTCCAAAGTTGTTTTAGTCGTGCAACAGAAAACTCAGATTGGACAGATGGTCTAGCTACCTGTCTGGATTTACCCTGCAGAGATCTGAGGAGCTAGCCTGGTTGACACCAGAGCCTTCTCCGTTGTAACTGAGAGTGGGTCTGGGCAAGGTTCATTCACAGCCCATTTCTTAAAGGTCCCATGGCATGAAAATTTCACTTTATGAGGTTTTTTAACATTAATGTGAGTTCCCCCAGCCTGCCTATGGTCCCCCAGTGGCTAGAAATGGCGATAGGTGTAAACCGAGCCCTGGGTATCCTGCTCTGCCTTTGAGAAAATGAAAGCTCAGATGGGCCGATCTGGAATCTTCTCCTTATGAGGTCATAAGGAGCAAGGTTACCTCCCCTTTCTCTGCTGAATTTGGCCCACCCACCCTGGCTCTGGCACAGAAATGGCACATCCTAAGGAAAGCTCATTGTGGGACTGGCTCTAGTGGCTGTAATTCTGCACCAAGGCTGAATTTCGGGAAAGAGACTTCAGATACAGTTTTAGGGGACCACTAAGGCCTATATAAAAGAGACTTCAGATACAGTATTAGGGGACCACTAAGGCCTATATAAAAGAGACTTCAGATACAGTATTAGGGGACCACTAAGGCCTATATAAAAGAGACTTCAGATACAGTATTAGAGGACCACTAAGGCCTATATGAAAGAGACTTCAGATACAGTATTAGGGGACCACTAAGGTCTATATAAAAGAGACTTCAGATATAGTATTAGGGGACCACTAAGGTCTATATAAAAGAGACTTCAGATACAGTATTAGGGGACCACTAAGGCCTATATAAAGAGACTTCAGATACAGTATTAGGGGACCACTAAGGCGTATATAAAAGCATCCAAAAAGCAGCATGTCATGGGACCTTTAAGGTGGATTGTTTTGAGAAGTACATTTTCACCTCTGATCCTGTACATTCACGTCTGAGGCCCGAGCAGCCGTGAGAGAGAGACATCATGGCTTTCAAACGAGAAAAGTGTCAGTTGGTCAAGGCCACACCCCCATCCTCCACCTTGCCCCTCCCACTCTCCTCCTCAATAGTTACAGACACAGAAATGGCACATCCTAAGGAAAGCTCATTGTGGGACTGGCTCTAGTGGCTGTTGTTCTGTACCAAAAGCTGAATTTCAGGAAAGAGACTTCAGATACAGCATTAGGGGACCACTAAGGTCTATATAAAAGAGACTTCAGATACAGCATTAGGGGACCACTAAGGTCTATATAAAAGAGACTTCAGATACAGTATTAGGGGACCACTAAGGTCTATATAAAAGAGACTTCAGATACAGTATTAGGGGACCACTAAGGTCTATATAAAAGAGACTTCAGATACAGTATTAGGGGACCACTAAGGTCTATATAAAAGCATCCAAAGAGCACCATGTCATGGGACCTTTAAGGGGCATCACCAACGGACGCCGCTCAAATGCCTCTGGGCGCATTGGATAGTCCTTGTAAAGCCCGCCTCACCGGTTGTGATTGGTGCCTCGATTTGGAAAAATTTAAAATGGGCTCTTGGCCAGACTGACTTGCAGAGCAAATCTCAAATTTGCCGGAAGTTCGTCAGGGTATTCTCAGGCTACTGAGGAGCAGTTAACCATAGTCTTCATAAATCCAACACACGTTACAACACAAAGAAAGTGGAAGGTAACGGACATCCGACCCGAAAAGAGTGAAATCCAGCGGAATTTCTGGCGGCAAAGGAGCAATCCCAGAAGTATAACTTTGTGGATATAGACTAGGGACATTATAACATGCAAAATGTATATGCAGCATGCCCGATTGATTTGTTTGTTTGTGATTGCCGTGCAGCAATCCTGAGAGCAGCAGCTTGACCAGCACTGAGACACGGGTGACCTGGTCAGGTTAAATGTCACAGTGAAATGTCTGGCTGTTACTTCATGAGTTGATTAAAAATAAATAAAATGCTGTGGAGATGGCTTAATGATAGGTTCCTGTCTGGGCATTGATTTGGCTCTGTCACGAAGCACCATTATAAGCTTGAGGAAAATTGAGATGTGAAGCCAAAGACACCTGGTGAAAACAGAGTAGTATAGAGTGAAACTCTATCATATGTATATTTTAAATAACCCCTTTAGTCTCAGATTTAACTAAATAAAATATAAAACATCAACTTGAAATCTGAAAAAATTGACATGGTAAATGATGCGCATGTGTTCATATATGACAAGAAAAGAGGGGAAGCAGGTGCACACATACACACACACAAATGTATCTATCGATCATGTGCAAATATGTTATGCATTAACACACGGCTTAACCACAAAACATATCAAAGTCTATTAAACAAGGATTCAATTTATGTTGGGAGGTAATTCTTGCTGACCGCAAGCGACCCTGCCAGTAAAAATGTTAACCTGTTGCACCTCCTGTATTTAGTCCATTACAAATATCCTCAGGTCTAAGTATCCAGACTGACATTCTGGAAATTGTTGTTCTGCATGTATTGCCTCTCACACTGAACGGTTGTGAACCCTATCTGTTCAAGTTGCGTTTGAAAGCACCAACTGAGATCAGACCAGATCCAAACTTTATTCTACACATATCTCGCTGAAAATGTTTGAGCATGTGAACCCAAGCTGCTAAACTGATGTATCGTGCGTCGGACATTGTTAGTGTGATCACAAATAAATGAAGTAGACACATCTAGGATTTTTGGGGAGCGGCTGCAGACTTTTTTCATCCTGTGCAGTTTGTGACTTCCTATAGACCTTTGTTAATAAATCAGCAATTTATCAACACATTTGTTGATTATTTAATCAGCAATTCATCAACACATTTGTTCACAACTTCTTCATGGCCACATTTACACAGTGACATGAAGATTAGGAAATGGTTTTGTGGTAATATTTTTTCTCACATTATCACATGGTCTAAATCACCAACAAGAAGCAATGTTTTAAAGAAACTAACAATACATTTTTGTAGATTCTATTTCAGCTATTAGCAAATATAAGCCGTTTTCTTATGTCTATTTTTTTGGATAAACAGACATACTTATGCACACCTCCCACTTATGTGAGTGAAAAAAGAAATGTAAGTGGCCTGTTTACTTCGATTTCCCCCCACACCCAGCTGTATTTGACAGTAAGTGTACTGTATAGACAGGGGTAAAAATAACAGTACTTTCAGCTGAAATCTTAATGGTCAGACCTGTAGCTAGAACAAAAAAACAGATGCCTAAATGTGTACCTCTCGCTGCTGTTCACAACAGCTCCTGACAGCAGTTCTTATAGATAATCATAGCCTGTGATCAGATGGTGAGGCGTTAAAGGTCCCATATTGTAAAAAGTGAGATTTCATGTCTTTTTTTCATTAAAAAGCAGGTCGAGGTGCTATAGAAATACTGTTAAAGTATTAAAAAGACAGTTTACTCATTTATCACCCTTTTTGCCATTACTTACTTTTAGCTCAACTATTTTCAAATGGTTTGAGTACATTATTTTTATAGTTTTGTTAACTTACTGAGTGTCTTACATGTTTTCAATTCCTCATGACAGCTGTTCCATAGATGCACTCCTTTAACTGAAATCCAATGAAATTTTGCATTGGTCCAAAGCACCTGTTTATTGAAATTTGCTTTAAACGAGCTGTCAGGACTTCTGCACGAATGTGATGTCATAACTACTATGTATAGGTAGAAAGTACTCCTATAGTTCCGTTACAGTCCTTTTCCGGCTGCAATGACCAAGAGCGCAGATCTAGAAGACCCAGAAACATTAACCAATCAGAGCAGAATGGGCTTTTCAGGAGGGGGGGAGAGACATGCGCTAAATTGGAGCGTTTCATACAGGTATATTCAGACAGTATGAGAAAAACAATGTGTTTTTTGAACATCAAAGCATGTAAACATGTTCTAGTAGAACCCAAAATACTATGAATTTGAAAGTGAGAAGGATATGGGACCTTTAATGTTCCGAAAGCTCTGTTTAGTGTACAGATGGAGGAATCTTGAAGAGGCAGCGACAAACGGGGAACGAACCCTTGCTGGGAAGACAGAATGAGATTAGTGATTTCTAATGAATGCAAATTACAATATTGTCGCTTTCAAATTCAAATCATGTTGTTTTCTTTTGTTTTTTTCCCATCTTAAATCAGCTTTTTGATGAATCCTCATCAAGTCTTGCTGTATCATCTCCAATTTCAGAACCACTTCAGTTTGTCCCATAAAGAAAGGAAAAGATTAAATCAAAATTTTGGAATATATTTATTGGTTTTCTCCACATGAGTCCCCCACTATAAGTCCTCACTCCCTTCAATTTGCTTTGTTCAACCAAAGTGCACCTTTATGCTTGCCTTTGCAAATTGCAGTTTTTACTTCACACACTGCTTAATTGCAGGCACATGCTCGAGTGGTCACGGTGCCCATCAGAGGCAAAATGGGCCACAACAGCGCAGCATAGATTATTCTGGAATCAGCATCCGTGGTGCCAGGCTCCGAATCTAAGTCCCCTTGGTTTGCAAACCAGAGCGGAGTCCATCTCTTGGGCACCGGCACCAGCTGGCAGAGCCAGTAACACAGCTGGGGGTGGGGGGGTGGAGTTGATGGAATGAGGAATAGAAAGAGGAAATGAGATTAAAAAAAAAGTTCGGGGAAAAAAAAAAGAGGATGGGAAGCGCTTGGGTTCGGTCTGATCATTAGAGTTCTAAACTCAGACGGCTGCAGATGGATTTGCATAGCCTAGGGTTGGCAGTGGCCCACTTTTCCCTCGCTGTCTTTCTGAAAGACTGCCAGCGCATTCCATTATTTGTGTCAAGGCGGGTTCTGTGATGAACAAAATAACAGTGCTGGCACCAGTCAGAGTTTACGGTCTCTCCCCTCCCCTCGCCTCCCCTCCTGGTGTTAACTGTGACTGGCTGATTTCTGAACGCAACCCAGATATCTGCTGAGGAGGGAGGGCCGACACCGGGGCAGGCAGAGGCAGGAAACGAGAAATACAGCGGGTGAAGGAAAGTGTAGGCGAGATGAAGAACGAGAATGTGTTCGAGAAAGGGAAAGAGATAGAGGGATCAGTGAAGGACACACTTTCTGCAGGCAGAGCTCAAAGCCTAGCTCACTCTGGAGACTGAGGAAACCAGCTGGAGACCAGCTCCCACTGTTTCGATGGCTGTGAGACATTACCTTGCTATCTTGACCCTGTGCTAACAGAATAGCAAGGACACACAGACATGCATGCATACGGTCAATGCTGGCTGAGGAGGAAAGAACTGCGGGGAGATGTTCAGGTTCCACACGGCAATACATTAAACAGATTATATATCATGGCATTACATTCATGAACATGTGCTAGATTTAATACAAACATAGAATTTGTCTGTTTTCCATTAGGAAATATAGCTGCGCTGCATGTTGTAATAAAATGTGTTGCAAGGCAACAAAAACAAATATTTTTTTCTGTTCATTGTTTATTTTATTAGATCTGATTTTTGAGTTTATTGTACAGAACTTTATTTACACCTTACACTAAGATTAAACTACTAGTTAAGAACACTTTCATTGTCAGTATTAAAAGTGGTAGCCTGACAAGCCAGACCCACATCCAGATGTTGGGTCTGGGAACTCACCAATGACGGGGCTCAGTCCGAGGGTCGGGATAAACGCTTGTCTTTCAAATTCCCTCTGCACGCAATAGGATAGCGCTGCAACCAATCAGAGCAACGAATAAGGTAGCGGAGCTAGTTGATAGATTAAACTTTTGCCGTATCTTCCGTTTTTAAGAATGATTTCTGTGCCGTTCGTTGTTCTTTTCTCAAAGAAAAGCTGAACTCCAAGTCTTCCAGAAGACCGCTGTTCCCAGCAACAGCAACCATAAGCCCGCCCACCGACTCTATACACGATGTGATTGGCCTGACCAAAATTTGGTTTTTCCAGCTCGCAAGCCAACGGAGAGTGCCTAGACTGACCCTGGCTGCAAAATAAATTTGCTGCCACTAGGGTGGTCTAGATTTCTAGGCTATAAAAGTGGATCTGTATGTTCACATTAAAGGACAAATCCAGCGCAAAATGAACCTAGGGGTTAATATCTTGTTAATATAATGTGTCATGTGTCTCTAGCTTGAAATAATCTAAAGCTAATCAGCAAACCGCTGATTAGCTTATAAAGCTAGTCGTCGGGGCATGGGCAAAGTAAAAATAAATCGCTATTTCTACACCACTAACAAGGCTCAAAATAGCACCACACTTCAACGGTAGGATAATGAGGGTCCCTACATGTAAACTGAAGCATTGAAAACTTTGTTAGTATACAGACAGTTTATTAAAAAAATACGTAATAAAGACCGCACCGTTCGCGTATACAGGCAGGCGCCATCTTGGGAAAACGGTCATGACGTGCAACCAGTAACCGGTAACATAGTTCAAGCACGGCGTTCGACTGGTCGTGACTGTTTGCCCAAGATGGTGCCTGCGTGTACACGCGAACGGTATAGTCTTTATAATCTATCTCAGTACACAGGTGTTATATCTCCTAGGTTCATTTTGCCCTGGAATTGTCCTTTAAGTTTAATTCATTAGATGTACACTATCCATTTATTTCCGTAACTAGCCCTAGTCCTTGCAAATTGAATTCACTGTAAGTGCACTTTTTTTTAAAGTAACATGGATAACAATGCACTAGGAGAGTATACTTACATGCAGTGTTGGGGGGTAACGGAATACATGTAACTGCGTTACGTATTCAGAATACAAATTGAGTAACTGTATTCCGTTACAGTTACAACTTAAATAGTTGGTATTTAGAATACAGTTACATTGTTAAAATCAATGGATTACATGACGATACTTCTCTGTTTCACGTGTTTATTCACTCTGAATAAAAGGCAACTCTATCACATTTTCCAGAAGCCCCGATATGAAATCGAAAAAATTAGCTCCGTGATCAGTCACAATGGAGTCGGAATCGGCACGACAGAGCCAGGGCAGCAATAAGTTTCTATCTTGGAAATTCAAACAGCATTTCACATTAAAGAAAGAACAGGGAGAATGAAATATAAATGTGCCGTGCAGCCTCTGCTTGCCAGCAACCAACCTCCTTTCAGCGTCCAAATTACTCCACCTCCAACCTGAAGAAGCATCTTAAAGTAAGTTATTTTTTTAATTAGCCAAGGGTAGTCGTCTGCTGTAGTTTTACTGGTCACCTTGCTATTTTAACATTGACGTGGGACTTTACATTCTCCTATACGTATAAGTGATTTACTAGCTCCAGAGCCGTTTAAAGACTGACAGCCCCGTTTGATATGCTAGCAAACGTTAGCTAAAATTAGCTCGTGGTATCTTAGATTTTTGTAGTATGCAGTTCGGGACTACCAATACAATAATCTATCTGCTTGTTCAGGTACACATTCAGCTAGTTGGAATAAAAATGACACACCATAATATACCTGTTTAGTAAGCTGGATGGGATGGCTGCATTCCTACACTTATCAAACGCAATTCAATGTGGAAGTAATCCAAGTGTTCAGAATACGTTACTCAGATTGAGTAACGTAACGGAATACGTTACAAATTACATTTGTGGGCATGTATTCTGTATTCTGTAACGAAATACGTTTTGAAAGTATCCTTCCCAACACTGCTTACATGAGTAAACTTATTCAAAGAAGTATTCTCTGTATTAAGCACTTTAAGTACAAAATAATACTGAGATTGTAAATTACAGTGTACTTGCAAGTTTACTTTCCATGTACTTTATGTTCAAAATAAATGCATTGAATTAGAAGAGTACCTACACAATCACTGCCTAATGAATACTTTGAAGTACACTTATATACTAAAAAGCCGGCCAATTTAGTCCAATCAAATATTAAACTAGTCCGCTTACAAGTGTACCAACATTTTTTTTTAAGTATACTAATCCACAGAAGTATACTTAATGGTATATACTTTGGTTTTATTATTTGTTTCGAAGGGTTATACCTGTGTGTGTTTATGTGTACTGCATTTAAACATGACTGACATGTCAGATGTCAGGCTTTTGTTCTTCATATGCCCATATGTATGATGTCTTCTTATTTAATGCAAGCCAAAGCCCCTTCTCAGCAGCATCTCTAATATTGTGTGTATCTCAGTGGCTGTATTCTTTACAGGAAGCTCCTGCGGCATGAGGCTATTGTTATTCATGGTCAAGGTGTTTTCACTGTCTCTGCATATTTTTAGGGATTTGAATAACCATCCCCCTGTGGTTTAGAATCTGCTGACCTAATTAGCCAACCTGACGGATTGACACAGGAGACCATCAGAGGAGCTATTCATCATCTCCTGCGGTGAATAAACATTGGATATTTCATCCTCCAAACGTATGCTTGATAATGGATCATTTTAATGCCGTCGAGAGAAAAATAAATCCTATACAAACTGCCAACATGTGGCTGACAATGCCTGATCACAGTCGCACGTCCTCAATCCACATGAGAAGGGTGTGGAGGCTGCCAAGAATTTCAAAAATATGAAATGATGATTGCTTTTTAGGTTCACAAAAGAGCTCATTCTACTATAAAATTGCTGGTGGCAATACAAATTGAAGTTTTTTTTTTTTTTTCTTTTAAAATGAATGACAATGTTGTGAGTGAAATGCACTGGATGCTTTTTTTTTTTTTTTCATACATATCTTTATTGGGTTATCGAGACACAATACAAGATCAACCAGTAATGATACATTTCACCCATTTTCCCCCTTTGGATGCTTTTTTTTAATCGTTTTTGTCACTTGTGTATTCAGAGGCGTACATCACGCTGTCACTTAACGAGGATCTTGTTGGACATCATGCTGTTCTGGCTTTGCCTCTAAGAGGTTGGATAGACCCAGACTTCCTAAATCTGCATTATCCTGTCAAAATGAGGATTAGTGGATAATGTGCAAAAACCTGACCTGTATTCTTGAAATTTTTTTGCCAATGTTAAATGCAAAACAAACCTAGAATTAATTGTTGGAAAATGGGTCTTTCAAAGGTGAGAGGGAAAATAGCATCGCAATTACACAAGTCATTAAACAAATTGTACCAGACTGAAGTAACATTTTAGGGTTCAAGGGCAATGCACAAAAACTCTTCAAATGGAAGAATTCTGTCCTCAGTTCCCTCAAAGTGCTGTAATTTAACTCATACTTGACCAGAGATACGCGGCTTTACATTGTGGAGCCAAAATCAATGTGTAAAGTAGAAATATGATGAAAGGTTGAGATGTGTGGATGTTATGTTGCATGCTGTTCAAAGGAATAGTTCGACATTTTGGGTTATACACATTAATGTCACTGTAGACAGTTAGATGAGAAGATCAATACCACTCTCACGTCCCTGTGTTAAACATGAAGCTGCAGCCACCAGCTGATATGCTTAGCCTTAGCTTAGCATAAAGACTGTAAAAAGCCTGGCTTTTAAAGAAGTTGCTTACCAGTGTGAGAAATAGCATGTTAATTACTGAGCTTTCAAGGTGTTGGTATGCAGATTTTGTTACCTTTGTACAGAGCCAGGCTAGCTGTCCCCCCCCCCGCCCCCCCACCCCCATGGAGTCTTTATGCTAAGCTAAGCTAACCGGCTGCTTAACGCAGCTCTGCATTTAACATACAGAAAGGAGTGGTATTCAGGTGTGTGGAAGGTCCAGTATATGGGTTCGAAGCTCCTTTTGTTATCCCTTATCTGTACAATACTTTGTTTATGTGAATGTCACTAACTTGGAAAAAAACAAGAAAGAGATTGGGGGGGGGGAAAGATTGGTATTGATCTTCTTATAAAAACTCTTAGCAACTAGGCGAATAGGCTTATCTCCCAAAATGTCAAACTGGTCCTGTAAAGAAAAATATGTTTGTGTTTTACTGTTTGTTCTGTGTACCAACCATGTCTTTGAACCTAAGCAACAATATGCAGTACAGGTCATTTCAGAGAGGCTTTTCTGAGGAAAGTGGATGCATATTTTGAGCCCAGTAATCAGCTGTAAAAGGGCCTGAGTTGATTGGTGTACTACATTTCTGATTTTGCTCAAATGTTTAGTGCAGAGGCTGGGGACTGCAGAAATTACATATAATAGTTGTTTGATGAAGAGGGCAGTAATAGTCCTCTTTAACACCAGCATTTCCCATTGTATTTATATAGTAATAGCTCTCACAGACGAGTGTCTGTCATCTGTCAGCAGGAAAATTGTGGGTTAAGGAACTACATATGCTGAGCTAGGGCCTGCTTATTATCTATTTAGCAATGTTATAAGGTTGTAGTAGAGTTACCTGAAAAATGTTTGCCCGCCGACTGTAGTCCCCATCTAAATGCTGAGGGTGAGAGCACAGAGTTACTTTAGAAACTGCTTAGACTGGAAAACATACAGTAGGCTTGCCCTTTATATCTTTGGCAGTTCAATCCTAAACTCCCTTAGGGAAGCGCACACCCATTTAAAGGCCGTTAAATGATGATTGATGAGGCATCCTCACAATGAGCGTGCCCCTTTCCACTGCTTTGGAAACAATCTGTTATCCCCAAAACACCAAAAGCCAGGCCACTTTGTTGTATTAGGCCCCTTAATTTTCTTGCATCAAGGGAATGGGAGCCATTAGCCTTTTAAGTGACAGCAGAAAGTTTCAGAGGGCAGGTTGTCCAAAGATGGAAAGGCCTCATTCTAACTGGAGGTCAGAAGGCTGCTAGTTTGTTGTACCCCTCAGGGGGGCTCACACAGCACACTCACATGCTCCCTGTTAAAGATAGCTCTGGAGAACATATGGTCAGGAGGAAATATCAGGGAAAAAGAAATAGCAATTGAACAAGTAGGGTCATGTTGTTTTCTTTTCAGTTCACTGAATCTATTAAGTGTGTGCTGCAATATTGTAAACTATTAGTCAAGATGTCTGCTTTTTGTCTTGTATTTTTGTTCTCGTACCTTTATAAAAAAAGAAATAGCTGTTCAGATTTATTCTATGCATATTTTAGTATCGGCATGCAGTTATGCATCGCATATTATACATGGTTTGATTTTAATGTCTAAGCAGAAGTGACTCTGTAATCTGTTTCAGCTCTTTTGTTCTATTTTTATCATGAATTTCCATTGGAGCCCATTGAAATTAAAATTTGCCAACATGTTCAGCCACTTCTCTCCCTTTGTTGTCCATAATACCATTTAGAAAGTGTCCACTGACAAAGTTGTTTCAATGAAAACAAGCTGCAAAGGGATTGATCGTGTGGAGATCATCTTCTACATGCATTATGCACTATTTCTGTTCATGTAATATACTGTACCTTTCACCTACTGCGTTTGCATACAAAGATCGCACGTTTACCAATCTATAAGAGTGTAACCGAGGGTTTCTTATATTGTCTAGACTCAGGTACCTTACAGGAGCCAATGGTAGAATGAAGAATTCTGATGCAGATAATGTATTTGACTCTGTTGTGCTGACTATAAAATAGTTCAAAAAGCTATTGTCTAAATGTTTAAATGTCTAAAAAAATAGCTTATATATGTCATTATTGCATGCTATCAAATAGTTAAAATACAGGTGAAACTCGGATAATTAAAATATTGTGCAAAAGTTCATTTATTTCAGTAATTCAACTTAAAAGGTGAAACTAATATATTATATAGACTCATTACATGCAAAGCAAGATATTTCAAGCCTTTATTTGTTATAATGTTGATGATTATGGCTTACAGCTTATGAAAACCCCAAATTCAAAATCTCAGAAAATTTGAATATTGTGAAAAGGTGCAATATTGTAGTCTCAAAGTGTCACACTCTAATCAGCTAATTTATCCAAAACACCATTCAAAAGGTTCCTGAGCCTAAATGGTCTCTCAGTCTGGTTCAGTAGAATTCACAATCATGGGGAAGACTGCTGACCTGACAGTTATGCAGAAAACCATCATTGACACCCTCCACAATGAGGGAAAGCCTCAAAAGGTAATTGCAAAGAAGCTGGATGTTCTCAAAGTTCTGTAACAAAGCACATTAATCGAAAGTTAAGTGGAAGGGAAAAGTGTGGAAGAAAAAGGTGCACAAGCAGCAGGGATGACCGCAGCCTGGAGAGGATTGTCATGAAAAGGCCATTCAAACGTGTAGGGGAGCTTCACAAGGAGTGGACTGAGGCTGGAGTTAATGCGTCAAGAGCCACCACACACAGACGGATCCTGGACATGGGCTTGTCAAGCCGCTCCTGAACAACAAACGACATCCGAAGCGTCTTACCTGGGCTAAAGAAAAAAAGAACTGGTGTGTTGCTCAGTGGTCCAAAGTCCTCTTTTCTGATGAGAGCAAATTTTGCATCTCATTTGGAAACCAAGGTCCCAGAGTCTGGAGGAAGAATGGAGAGGCACACAATCCAAGATGCTTGAAGTCCAGTGTGAAGTTTCCACAGTCTGTGTTGATTTGAGGAGCCATGTCATCTGCTGGTGTTGGTCCACTGTGCTCTATTAAGTCCAGAGTCAATGCAGCCGTCTACCAGGACATTTTAGAGCACTTCATGCTTCCTTCAGCAGACAAGCTTTATGGAGATGCTGACTTTCCAGGAGGACTTGGCACCTGCCCACACTGCCAAAAGTACCAAACCCTGGTTCAATGACCATGGGATTACTGTGCTTGATTGGCCAGCAAACTCGCCTGACCTGAACCCCATAGAGAATCTATGGGGCATTGCCAAGAGACCGAACAATGCAGAAAAGCTGAAGGCCGCTACTGAAGCATCCTGGTCTTCCATAACACCTCAGCAGTGGCATATAGCACATATGCTTGATTATACCTTTCAGAGGGCTGACATTTCTGTATTTAAAATCCTTTTTTTAATGATTTCATGTAATATTCAAATTTTCTGAGATTTTGAATTTGGGGGTTTCATAAGCTGTAAGCCATAATCATCAAAATGATAACAAAAAAAGGCTTGAAATATCTCACTTTGCATGTAATAAGTCTATAATAATATATTAGTTTCACCTTTTAAGTTGAATTACTGAAATAATGAACTTTTGCACAGTATTGTAATTTTCCGAGTTTCATCCGTTACTGTCTAAACTGTTAAAAATAAGCAATCATGTATGTTATCCTTTTATGTTAACTATTAAATAGCCTACTTAAACCGCTACGTATTTATTTCTTCTTTGCTTACTGTTAAAACAACCAATGTCCTTATTGGCCTTATGTTAACTAATAGTTAAACCAGTTAAAATAGCTAATGCCTTTATGTTTCAATATGCTAACTAAAAGTTAAACTTGAAACAGCCAATGTCTTTCTTTGTCTCATGCTAACTAATAGTGAAACTAGTTAAAACAGCTACAGTCTAAAATGTTTAAAATAGTTAAAGCAGCTAATATCTTGATTTATCTTATGCTAACTAATAGTTAAACCAGTTAAAACAGCTAATGTCTTTATGTTTCGTATGCTAACTAATAGTTAAACCAGTTAAAACAGCTAATGTATTTATGTTTTGTATGCTAACTAATAGTTAAACCAGTTAAAACAGCTAATGTCTTGATTTATCTTATGCTAACTAATAGTTAAACCAGTTAAAACAGCTAATGTCTTGATTTATCTTATGCTAACTAATAGTTAAACCAGTTAAAACAGCTAATGTCTTGATTTATCTTATGCTAACTAATAGTTAAACCAGTTAAAATCAATAAAACTGCTCATTTGACTTGCTTACAGCCAAACCATTTATATTGCCTACTTAAAACTGCTAATGTCTAGTTTAAAAACTGTTAACTAATATCTTTGTGCCAGTGTCGGTTCCCACATTTTCTTCAAAATATGTAATTCTTTCAAAATGGCCAAAAAGGCAGTTCCATATGTCTAACATAGTTCACCTTGAAATGGAGGTGGTTTGGGTTAGATTTGTGCTGAGACAAACATGTGAGAGGTAATGACTTGTTTTCACTAAGACCCTGAAGCTTCTGAGCACAGAGCATACATTTACTGTACAATTTGTAGCCTCATGCCACAGCATATCATACTTTCACAAATCACAGAAATGACCTTGTTTCAGAAATCGCAGTGCTTTAGAAAGTGGTTACAATATGCCTCTCCGTCTCTCTACATGCCATGGACTACTTGTTTTTCAGTCTTTCTTGGAATGAAACACATGCAACAAAACTGTTGTGACAGTCAACATATTTACACTGGCAATACCATCCTTCATGTGCATTGCTTATCTTGTGTCAATATTACATTTCAAAAATTCAACCGACTTGTTAAGGTGAAAAGAACGATGAGACCGAACAAATGTGAATCATTGCGGACTTACTGCTGCAGAATATACCTGCAAATAGGAGATGAATTCCACAATGGAGATGAATTGTGATCTGACCACAGTCTAGAAGCAAATTGATTGTCAAGTTGGTATTTTCATCCTGCTCTCTGTCGTTATAAATTTTCCCACTCAGGACTGGTATTGATGCCCATCAGCAAAGGTACAGTATGTGAAAATAAGGCAGAGAAATAGAAATAATCCAAAGGAGACAGTGAGAGATAGACAGAGAATACTGAAGCAGAAAGAGAGAGAATTTCACAGGGAGGGAGAATTACCAGGAGAGAGACAAAGACAGAAAAGGAGAGAATAGAGAATGTCCCTGCACCCAACAGAAAATCTGTATCGACTTCAGCAGCGAAAAAACGTAAACCCGTTTAAAGGATTTTTTTTTCATCAGTGCAACTAACACAGAATGCCCTGACATCAGGCAAGAGCCTAGGCCCTTTGCCCTCACATTACAGATTTCTTACTGAGAGCAGACAGGAAAACTCGATCCTTTGTCTCTGCTCTCTCCGGGCCAACAAATCCAACGGAAAACCAAATCTTGGTCGAACATAGATGCAACAGAACACAGTAGGAAGTCGGGCAATGACACAAGAAAGAAAAGAGAAACAATATAAAATGTTCTCATGGCAGGTCTGCCACAACAACTCTTCTTAAAATCTAAATATAGGTTCATTAGATTAAACTGTTTAACAACTGGACCTGTAACTGAACAAAGTGAAGTCAGCAGCTACCCTGGACCCATTTTTTGCAACAAGTCCTCCAAACCATGCGACGATATAGGTTGTTTATTCCTACCCTCTAATATGACTAACAGGAGCGTTTTCATTCCTCATATCTAAACGACTGTTACGGTTGTGATTGTAAACACTCTGTAACGTTGGAAAAGGGTTGCAGTTTGGTTACGTTTAGGCACAAAAACTACTTAGTTGAGTTTATAAAAAGATTGTGGTTTGGGTTCAAATCCTCTGTTCCATTACTTAAAGGAACATGCTGCCGTTTTTTGAAATAGGAGTTATTCACCGTCCCTCCTACATTTAGATAGGTTGGCAAACGCATTTTTGTCTCAGTGCATGCGTTGTCTTAGTCCAGCAGCGCGGCCGCTAGTTTAGCTTAGCATAGTGAATGGAATCCTTTGTTGCTAGGCATTCGGGGCACTGGTAGAGTAAAAATACATTTTATATATGTCTTGTTAGTGGTATAAAATATCGATTTATTTTTTACTCTACCAGTGCCCCAATGCCCACCGTTAAGCTAATCAGCGGTTCGCGCTAGCTTGTTTCAAGCTACATACACATTTGATTAGCATGAAAACATATCCCAGAGAAAGGTTGACTCGGTACACATGTGTTATTAACCCCTAGGTTCATTTTGCGCCGGAATTGTCCTTTAAACAGATAATTCGATTGTCAAAATAGTTGGGGATTTATTTAATAGTTGACAACTTACCGATTAATCATTGCAGCCCTACATTGTTTCATAAAACACTTTACATTTAAGATGCAATTCTGTTTATCTTTTAATACAATAAAGCTGGCGATACACATTACAACCACCATCAAAGAAAAATCCATCTTCAGCTGCCTCCAGTGAATCATGTTTCACTTCACATACTTGCTCTCTGTCCTCGTATCAATAAATACGGAATCGTTTCATGAATGAAAACTATATTCCGTTCAATAAACCACCTAATGAGACAAGTCAACAGCTGCTTGTTGCTGGCTGGCTGGTGAAGGAGGCAACGCTCACATACTTATGATCAGTGGTGGAATGTAACTAAGTACATTTACTGTACTGTAAGTACTGTACTTAAGTACAAATTGGAGTTACTTGTACTTTACTTGAGTCTTTTCTTTTCATGGCACTTTCTAATATTGTACTTTTTACTCCACTACCTTAATCTGACAGCTTAAGTTACTATAGTGTTGGGGACCAAGAGTTGGTTAAACAGCGATTTGGCTCAACTTGAATTGACTGCAAGACAAAGGATCTTGGCCTACATGTAAATTCCAAAGCCAGTCTCACGAAACTCATACAAGCCAAATCTTCGCAACATGGAGATTCACCATTTAACACGAGGACGGCAAGGCAGACTGGCGGTGAGACAAAGAACTGCTTCATACCTTTGACCAGGTTGCATTTCTCCCATTGGTTGTCGGTCCTTGAATGCACCACCCGCCACTAGGAGGCGGAGGAAGGATAAAAGCTGTCGGCAGTGTGTTTTCTTCGCTTTTTCCACGGTGACTCCGGTCGCGATAGGAAGCACTCTAGCCCGGGCTAGCTAGCTAGCTAACCAACTGGCATCACCTCGCTGGCCGAGTTTCGAGCTGGTACAAAGTATATCGGTCTGATATACAAAGGGGATCCGAGGAAATACTTTGTCGAAGTATTCCTTCATCTGCAGCGGGCTTAATCAGCCTGGATTCAAGAAAAGGACGGTGTTCTTTTTCTTGTTTGGTCGACCTGGAATCCGTTTTTTCCCTCTGCTTCGGGCGAAACGGATTATTAAGCTCTGGCCAAGAGACTTAACTGACAAACAACGCATTTACAGTAAGGAGGCTATTACACAGTTCTGGGCAGATATTAGAACTAGTGCGTTTTGTTTTGTTACTAATGAGCAAAAGGGTTCGCTACCACTTGTTGTCATTAATGTGATCTGATTTAATCATGTACATGGTCCATATATGATTATTAATCTGTTCTGTGAATGTATAAACGATCATTATATCGTTTGATTCATGTTGTGTTAAGTAGCTGGGTTAAAACCGTAATCGCTACCTGTTTAAACCACTCCTTTCATGGAGTTTAGTTACTGTTTGCGATAGAATCGCAAAAATCAGCTGTTAAGCCACTGAGCTGGCCGTTATCAATATCTAAAGATCAGAGTGCCTCTACTCTTCTCCTCTTTCTTCTTTTACTAACACACACACACACACACGACACAGGCTAGCCGCGTAGCTCCCAAGCTAAAGCTGTAATCTAGCCTCACATGTGGAATCTGCAGGGAATCTACTTTACGTTCGTAAAAGAGCTAAACCGGAACTAGCTACCATATTGGCTAAGCGTTGCCGTTGCCTAACAACCCCGGCTTCTTCGGCCCCTGCCCGTGCATCCAGCACCACTACCGCCCTCTTGAGGCTAAATAGTTTTGTGCAGCTTACCGGAGTGGCCATCTTTGGAGTTGTTTTGGTGTTTAGAACTACACTTCGACACCGCCCCCTCCTTTTTCACTCACTCTCTCTCACACACACACTCACACACACACACACACAGACACAGACGTGTCCATGTTGCTTTTGTTTTTGCTTTGTTTTTGGTTGTGATATTGTAAAAAGGTATATGAGTTTATTATTGAAGGATTATTGTTTAGCTACTGATAATTGTGACATTAATAAATCTTATTATGCTTAATTAGCAGTTGCTTGTGATTATTTGTGCAATCGTTGTAACAATTGCTGGTCGATCAGGTCCGTTGCTCGGATTCACCCCTTCCTTTATTTCCTTTTTAAAGGATTTACACAGAAATGAGACTGATCCACAGTTTGATTATTGGTCCCTGATTTGCAGGGTGGTGCCCCGTTTTGATTGTTTGTCGATTTGATAAAGTTATGAATAACCATATTCATAACTATTAATATTGATAAAACATCTTTGATAATTTGCCAATGATCAAATCTGTACCCTAAGGGAATCCTACAATAGCATTACAACAAATTAAGATTGTTGCACACAAAACACATGTAGTTTATAAAATACAATGTTTTAATCTAAATTATACCCATCAATACCCAACAATTTAACGGCCTACAAGTCCAGCTGAAATGATTAGCCGATTAAACACTTTCGTTTCCAGTTTAGTACTTCTACTTTTATTACTTTAAGTACATTTTTCTGATGATACTTACATACTTTTACTCAAGTAATATTTTCAATGCAGGGCTTTTACTTGTAACAGAGTATTTTTAAAGTGTGGTATTAGTACTTTTACTTAAGTAAAGGATGTGAATACTTCCTCCACCACTGCTTAGGATGAACTCGGTAGCCACCCTCTCCCAATCACAACCCCTCCCTCCCCCCCCCCTTTTATCCTCACGCAGCTCACATGAGGTTATCCCTTGACCTAAACTCCATGGAGACACTGTCAGTCTGGTTATGTCAGATTAGCGTCTCCATCTCATTTGACTCTCTGTCTACCTCCGTCTGTCAGTGTCTGTGCGTCTTATCTGTCTATTTGCTTTGTTGAAAGAGAGTAGACTGCAAGGGAGAGAAGGAATCAGGGGGATAAGGGGAGAAGAGAATCCCCCTGTTGCGAAGGGCTGACATGACGGCCATTATTGTTGCATGATGGCCAATTAAAACCTCTTTTTTCACCATTTGTGTTGGTGCAGTAGACAGGACCTTCAAAGTGTAAGCGAAGGGCTGCCTCTTTAATGACAGTTTACAGAGTGAGTTTCTCTTTTTCACAAAGGCTTCCGCCGCACAAAGCCAAAAGTGTCAATTTAGCAGTTGGCCACTACACGCTATAAATGAGTTTCATTGTCATCGTGGAGCTGCCTCGATGACAGTTTCAAGGAAGAGTTCGAGAAAAAAGGAAGCAAAATTGGAGTAAAGTCATTTGACATCACTGTAAAGGTATGGTTTAGATGGTATACTAGAAACCAGTCTGATCAACAACATTTTTTCGATTTTTGTTTTGACAGTTTGAGTTTATTTTTTAAATTCAATATAATGCTGCTAAGTCTGGGTGCCGATCACATTTACTGTTAATCTCAAAGGGGTTCACATTAGAGAGAAGTTCCTTCTTTAGTTACCTTTACTATGTCAGGAAGGGATGTTTTTTAAATATAAGATGTACTCAAGGAACAAAATCCATGCAACATACTGGTAACCCACTTTTACCTTTATTACAGAATGTGCTCTGCTCAGCTTTGATTCAAAGAGAGAGAGAGAGCTGTAGACTGACAACACTGACAGTCTTAATGGTAGATCCACATTCTGCCACTAAGGGACTGTATGAAAATGATTGGCATGGGAAGGGGAGCAGAATCTTCATTTTCTACTTTTTTCAAAAAAAGCAAGATTTGCCCAGCATTTATTATATATTTGTTGGACCCTCCTTTTCAATTAGAAAAAAATAAACTATCCTTGTCCAGTATTTCATCATTTCATACATTTCTAACTATAATTTTCATAAATATATTAATGGAAACCATAATAGCTACACTAGTGGCTCTGTGAGACTGTAATTAGGCACAGTGGTGGTTTAAGCTAAATGGTAAGCTCGGCATGCTAACATGCTTACAAAGACGTTGCTAATATGCTTATATTTAGCAAGTATAATGTTTACCATGTTAACCAGCTTAGCTTAGCGTGCTAGCAGGCTAACATTTGTTAGCACTAAACACTAAGTACCAAGCCCCCCGGAGGAGCGCTATGTCTATATGCCAACATGGGCTTAGCGGATAACGGTGGTACTGCACCCCATGGCCCAGAAAGACTTTTTCACATAGACAATGCAGGGCGAAAGAAACGTCTATATTTCAGCGGATCATTTGTTTCGGGGTATATAACTTACCAGCTTGAACAATGAAAGGGTCCTTGTTTAAAACGTTACGTTTTTAACATTTTTAACATTCACTAGAAGCGAATCCAGAATTATTAAATTTGAAATGATGAACGCGCATAATGGACGCGAGCAGACCCACGGGACTGCGCACGCCCGCTCACATGACTGTTCTGCTGAGCTCATGTTGCTAGCTGTAATAATATATATAATATAGCTATAATATAATAAGATATAGCTAGTGGTTATAATTCATCATGTGTTCTATTAACACGTCCATGGTATTATCTTATAAAGTTATGATACATCCGAGGGATGTATGTATGTTGTAAAGCCTGTTATGTGGATGTAACGTCATTAGCGTTTCCCAAACTGGCGGGGCAATCAGCTAGCTAGCTAGCTAGTTGCTAACATCAGGTTTAGCTAGCATGGCTGTATTAAGATCATGCCTACATAACGTTACTACAGACATAGTGATTACATCGCCCTGGTTCCCTCTTATGATCCATCCGAGGGCTGTATGCTGTAAAGCTTGTAACGTGGATTAGAGATGAAGCCGTGGATGAGCTCTGTTCACAAAACTGCAGGCTAACTGCTAGCTAGCTAGTAGCACGACATAAGTATTAAATGTCCTTGGTTGTCTAAATACATCTATCGTTTATTTAGCTAAGCATGTACACGACCGGTAACAACGAACACACAGTGTTTAACGTTAGTGAATATTTTATACAATGAAAATGGCGAGTTCATGAGTTCGCCACTTGTAAGAGAGACGAGAGAGACGCTCATGAACGAGCATGTTGCTACCGGTTGCTAAGACAACACAAACAAATTGTTGCTAGTGCGCGTGTCCATCGTGACGTCATGGGCCAAGAATGCGGAAGAGCCGAGCTCCATGTTGTCTTAATGCGCTTCTGAGCACTCTCATTGGAACGTACGGGGCTTCCCGCCGATCACTGTATCCAGTTCTCTTAATACATCCATGCTAAGTACGTGTGAAAGGTACATGTGAATGTCAAATCTTTTTGCAGGTATTTAGCCGTTCTCACACTTAACCTGTCAAAAAACAACACAGGACTTTCACCCAGGAGCCCGGGGTTTGTGTCTCTTTCTTGTCACTTAAACTTCTTTCATCTTTTAACCCCACCCACAACCTTTCCCTAACCCTTAGTGGTTTTACCCTGCACGTTGAAAAATGACACCAAAGGGGTCCTGGCCAAGCGTTAGTATCTGACGAGTTGAGAGGGAGAATGTGTTTCCTCTGGAGAGACAACTTTCGATCAGTAATTACTATAAAGATCAATTCTGTTTATCTACTCATATTGGTCCTACAATCTGATTCAATGAGGATGATGAAGCCCTAAAAACAGAGACAGTACTGTTGTCTGTACCCTTACGGCCCATGGAAGAATGAAATGAAACATAAAATTGGGGAGAAAAAGTTAAAAGGTCCTCCTCTGCTGTCCCAATCATTTGTATTGTAGCAAAAATGCAGAGTCATTTTCATACAGTCCCTAATCTGCAGGTGATTTTGATGGAGCGTGTTTGTTTGCAGGCATACGTGATTGTGCATTTGTGTCAAGAGGGAAGGAAGAAAATGAGACATGCTGAGACACTTTAATAGAGTGAGTCTGTGGAGGGCGCCTTAATAATTCGAGACACTGAAAATGCGATATTGGAATCCATGGCAAATCCTCTTAAACATTTACAAATCCCCTTAATATCGCAAATCAAAGCTTGCATCAAATCATGAGGACTCTCTCTCTAGTAATTGTTGATTGTAAGGGTGGCATATATGTCACAATTGTTTTTTTTTTTGAATGAATTACCCTCCAGATGCATACTGCATGCAGCCCAGCACTCAACTCAAGGACAGCCACCTGGCGTCTGCAGTGTGCTGTGAAGAGAGCTGCCTGCTCATCACTGTTTGATCCCGCAAGCGCCGGCAAACCGGCGTTTTATCAGGACGGCTAATTATAGGCAGAGAGGGATGTGGAAACGGCATCCTGCCTCCAGAGGAACGCAGCGTGCCCACACATTCATTTGAACACAAACGCATGCTGAGAGGCATACGAGGTGTGTGATTGGGGAGCGCACGTGCATCCACACCGAAAGACGTCTGAGGTTCCCCGCCATCCATCTATCACGGGGACAGGACAGCTAAATGACACGGCAAACTGCGCCGCCGTGGTCGGTCAGTGACACAAACATTTCTCTGGCCCCAATTCGGGGCCCTTGAACTCTGCCGTCTTTGTTTGTATCCTCCCATAACCCCTGGTTTCTCTGTTGTGAGGCGATGTGTGGCAGTTGAGTCTAATTTGGAAAGGTAAACAGGTCATTGTCGGTGGAAGTTGCTCTTGCATGGAGAGGTTATTCGAGTTCACCGGGGGAGAAGTTCACTTGCTGTGTTATGTGTTGGGAAAAGAAAGAAAAGAGAAAGCTCAGTCAAAAGAATTGTGTCTTTAGCAGTGTTGTAATGTAACGCAGTACAAATACTTCGTTACTGTACTTAAGTAGAAATTTCACGTATCTGTACTTTACTTCGCTATTTAAATTTATGTCAACTTTCACTTTTACTCCACTACATTTCCTAGATAAAATGTATACTTTTACTCCGTTATATTTCCACTAAGCATCTTCGTTACTCGTTACTAAAAAATAAAATTATAAGAAATGTGTGCTCCTGCAATAAGGGAGGTTTGGCGAATCACTGCTCCTAGATTGCATTACGCACGCGCCGCACACCGCGCGCTCTATTTCAGCGCTTGTTTGTTGCAAACCGCCATGGAAGCATGAGCACCTACTGGAGCACCTACTGGAGGACCTCCCGTTATCGTAGACCACCAGGCTCGACATAAGCAATGGCCCGATGGCCCGCCCGGGGCCAGTAAATACGTATGTCGGGCTGGTTGCAGCCACAGTCACTGGTGTGTGCGTTACTTCACGCAGCACCGATGGCGCAGATGAACTAAGGCTACACTCGTTACTGTAAGTAGGTAGCCTACAATAAAACCTCCATGATTAAAGAGTCAATACTTATCAATAACCCACGTACCTGTTCTACAGGCAGAAACACGTAGAAACCGATATTTCAGTCTGATCTGTCTGCGCTGTCCACTCTCGTCCACCGCGCTGTGCAAACACAGCTCTACTCTGCAAACAGCGACTTTACAAACGAGCTAAAATGAAAGATGTCAGTTTGTAGTCTAATTGTTTGTCTTAATTTGCAACCAATCTTGAACTTTGGACAAACTATTGTAAACGTAGCTGATTTCTAAACGAGCCATCCTCTCGCTGGAGCGGTAAACCTATGGATGTACTGTATTTTAAGACCAAAACAAATACACGTGGCTACTTCATTGTTGACAATGTTGCCAGTTGTATTATTTAGCAACAGAATCGTCTTATTTCAAATTAGGCATACAGGACTAATCTGAGATCATTTTCTAGTTAAGTAGCCTATCTAGTTATCATTATGTATTTTCCATGTTTTTAGGGGTTTGCTTACTAATGTAAAAAATATAGCATTAATTTAGTAAGAAAGTGAAATATCAAGATGACAAGATGATGCGTATTAGGTATAATTTGATTTTCTTTATTTGAATGTAGTTGATGACCCCTGGTCTAGCTTTGCTGCTAATGGCATCCAGTGGCAGTGGCTATAGCTTTTTTCCTGCTTTTTTGTCCTTTTCCAATCACACCTATGATATTTCTTTCAGGGCCAGTAAAAATGTAGAAGGGGCCAGCAAAACTCTGATCTACTGGCCCCGGGGGCCAGTGGGGATTTTTTTTTATGTTGAGCCCTGCGACCACCCCGACAATAGTGGTGAACTCGGTGAACAGGGTAGTGGTGAAGATAACGTCATACACCCGTGTTGCAAGAAATGTTTCTGTACATTGATGTCAGCTCTAAACATATGCTGTTTGTTCTTTGAACTTAAGAGAATTGTGTCTGAAAAGTCCCTGAATATGCTTTATGCTTTACTATAAGAAAGCCACAATAAAAGTTCTAACCGCTTGCTTTTAAAAAAAAAAACTTTTACTTTTGATACTTTAGTACATTAAATATCAGAAAATTACTTTTGATACTTAAGTACAGTATATATCAGATACTTTAAGACTTTTACTTAAGTAATATTCTAAAAGGTAACTTTCACTTCTACCAAAGTCTTTTTCTAGTACGATACTTGTACTTTTACTCAAGTATTGCTTTCTAGTACTTTATACAACACTGGTCTTTAGCTATGACCAGGTCATGTTTGTAAATGAGAAGTTGTTCTCAAACAGTTTACCTGGATAAATAAAGGTTTAAAAAAAAAAAGACCTTAACCAGATGGTAGGGCTGCTCGATTTTGGAAAAAATAATAATCACAATTATTTTGGTCAATATTGAAATTACGATTATTTAACACAATTACTCATTAACATTTGGATATAATGGATAGTGTCCAGGGTATAATCTAGTGTCCTTTATCTCACAGAAAGAGTCTTTGGATCAGAATAAAATCAGTTTTACTACTGTGAGTCGGTTCAGCTTCACAGAGATCACACATAACGTTACACAACTAATGAACAGTTCCACAGACATAACACAATGTGCATCTCACATCACATGTTCACTCACTATGACCACTACTACTGTCATTACGAAACATTGTGCCAAAATATCAACAATAATGTCGCGTGGGTCAGTGGGCTTATTTGCTAGCTGACTGTAGGAAAAATCCAGCACATAGACGGTACCTTAGAGTAACGTTACTGCTCATTTACATACAGTTTAACAAATATGCTGGAAAAGCTGGAAAAAGTTTTAAACAGTAAGTGAATACAGCGTGTCGGGGGAATACAATGTCTACTACAGCGGGGGGGCAGAGGGACCACAGGGTTAGCTAACGTTAGCTGTTCCCAGACAACTGAGTTGGTTTATCTTTTTTTGCTCACCAAACGCTGGTGCCAGCTTTATTCGCGCTGAGTTTTTAAATTCCAGCGGATGATATGCACACGACTGGCCTCCCTGACTGGCTCCGGGAGGGGCGGATGTGCACGTGTCATTCAGAACACAAGACAAAATAAGAGTGTTCTTGCGAAACAAAACATGGCAAAATAATCGTTTTTTTCTCAATTATACTATTTTGGTGATCGTTGGGAGACAAAATTGAAATTCAATTAATTGCACAGCCCTACCAGATGGTAATGATTGTTTTGGTATTATTCCTAATGATGAAGTTTTGGGGGGCGAATTTTACATAAATTACAAAACTTTTGCTGGAGTTAAGAAAGAAAATAAAATAATACATTTCTAATCATCAATAATTAATAACAGCTTCATGTTTAGCTCATTTTTAATTTGCTTTTTTCTCTAAAATAACAGAGAAAATGAAAAATGAATGTCATATATCAAACCTTAACCTTTTTATATTTAGAGAATGTGTGACATGATTCACCCTACAACACCAAAACTAATTCCTTGTATGTGTAAAAAACGTACTTGGCAATAAAGCTTTTTCTGATTCTGATTCAAGACACGCACACACAAATCATGAAAAAAACAACTCCGCACAGCTGAAAGAACAAATGTTTCAGTTTCCGGACAAAATGTCAGTGAAAACGAGGCTGTGCTGTCATTGGAGTCCAACAAACAAATCCTTGGCACAATTACAGAGATTTGGCAGCTGAATTATCAACTCCAAACCAAGCTCTGGGCATCAGTTCATCCAAACAGAAGAGTGTGCCGGCCTTCAAACCATCCATCTTTTCAGGTTCCTCTTTCATTTGCCAATAACTCGGCGTACGTTCGTGAGTAATAAGGTCTGTGCAAAGTTAAAATGCAAATAACCCTCAGATTTTGTGTGTGTGTGTGTGTTGTGTTCAGACACACTCCCAGCATCTCAAGGATGTCAGCAGACAACGCTAATCTCGGATGCCGACTTCAGGGCTCGAGTCATAAAACTGCTACTTCTACAGTAAAGCTTCCTCCATCTGCTTAGAACACATTCTTTCCCATGTTTCCTCCACGCCAATTTTCCACCATGTTGCAGAACCCTTCCTTTAAGCCCAGTCACGTCATATAAATTATGATAAGTAATTTTTCGTGGTCATGACAGAGCAGCGTGAGGGGGAACTTGGCTCCTCTCTGCAGCAGATGCCCCTCCGTAGGGCCCGTAGTGAGCAATAGATGGAAACAGTGATGTGTGCCATTCATCTTCATGTCAGAGGTGTGTGTGTGTGTGTGTGTGATGTATTTTATTGATAGATGTTCTGACAGGGCGTTCGTCTCCCAACCTGTCTGAGGAAGAAGAAGCAGCCTGTTCTGATTTGGGAAGAGCTTAGAAGCTACAGATGTCAGAAACCAGAACAGTGAGTGGTGTGTGAATCTCTTTCTCTCTCTGTCTCCTTCTCTTTTTCCCCTCGTCGTCCCTGTTTTATGCATGAGCACGCAGACACAGTGGCAAAGAGATCCACTCGGCATTCCCTAAACAAATATCTCCTATAATCACTGAATGCCTGAGTCAGTTTCCAGCGGGATGTCAGGAACTGCGGTGTTCTTTCGCAGAGACTTGGCCGGATCCTGGAGTGCCGGTGCACTCAATTTAACACCAAATGGACCACTCTTCACATCGCCATGCATTGGATGAATAAATTGATAAATGGAAAGAAAATATGTCACTTTTAAATAGGGATGCACCGAATCCAGGATTCGGCTTCAGATTCAGCCAAATATTGGGCTTTTTGACGGGTTTCGGTTTATTCCGAACCATAGCATTTTTTTCACTACGCGCTACACGTAATGACGTCGCTCTTGATTACGGGAAGGTGTTTACGTAGGTGGACCGTTCAATGCAGTAGGCTGTGAGAGAGTGAAAATGGAACTTGATTGTTTGGCAGTACTTTCAGTCAAAAGAAGGCCATTCGAGTCCAGCTACATGTTCAATTTGCAATGCTGATTTGTCTGGTGGTGGCGAGGACCCTAAACTATACACTACATCGCCGCTGTTACAACATTTGGTATGAAACATCCGAAAGAATACCAGTTGTGCATGAAGGAATCTACAGACAGCAGCCAGAATGCTGCAACTTCAGGTACGGTAAAAGTTGTAGGATTCAGGATTCGGATTCGGCAGAATCTTAACCAGTGGATTCGGTATTCGGCCGAACCCCAAAAATCTGGATTCGGTGCATCCCTACCTTTTAAAGCTGGTTCACCTGTTACTCCTGTTATTTCCTTACAAGCAAGTAAGTAGCATTTAAAAGGTGTTTTTTTTTATTAATTTTATTTTTTAGACTGTTTTTTTTGTTTTTTTTCGATGGCTTTCTCTCTTATTTGGCCTTTTGTATGTGCTTGTCTTTATATTGTTATACTGAAAAATTTTAATAAATAACAATCATTTTATACGGAGTCCGGTGCAGTCCTCACCCCACATTAAACATTACATTACATCACTTCCAGCAAACTTGATGAATAACAATGAGGGCCAAACAGCATCACTGATGTGTTTTGACCGCATATTCTCTGGTCCAGCTCAGCTAAAAACACAGCACAGCATCCGTCAGAATCAGAATCAGAATCAGAATCAGAAAGGGTTTTATTGCCAAGTACGTTTTTTGACACATACAAGGAATTTGTTTTGGTGTTGCTGGTGCACATCACACATTCTCTAAATGTAATATTAAACAATATAAGTATAGGTAAACAATATAAGTATATGTACACAGTATGTATTAAATTAAAAATAAAGATAGAAATAAAATAAAATAGATAAATAAAGAGCAAAGAGCATTAGAGAAGAGAGAACAGTGGCATGAAGAGCCAGGTGGAGAGTCACGTGTGTGTGTCGTTCACTACCGAGCTGTTTGTAGCCGTTGGGCTACCGACAAGGCTACCTTCGCTTCACCTGTTCAACACTCGACTGTCCTGCTGTTCCAGATGTGAACTAACCACAGACAGTTGCCTCGTTCATGGAGTCACAGCAGTACCATGCTGCAGAATGAAGATAGGGGAAACACAATGGATATTTGGCGTTGAAGATTACAATTATAGGGGAAAAACTGAACCGGGTGACTCTTGTGCTGTGTGCCGATCTGACGGCCACATTCTGCTTCATGATAATTCATGCATAAGTTGAAGGAGCTGATTGGGATGGGATTACGTTTCACTGGAATTGGACCTCGTACCATTTTATGTGACAAATAAAAATGATTGATTGAATGACTTAGAAGAGGCAAAATGCTCTGAAGAAAATTTTAATTTAGTTGAAGCTGAACTAGAGTTTAGATTCTCTGCCCGAGCCCGAACTAGACCCACGGGCCGGGTCGGGCCCATATATCCTGCCACTATCCTCGGCCGGCCCGGGCCCTTGATCAAGCATTTGTGTTTTTTTAATCATTACTTTATTAGCCTAATTGGGTGGGGAGAAAGCTATGCCTCTCCAGCTTCTCCCGTATCTCTGGGTATATGTCTAAATCGTGTCTCCCCCATCTGTAGCAGCTGTCTTCGATAATTGCGTAACCAGGCCAGATTGTTTCAGATTTCTCACGAGTCCTTTAGCAGCAGATATGGTCTCTCCTATATCTGGCGCGTTGTCGGCCAGCGCGTCGGCATACAGTCCGTGGCTACCTTGATCTGTCACACTATTCGGCTGGAGATTGTTTTTGTTTTTTTTACGTTTCTTCATTCAGATCCATTTGCGATCTATTCCATTCTGAATAAACAAACAACGCAGTTTACATGCTTCGTCCTTGTTGCATTATTCATTAAGATCATTCTAAACTGATTTCCGAAGTTCAAACAACTCAGAATTGTAGTTGAGAACGTCAGTTATAACGGCCCACGTATTAAAAAATGTCGGGTTTACAGTGCTGCTCATGAGTATAGGAACCCATGCTAAAGTTGACTAAAAAGAGGAATAAAAAAAAAATCATCTTTTGGAAATTGATCTTAATGCCTTAATTAAAAAAATGAGGAAAAATCCAACCTTTAAGGACACCAATTTTCTTTGTGAATGAATAATGTATCGTAAATAAATAAATGTTCTTCCTTAAAATACAGGGGGCATAAGTAAGTACACCCCTGTGTTAAATTCCCATAGAGGCAGGCAGATTTTTATTTTTAAAGGCCAGTTATTTCATGGATCCAGGATACTATGCATCCTGATAAAGTTCCCTTGGCCTTTGGAATTAAAATAGCCCCCCCCACATGATCACCACCTTCACCATACCTAGAGAAGTGGATCGTCGTGGATATAGACTAATGTGTGGTAACCATGGGGATTCTGTGCACTACTGAATGAGATAAGATGGCTGTGGTATCATATATCCCTAATCACAGGTCGATTTATAACAAGTAGTTGCAATACTAGTCTCTCCTTACCCCGGGCTGTTATTGTTGATTGCTAAAGTTAGCTAAATTAGCATAGTCATAATTACGGACCCGATGAATCCAGTCTTGTGCCGATGCTGTGACAAGCAAAAGCCCAGCTTTTTATGTCCCGATAACTGTTTAGAAAACAGTTTTATATTTTAGGGAACTCACAAACAGCGCGTTGCTCGCGTAGGGAAAAGTTCAACACAATTCAACTCTTGCAGCGGGCGGACCTGTGCGTGTGACGAGCACAAACGCAACAGCTTGTCGCGTTGCCTGTCACCCCCCTCCCCACCTGCCTGCCCGCCTCTCATTGAAAATTAATTACTCCGAGCCACAATCACTCCCTGTGTGAAAAGGCCTTAGAGCTGCTAGTGGTTTAGTACATTATATTGAAACAGGCAGATTTTTGATATATATTTGCCGTCCTTGTATCTTGTACACTGCATTAATATATAATCAATGAGGCATGCATGGATACTGTTTAGGTATATCCAAATCAATCAAATAGATTTTGATGCCGAATGACTTTGTTTTAGTAACAGTACTGAGGCTGGCTGAGTGTGTAGGAGCACTGTCATCTAGTCCGAAACTATAGGCATGGATGTAAAGACTGAGAGGAACAGATTTATACTCTGAAAACTGAGAAGACCTATTTCCAAATCAAGTTTCCAAAATGTATTATTTATGGTGTACCGTTCAGCTAAACCTGTAAATAATTCCAGCAACCGTTTGGTGTCTCTTTAAAGTATTACACCTTTCACATATATCAAAACATTTCTGTCTGGAACACATTGAATATCTCAAAAAGTCATTGAGAGCTCAGAGCACAGATGAAAAGTATTTTTTTTACTTTGACCTCAGAGAGGTATTTGGTGTTTGAAACTGAAAATATTTCAAGTGAATAAAAAAACAAAAAAAACATTTAAATTCAAATCGCACGGTAACGAGTGCCCATAGTGACAACAGGTTTTTCTCGCTCGCAGTACACTGCTCTCTCTGCTTGGAGTGAATGTTATTATCCTTGTTCTTTTGCTCTGTTGATTCACTTGTAATGAGCTTCTTTAATATGCCCATACAAACACAGGAGCACCTGAGTTAACTGGATGTTTTGGTGTTTGGACTCAGAATGCAAACATGGCTAAATGAATTTCTGTGATAAGCGGTTTCCTTTAGAGGGTGGGGGTGGGAGGGGGGGGCAGATAAGAGCAGATAAACACCTTGGTGATTCAGAGGTGGTGATTAGAATACACAGAGGATTGTTATTTTTGCCTACAACAAGGTGTTGATGAATACGCGCGCGCACACAGAAACACACACACACACACACACACACACACACAACACATTATTGTTCATACACGCACAATTGGGAGAGGTGTGGTTCATGCTTCTGAAATAAGCTCCAGATAAAACACCACATGCATCATGATAGGTTGTTTTTTTTTCTGCATCATTTGTCCCCTATTAACAATTCAAATGTGTCTGCTGCAGCAGACATGCCACCAAACTGTAAAAGGCGTAAAAAAAAACTTTAAAAAAATAATTTGATACTCTTATGTCCCTTTACTAGGTCCCCATTCTGCTATGGTTACATTTGCTTACAAAATCCCCCCCACCCCCCAAAAGCAGAGTAAGCAATGAAAGCCTTTTATCAGCACAGCTGGTGCCCAAATATCCCGTGAAATGGCATTTCATATTCTCTCCCTCTCTCTTGCTGAAGAGATGCCACCTTATTTCCTTTGTGTGGCTGTAATGCAGGAAGTCGGCGCCTACCTTGAAGGCTCCTGCTGCTTGTCGCACGCTACTCTGATGTTTTAAAGGCTCTTTGAATTCACACGACTCCTTCATTTGGCATGTTGAAATGTTTGAATTAGTTAGCTGAAACCCTTCCCTGAACAGCGATTTCTCCGCAGTGTAGTGTACGCGAGGCTGCAATAGAGATCGTCTGCATTTAAAGAATTTGAAAGGGTTAATGTCTTTGTTTTTAGTCCTTCTAATACATAAAATGCATGAGAAACACGAGTAAACACAGGCCCTCATTTCTCAACCTAACGTAGAAACCAGCGCAGATGTGAGCGCAGAAATCATCTTATGACAGGCTTCACGTGTGATTCATGAAACGTTCGTATCGCACCAATCAGAGCGTAAGAATGGTCGTACATTGATAAATGCAGCGGCTGGAAACGATCGTAATTTAAATATCACGCCCCAATATATTCTCCGTTTTGAGGCCTCGCCCCTACAATTTACGACATGGCGAGACGTAATCCGGCTGAGAAGCGGCACTTTTCAGAGGTGGAGATTGAAACCCTGACATCTCAGGTTCATTTGCACTAACGTGTGTATTATTTGGCAGCCTGAAAACTGTTATTAAAGGCTGTAGAAAGAATGCAGAATGGAAAAAGATCATAGATACGGTCAACAGTGTTGCCGTAGTAAACCAGCTGAAGTTTATTTAATTTATACACCCTTGACATATGTATGCTATAGTCCTAATAGTAATATAGGCTTATATTGCAATATCTTAGGCCTACATGTAGGTCTACCTATATTTAAATAAACACACAGTAGCGGAGTTCATGCAGTGTCTTTTATTTTACTCGTTTTTTTCATGAGTCAGAATGAGGCAACAGCTGTGAGGGAGAGCGCGTGTCCTCCGCCCCCCGTGCTGGACCACCACTCCGACCCTGTCTCCTGACAGCAGATCGAGGGGCTGGAAAAACAAGCCGAAATAACTCGGTAAATAAATCGTTCACTTGTGGCCATTAATGACACTTTAAAACAAACGAAAACCTAAAGAATAAATAAAAATGTTGTGCATCGTCATGTTTCCTGTATTGAGTATCATTACCAAACATAACACTATACCTTTTAAAAGTGAGGAATAATATCCTGTCTCCTTTGTATAGCCCCCAGTTGGGGCTGTGCTGGACACTGCTCTCTGGGCATCGGGTCATCTGGCTCCATCACTACATTTATGGGACACCTGTTTTCCTGCACGATGTTGTGCAGAACCCCACAGGCTAAAACAATGTTGCAGACTTTTTTCTGGCACGTATAGTAGGGTCCCCTCGCTGATGCAAGACAGAGCCATCTGCCCTTAATCAATCCTGTGCGCGTACGTGTGCCCTGTTGTACCGGCGCATAGAGGTCTTCTAAAAGAGCCAGATCTGCCATTGCTGATAAGTGATCAACTGATGACTTCTACTTCTCCTGTTAAACTGAGTATATGCTGCACCGCAAGTCCACACTGACTCGAAAACTTGCGTACACGAGTTCAGACCAGACGTGAGATTTTATCGCAGCCTACGCTCACGTTCAAATTGATAAATGCCGAGCTTTTTTTTAGCATGTCCGGCTAACTCTACTACCTACAGGTGGTACAGTTAGCCAGTGTTACTTCTGAAGCCAAGGAGCATTTAAACTTTTAACTACATTAGTTAGCGGGGTTATAGATTGTATTTTAAAAAAAGAAATAATAATCAGTCAAACCAATAATCAGTCAGGGAGTGCCCAGGGGATTTAATCAGAATACAGAATAGAAAATCTGCTTGGAAATATTGGATAGGACAGAACAACACAGTGTAATTTTGCATTGTGTAAACATTGCAAAATTGTGTATCCAATACAATACACATTTATCTATGGGCTCTTAAGGCAAACATTTGGATAGTCATCATGGAACTATTAATTGGTCATGTGATAAGGGCTGGGAAGATTGTTTTTCACAGAACCGTATAAAAAAATAAGTGCAATACACTTGGCAATAAACTCGTACTCAAACTTCAACAAAGAAAACCTCGCTGTACACAGTTTTCAGATAATAGGAAACAGAACAGACATAAAGTGTAATACACAATTTATTTCGTACAGCTACAAGTGCTCTACAGTGAGTTCAATATGTTTCTACTTCTAAACTGGCCTCAAAACAATACACAGTTGCCATGTGTTTAAAGTATATTTCCATTTACCAGATGGAAAGGCAGCGATTGGCAGAACAGGCAGCAAAGTGACAGTACTCTGATCCAATGGAAATCAAATTTGACAGATTGACTGCACTCTAGCCCAATGGATTTGGGGGGCACCAGGGGGGGGCAATCATATTTCAGGGGGGGCGGGTGCCACCCCGGGCCCCCCTAGACCCACCCCTGACATTAGCTTAATTAGCTAGCTAGCTACAGCTGAAAAAGTCTGCCATCAAAGTTGTCATTTCTGTGGGCATTGTTGCCAGCAAGAAATGAGGAAGGCTCCTTTTGTCTACCGCTCTCTGACGTTAAGGACACACTGTTTAAAACATGATGTGGTAAATCTGCCATTACCACTGGAAAGTGCATTATGTGCCATGTGAGAATATACAGCTTAATAGACCTTGCAAAAGTAATAGTGTGTAACGGGCACTGCATTGCGCTCCCGCAGATTTAAGCCAAGTGAATGTATGAGTTTGATTGTCTGTCCTTCTTTTAATGACTTTTCAAAAATGAATAAAAAATAAGACAGAGTTATTTCTCAAACATAAATCTTGTGTTTGATTAGTATTATATCCAGTGGACAAGAGGGGTTCAACTATATGAAAAGGAACATCAACATTCAATAATTCGGCTATTCAATGCGACTAGCCTTGAGCTAAAGCACAAAGAGAGCACAATAACTGCTGCGCATGTCTGTGCTAAGACTTTTGTGACAGTGTGTGAGGAGTTAAGGCATGTTAATCAGTCAGTGATTCATTCTATTTGACTAATGTTTCAAAAGTGAAGGCAATGGGGGTTCAAGGCAGAAAGAAATAAAGTATGAGCAAGGCTCTTGTCTTTTTTTTCCAAGAAGAGTCTGCTGTGGTGTCTTCATGACCATTGAGTCTATTTATTACTTATGCAAAATGTATATTTCGCAACAGATCTTTGTGTTGATTCACCGCCTCTCAAAGCCCTCCCGTGTCTGTCCCCGTGTTTTGCAGAGCTGTTAATACTCCTACAGTCTTAGTGAAGAGTGTGTTACGAGGCCATATAGGCCTATAACTATCTGGAAGCAATGGGCCAGTGAGAGGGATGATTCACATCGACAGCAGAGCTCATATCACTCGGGGTGTAAAAGGGACAACGCCGGAAGGGATCGAACATAAAAACTTATGCCATCATTAAAAGCCGGGAGAGTGCTCTGCTTAGCATGAAGCAGAGACACGCACAACACACACATTGGGCAAAAGTACACGTTGTGCAAAAAAACGCAGACATAATATTGCACGCACAATTTGCAGAGACACCTGAATAAACTTTGCTCAAAGTTTAGGGATAATTGCTCCATGCAATCCTTGTATTTGCACCCATACCTCAGTCACTCAAAAGCCAATTATTTTTTAAACCAATTTCATTATATGCTCTTATCCGGTCTGGGCAGTCAAACCAGGAGGCCTTTACTGAAACACGAACGACTTTGTTCCAAAGCCAGAGAAGGTGAACCCATCCACAAACCCCCGTTACCACTTCGGCTGCTTTTTAACGCCTTATTTGGTGCAGCTGAATCAAATCCTGGACCGTTTACCCGCTTGGTTTTGGCTCCCGTCAGGAGTGGAGAATGCTCCAATCAAATCAAATCTGCATGTAACAACAGCTCCCCGGCCAGCCTGACACAGGTGATTTCACGCCACTTTCAAATCAATCCCAGAAAGGGCAATTTAAGGTGAGAACCTAATCAAAAAAATTATCTCTTACAAAACCCATAATAAACTTGATTTACTGATTATTTTTTTGGCCGCTGTAATTTCCCTACACCTGTCCAAATGCCTCCCAGGCCATCAATTTGTAGTTTTGGAATAACAAATATCTGCCAAATATTAACTATGTGTATGCCCTTGATTTTATTCATAGTACTTAATGGAAATACGTTTGTTTTTTGTGGCTACAGCTAGTGTGTGAACAGCCATAATACATAAAATCCATTTAATAACACAATAACAGATTTTGGGACCTGCTGCTCCCCAAAGTTCAATAACTTGCAGCATCAAGTGAGCAGTAACCTTTTGCTAAGACCCAACAGATGCATCCCAGTGCTTGTGATTTTACCCTTTTGAGAAATCCATTCTTTTTGACAGCTCAAGATTAATAATGTTTTATCCAATAAACAGCTGACCTGAGCAATCGTGTGACTGATTACAAATAGCCTGCTTAAATGTGGCTGTCAGCTGTTAATGGGAAAGTAGACTGAGCCAATGAACTGCAACACAATTTCAGATTTGGACCAATCCAAACACACTAGGTGAGCAGAGGTAAGGCTGTAAATCCTGGGAGAGAGTGCAAATGTGGGCTATATGAATAGAATATCCACAGAAATGGAGAAACTCTGCTAAGATTCAGGGATATTCTGGAGATGTGGAAGCATATTTTGGCTCGTAACTAATAAAACTGCTTAAGAAGTAAGCTGATTTCCTTATGCGCCCCAGGCAAACATTGCGTGATAGGCCCCAAATGAGGCTGACATGCATTTTTAATGGGGTGACTCCAGCTTTAACATCTGATGGCATCGGAGGTCTGAGAGAGTGGCCTCCAGTAAATTCTTCCTGTTGAAGATACTTTGCAGCTCTCCAGGGTGAGAGCGGGTAACTAAAGTGTGATAATTGATTATAGAATGCTTTCTGCTGGTGGTTTGTATAATTTAGGATTCAGACCCAAACCATTCACTGCCCACTCAGAGACACAGCTGCCTCAGAGGAGTGAGATGGATCTCCACTGACATCTAGTGGTGTCAAAAAGTAACTTCAAGATTGGCACGTTTCACAAGCCTTGTGCTTCCACTCAAAAGATAATGCTGCAGGTGAAAGAAATATTAAGATTCTTTACTTCTATAAAGTAGAAATACCTCAATGTAAAAGTACTCCCTTACAAGTAAAAGTCCTGCAATCAAAGTCTTACTAAAGTAAAAGTACAGAAGAATAATCAGCAAAAGCACTTAAAGTACAAAAATAAAACATACTTTTACTTCCCTAATTATATCATGTGGACCCTTTTATATTGATTGTAGGATTACTGTCACTAATGCATTCATCTGGGAGCAGCATTTCTGTTAGTTGGAGCTGAGTTGAACTGCTACTTAATAAAAGTGGCGGGCTGTTTAATCTGCAAAACTGTATGTTTTGTGAAGGCATTTCTGTCAATAATTGAGTCCCAAATCCTTATTTTGCTGTAAAAATATTTAACATCTTAACATCTTTATTAAATATTGTATTGGAAGAATGTTTGTGTCTTGAAATAAAAAAAATGATAAGGCACTGCCAGCACACTAGAATCACTGGTATATAAAAGTATAGATTTTAGAAAATTGTTAATACAAGTTTACTTGTGTTGAAAACAGTGTGAACTATACCTTCTAAACTGCTACTTTTATAGAAAAATGTAATTTAAAGTTGTATATAATATTCTGCAAATTAACTATATTAACTTTCTTTCAGATAATTTAATGGAATAGAAGTATCTAGCATGAATTGGAAATACTCAAGTACAAGTACCTCAAGTACATTACATAGTAAATGTACTTAGTTATGTTCCACCACTGTGATGCTGAAACCATTGATGGATTATGAGACCATGGGCTCCTGGCCACAGACGCGTAAAAAGTCCCCAATTATCTACCAGAGACACAATAAATAAATCTCAGATTAGACTCACCATCAGCAAATGTAACTGAGACATTGTTACTCTTGACTGAGCTCTGTGACTTTCCAACAATCTTTTCAATTCTTGGCCCAATCCTGTTTTCTTTATATATATTGCCGTTAGGGGCTATAATAGGAAAGCACAACTTATCTTTTCACTGTTATGCAGATGATTTGCAAATTTATTTGCCTATCAAACCGAATGACCGTGTCGCATTAGACTCCCTGCTTAGTTGTATCAATGACATTAAGTTGTGGCTGTCACAAAACTTTCTAAACTTGAACGAAGATAAAACGGAGTGTATCATCTTCAGTACTTCAGGCACGACAAACCGTCCATCCTTGAGTTTTGGAGCACTGGCTTCATATTTTAAGCCAGCTGTCAGAAATTTGGGGGTTACTTTTGAATGCAACATGAAGTTTGACAAACAAATCAGCAATGTTGTTAGAATGAGCTTTTTCCAGCTCCGTCTCCTGGCTAAAGTTAAGCCATTCCTTAACAGGCATGATCTAGAAAAAGCGATCCATGCTTTTATTAGTTCAAGGTTGGATTATTGTAATGCTCTCTATGTTGGTTTGAATCAAACCTCCATCTCACGTCTTCAACTTGTGCAAAATGCTGCTGCTTGCTTTTTAACAAATACATCTAGACGTGCACACATCACTCCCGTTCTTTTCACCCTACACTGGCTCCCTGTGCATTTTAGAATAGATTTTAAGATTTTATTTTTTGTTTTTAAGGCCCTTAATGGCCTGGCCCCCGGAGTACCTATCCGAGATTTTAACCCTGCGTGAGCACAGCCGGTCTTTGCAGTCTTCTAACCAACTGGTTTTAGAAGTGCCAAGGTCTAGGTACAAACAATGGGGTGATCAGGCTTTTGCGGTTGCTGCCCCGAGACTCTGGAACAAGTTACCCCCTGATATTCGCACAATTACAGATGTTGCTCTTTTTAGGTCTAAACTCAAAACCTACCTGTTTAGAATGGCTTTTAATACACAGTAGTGGTGTGACAATTTCCTCTTTCTGTTTCTATGTAACCTTTTTATGATTTTACTGTTTTCTACATTTCATTCTTCTTATTGCAATATATGTTGTCTATTCTTAGCTCAAGATGTGAAGCACTTTGGATACCTGCTGGTTGTTTTAAAGCGCTATACAAATAAATTTTGATTGATTGATTGATTCCAACAAGAACTGTTAATAGCAGTCACTTCAAACAGAAATACAGATTTTGGGGGGTGCCTAACTCTTTAGGCCCCTGGGCCTGTCCCACATAGATTAGATTTGATTAGACGTCTCCCAACTACAGCGTGGGTACTAAAGGTACTAAAATATACATAACACAACACCACGTTTAAAACACATATACAATAGTGCATATGTGCAGGTAGCAGCAAATAAATTATGTAACTAAAAAAAGATCACACATCTTAAATTATAAATAATAAAATAAAATGTGCTCCCTGATGCAGTCATAATGTTGTTTCTCTGACTTGCCAATCACCCCACATGCAATGTTAACACTTTTGGAGAGCTTGTTTTTGCTCTTTGCACCCAAAGTACCGTACCATGCTGTTATGTTAAATGGTTAAACGCTTTCAACCAGGCGTCAGGATGCTTTTTCAAGTATGTGTCGGCTCCTGATTAAAAATGATCCCTGATTGGCTCTCATAAAAATGCTCTCCGAGGTTTCAATAAAACTGAGGGTCTGATCAATGATTGTTCCGAAGTATTTAAAATGTTCTTCCTCTCCCCCAGGTTGGTTATTGAGTATGACGGGGAGGATGTTACTGGTACTTAGGTTTTGTTTGTGTTATAAGTTCTTTTAATTTTGGCCACATTCATTTCCAGTTTACTTGCCTGACACCAGTCCTGAAGTACAGGGACCCGGCTAAAGTAAGCCTCCTCACGTACAGTATAGCATCGTCTTCCAGGAGAAAACCAACAATGCCATATCATCATCAAATTTTAACAGCTTGACATTATTGCTTGGAACAGACATTTCATTGGTGTAAATGGAAAACAGCAGTGGTGACAAAGCATTGCTGTACATGTTTTAAGAGTGTTTTTTTGTGCTTGACTTTCTGTCTGGGAGGTGATGAATGACATTATAATCTAACCTTCCAAGGAGAGGCCGGCTAACTGCAAGTGGGCAGTACACCCGATAGCTGAAACATAGCTTTATATATTTTTAAACCCTTTCAGAAATGTAAACTCTCCTGTTCAGTTACCTTAATTTAGGTTTTACTGCAATATGTTATGGTGTTTTCTTCTAGGGCTGCTCCCTCTTAGTCGATTAGTCGACTAATCGGTCGTTTTGGTCTTAGTCAACTTAGATTTCTTTAGCCGATTAGTCATGTTTTATGCTTTTTTCATGCTGAATGACTTATTTCCAAGAAAACGTACGAGCACATCTCTGGTAAACACAAGAATTAAAGTGGTGCTTTTGCATGACTCTTTGCGGAGAAACTCAGATTTACAGATCTGTCGATTAAATCAACTAATCGATTAGTCGATACAATTGAATGAGTGTTAGTCGACTAAGAATTTCTTTAATCGAGCACAGCCCTATTTTCTTCCTACACTGTAAATATAAATTCAAAAAACCCACAAGTTCGGAATATAGCATTCAAATTCAACATTCACAGGTGTGTTAAACTTACTAATAACAATATTGATATCCCAGTAAGCCTTAAAAAGCTTGATTGCAAGAATGTATTACTAATATTGTACTAAAACCACAATGACAAAATATAGGCTAAAGAAAAATAAGAAAAACAATTTACAGAAAAAAAACACAATACGGGCACTTTCCCATTTCCCATTGCCTTCACAAATTCGATTTAGAGAGGGAATTCCAACAATTATAGAAATGCAACAACAAAAAAGTAACCATTTTGGTTTTCCTTTGAAACTAAAACTTGCTAGCTTACCCCTGAGTAGTCTATTACTTTTTTTTCTTTACTGAAATAACAATATTCAGCAATAGCATATGGTGCGTTATTGTAGCCTACACACACGCATATTTTCAATTTACACGAAAACATATACGTGCTTAAAATTAAATTTTAAAAAAACTAGCCTAAAATCACGTTTTTTAAACGGATTATGACGACTCACCAAACAACTCTTAGCTACGCACTTTTTATTTTTCGACAATATGAATCTCCTAATTTAAGCTAACATTGCCCTATATGTGGGATTCAGATATTTGAAGACTTAAATAACAAATTTGTGTATGTACGTTTTGTGTATGTGAAATGTAGACATGCATTACAAATAATACTACTATAGTAGTATTGCATTCAGATTTAGCTTTATTACTCCTGTTGCACTGCTACAAGAATCGATACTCCGTAGCGGAGCCTAATATATTTCTATGGACGTTACGTTCCCATGGATGTATTAAGAGAACGTACCGGGGGATGATGCACGGCTCTTCCGGGTACGGTGCGGAGCGGTACGGAGCAGCAGAGGCGTTGTTGTGGGCGCAGCATCCAGAGATTCAAAGAAGACGGCGACAATGGCCGAAATATCACTGTATCTCACTAACGTGAATGTGTCGATAGGACAGACCATGAATGCGGGGCAGGTCGGTAAACACCTTTCTCTTTTATATTCACCACGTTACCCTTTTTGTTTTACTGAATGTGGCTAATGATGTAGCCCAGCTCCTGTAGCTTGTTGTCACTTGTCAGCTGTGTCATGTCGGTCTGCTTGGTCACGATATTACACTAGAAATAGAATCATTATTTATTTTTTATTTTCTTCCTCAAGTTATCCCAAGCCCCGCAACACAGTTTTATCCCACCGTGAGGCTGCATTGACTAACTGACTCCCTTAGAAACTAGTCCCATAATAACACACACTTGTGATGGTGATGTCTCCCCAGACTCAGAGCCCTAACCCGGCCAGAGGCTTTGAGAGTGTGGAGCTGGGGGAGCTGAAAGAGAGAGAGGAACAGGAGCAGAGGGAGAAGGTACCTCGCAGGATCATCCATTTCTCCAGCGGGGAGACCATGGAGGAGTACAGCACAGACGAGGAGGAGGGAGAGGACAAGGTGCTGGAGAGGAAAGACCTGCTGTCCTCCCCGGTCAAACCGGTGAGGGTGAGGAACGGGGGAGTCGTGTGTGTGTGTGGGGGTACAAGGAGCTAAATGAGGACCAGGGGTATGATGGAGGCAGTGGTGGAATGTAACTAAGTACATATTTGAGGTACTTTACTTTAATGCCACTTTCTACTTCTACTCCACTACATTTCAGAGGGAAATATTGTACTTTTTAATACATTAATCTGACAGCTTTAGTCACTTTACAAATTTAAGATTTTTGCACACAAAACACATACATAGTAATTTTTTAAATATATTTTATTACAACTTAAACTACCCAACAATTTAACGGCCTACAAGTCCAGCTGAAATGATTGGCCGATTAAACACAGAACTGTTTTGATTGTTTCCAGTTTCTTAAATGTGATGCTTTTTCTGCATAGAGTACTTTTACTTTCAATACTTTAAGTAAATTTTCCTGCTGATACGTACATACTTTTATGTAAGTAATATTTTCAATTTTTTTTACTTGTAACAGAGTATTTTTTACAGTGTGGTATTAGTACTATTACTTAAGTAAAGGATCTGAATACTTCTTCCACCGTTGGATGGAGGAAAGGCAATGGCCTTCATTTATGAAAAGTGCGGACGACCTAAAACATGCGTAGGACGGGCGTACACCGATTCCTACGCATAGCAAGGCATTTATCAATTTGAACGTGAGCGTAGGCTGCGATAAAATCTCACGTCTGGTCTTAACTTGTGTACGCAAGTTTTCGAGTCAGTGTGGACCTGCTACAGTTGATTAAAAAGAGGAATAAAACAATCATCTTTTGGAAATTGATCTTAATGCCTTAATTGAAAAGACTAGGAAAAATCCAACCTTTTAAGGACACCAATTTTCTTTGTGAATAATTAATGTATCGTAAATAAATAAATGTTCTTCCTTAAAATACAGGGGGCATAAGTAAGTACACCCCTATGTTAAATTCCCATGGAGGCAGGCAGATTTTTATGTTATTTCATGGATCCAGGATACTATGCATCCTGATAAAGTTCCCTTGGCCTTTGGAATTAAAATAGCCCCCCCACATCATCATACAGCCTTCACCATACCTAGAGATTGGCATGGGGTACTTTCCATAAAATCATCTCTCAATGCAAATCAAACCAGCTATTAGGCTAACTGAAATAGAACCATGCCAATCTCTAGGTATGGTGAAGGGCATGTGATGATGTGGGGCTATTTTAATTCCAAAGGCCAAAGGAACTTTATCAGGATGCATAGTATCCTGGATCCATGAAATACAATACATGCCAGAAAAAGTCTGCAACATTGTTTTAGCCTGTGGGGTTCTGCACAACATCGCGCAGGAAAACAGGGTGCTGCTTCTCAGCCGGATTACGTCTGGCCATGTCGTAAATTGTAGCGGCGAGGCCTCAAAACCGAGAATATATTGGGGCTTGATATTTACATTACGATCGTTTCCAGGCGCTGCATTTATCAATATACGACCATTCTTTGGTGTGATACGAACGTTTCATGAATCACACTTGAAGCCTGTCATAAGATGATTTCTGCGCTCATATCTGCGCTGGTTTCTATGTTAGGTTGATAAATGAGGGCCTGTGTTTGTGTGTGTGTGTGAGTGTGTGCAACAAGGAATTTGTGTTTACATAAATTTGGTCTATGTCAAAAATTCAAAAGTGTCCTCTTGGCTCTACGTTTTTGTGTTGCAGTCAAAGTTGACCTGGGGTCCATACTTCTGGTTTCACATGTGGAGAGCTGCCACATCCACCATCTCAGGTTTGTAAACCTAATTTAGATCACCATGGCTGAGTTTCCGATGCCTGGTAATTACCGGTCGTTGACCGAAAAAGAATGATTGAAACACTGAAAATGCTAATAGTCTCCGGTCAGAATGACCAGTAGAAATAATTCCCTCTGCACAATTTGAATTGTGTTAAAATACGTTACAGGGCCCTATTTTAACGATCTAAGCACACGGCGTGAAGTGCCTGGCGCAGGTGCGTTTAGGGCGTGTAAGAATCCACTTTTGCTAGTTTAACGGCAGAAAAAAAGGGTCTGTGCACCGGGCGAATGGTGCAAAATGGTAGTACTTAGTGTTTTCATTAATTCATAGGTGTGTTTTGGGCATAACATGCAATAAACCAATCAGAGATCATCTCCCATTCCCTTTAAAAGCGCGGACCTTGGCGCTTTGCTATTATGATGGAGGATTTGCACCGTAATATATTTATTTTTAATCTTTTGCATGTGTGGGTGCTGCTGCGCGTCCCTGTGTGTGTAACAAGCATAGTGTGCACGCGCTGTGCACGATAAGTGCATTTTTCCTAATGCGCTGTTGAAATAACAATGAAATGCTGCGTTAGTGACTTTAGACCAGGTTTTTGTTGGTCAATGGCGCAATCACTTCCCGCTGCCCTCAAGATATTAATACGCCAAGAATGCACCCGAACACACCTCCTTGTAAGACCAGCACGCCCATGGGCGCAAAGATGGGCGCAGGTGCATTTGCTATTTAAACGACGTGGGCGCTGGACGGGAAACTGACAACTGCGTCGGTCTTAATCTAGCAAAGACACTTGCGTCAGGCTTTGCGCTGCGCCGGGTGTAAGATAGGGCCAAAACAAAACAATGAACAATCATGTTTATTTTTTCATTTAAAAAATGACTGTAGACTTTACTGATGCGATTGAGGAAAAAACTACATGTCAGGTTCTCGCTCTGATTGAATACAGAAGCACAGGCCACCGTAGATTTACAAACTACAAACGGCGACAAGCAAGCGGGAAAGTCAAAGCCCAAGCCATGATGAAATGGGGAAATATTGCAAATTACTTTCTAAAACCAAGCAGCAAGGTGAATTAAGCCAAGAAATTGCCAACGAGGGCAAGTTGGCACCAGCTACAGCCTCTCTCGTTATCATTAATGACACAAATCCACATCCAGATGCCATATATGATGACTGTTCTCCACGGTTACAGAGGTTTGACTGTCTAACTCTTATTGGGATTTTACGGTGAAATCTATCCGTAGTGGGTCAAACTGGCCAAAGCAGCCTGCATGATTCCCGTCTCTAGTGTGCCAGCAGAGAGAGGCTTCTCCCTGCAGAGCCTTGGGGAAGGCACAGGCTTACTGTACGCACGTCGCGGTTGCAAAAGGACACTTTTTTTTACAATTATTTTGATTCAAGTCAGCATTTCATAATTTCATAACCGGAATTTTTCCCCTTGACCGGTAAAATTAAACCTTACAGGTCATATGACCGGCACCATTTTTTTTCTAGCAGAAACACTGCACCATGGCAACCTATGCGGCACAGCTAACCTGCACCAAAGTGGGTTAACTTCACAGGATCAGATCAAAACTTGTCAACAGGTTGAATGCTGACCAATCAGCTCACTGTAAAATGGAGCCTTTATTCCTACAGGATCACGACATGGAAAAAATGACTGAGTTCACAATAGAGTGACAAGTGATAGAAAGCACTAGAGGCAACATTTTATCTACCATGATAATTATATTACAGATGAAGAAAAAAAATTTACACAGCCATGTGCCAACATTGGTTTTAAAGCAGGGCTTCTAACAAACAGAGAGATTGCACCTAAACAGTCTGATGAATGGTGATTAAAGCTGCATGCTAATTGCAAACTCTGCACACTGCTAATTAGCTCAGTCTATTATAAATGCAACATTTCAGTCACATAGACCTTATCAGGCATTCATTTCTTTGCCTTAGTACTTTTCCTCTTTTCTTTTGCAGGAAGCCTTACTTTACTTTAAACCCTTTTTAAATATATCACCTATCCATATTAATGTATTCATCATAAGATTAAAAAAACACCAAAACGTCACTATGTAAAGTAAATGGATTATCTAATTTTCTGTTTATGGATAGCCAATTTATTTTAAATGCTCATTTTAGATTACTGATCGAGATGATCAGCCTTACTTGTAATATTTGGATTTAAGCTCAGAAAGAGTCATGCTAATTCCAACTTGCTTTGCGATACAGGCCCTGAGTTTATGAAGATGTGCACACATTTCTTATGTTGAAGACAATGCTAAAACTCAGAGATTTATTCTTTTTTTTATGTTTTACCAATCTTTTTATATGATACATTATTTTACTGAACCTGCCTATATTTTGAAAAAGAAAATCTGAATAATTGATGCTGCTGACATTAAACCCAGCATTTGGGAAGCTAGCAGAGGATTGGAACAAATATATGCAATATCTTACAAATATATATATATATATATATATATATATATATATATATATATATACCGTATATAAATATTGCCTAATTCATAATGGAAAGAATTGTAGTAATTGATAAGTCCAATCAGGGTGCTGCATCATTAGTTACTTTATTATTAGGATATTTTGTAGAATTGTATTTTATCTTCTTCTGATTACTTTTCTCTATATTATTACTTTCCAGCCTGCGACTACCTGGGGGAGAGGATGGCCTCCCTGTTCGGGATAACGTCAGCCAAATATCAGTACGCTATTGATGAATACTACAGGATGAAGAAAGAGGTATGCTGCACTGAGGGTCTGTACGTTTGAATCCATTAGGGCTGTACCTTTTTATTTTTTGAGCTCCGAAGCTTTATTTCATGGGGAAAAGAGAGAAAATAAAAGATGACGCAGCGAGAGATGAAGCGACTGCTTTGTTATTGCATCACCTGCTTTTTTTTTTACCTTCATAGCGTTTAAAACTTCTTTACAGTAACGTTACGGGACTCGTACGCCGCGTATAGCCAGTTAACGTTACATGATTGTCCACCACCACAGGTTGACATTGGGTCGCTTTTCTCCAAAAGTTCAAACGGACTTAACTTTCTGCTGCAGGCTTTCAAAACAAACAGAAAGACCTGCGTTTTTGCCGGACTGTCCGATGAGCGACGACGCAGCGAAGCAGTGTGTGTGAATGAATGCTCAGCCAGCCAGTGCCTCGCTGTATTGGCATTATGCAGGGCTGTACTATCTTTACCTTTTTATCAAATCGCCTGAAAACGACAGCAGACTGCTACAGTATAACCATACAGACCTCTACACACATCAGACTGCTCGCTTGTTACTCAACATTTGTCCGTTCTCGGCTGAGATGGACGACATAGCGCTGCATAAATTAGCCAGTGGCTAGCGGACATTTAGCAAGCAGCTTAATCCCGACAAAACGCCACAGTGAATTTCAGCCTGCATGCACGTTTAAAAAAACTACGAATATTCAAATCCCAAAATAGAAAATCGAATATTCGGCTCCAGCCCTAGAATCCATGTTCATTTGATTTGTTTGCCAGCTGATGTAATTCCTTCTGGTGTCTCCGTGTCAGAGGGAGGAGGAGAAAGAGGAAAACCGGCTGTCAGAAGAAGCAGAGCGATCCTTTGACCAGCTGCAGTCTCTGGAAGATGAAGACGAACCAATCGCCGTGACGGAGCAGCGGGACGTGGCCGCCGCGCTCCCCGATGTGACCTATCAGATCGAGAATGAAAATCAGGCACCTTCGAGCACCATCAGAGTCCCTGCTATCGTCACAGCGACCTAACTAACCCTAGAAATGGACGTTTGCGCTTTTAATGTCCGTCTGTGTGTTAAAGAAGGAACACCGTCCTGTTTCACCAAGCACCGTTTGGTTTGTGTGCTCCACGGCTTCAGATGGGCAGTGCTGCTGTATTGTGGTTGTCTGGCGAGGACAGTAGTGGTGGAGGTACTCCACTAAAAAGTCCCTTTGCAACAGTGTAACAATTGATAAAAGTAATACTGGATAATAGGGATGTAAGGATGCATCGTGAATCGGTTAAAAATCGATCTAAATGTGTAAAGATTACCATCGGTTGGGATCAAAAATGTATCGCGATGCAATTTTGAAACGATCTAGGGCGTAATCTACTTTGATTTCACTTGTTTGACTTCAGACATTACTACGTCTTCTTAGTTTATTTATTTGAAGCGATTTTTATTTATTCTTTGAGTTATTTTGATATGGAATTTCTTTTTTTTAAGATTATCTTTTGGGCTTTTCCGCCTTTAATGGATAGGAAAGCTTGGTGAGAAAGGGAAGAGAGAAAGGGGGAAAGACATGCAGGAAATCGTCACAGGTCGGATTCGAACCCTGGACCTCTGCGTCGAGGCATAAACCTCTATGTTTATGTGCGCCTGCTCTACCCACTGAGCCAACCCGGCCACTTAAAAATCCATTTTTTTTTTATTTTAATTTAATCTTAGTTATTTAAGATAAAATACAATTTTAGTTTAGCATTTGATAAGCGGACACGTGTTGTTGTGCACAGTTTATATGAAGTGATATTTCTCAGTCATTTGTCTGCAGCTCATTCTGTTAAAAAATCGTGAACTTAAAATCGTGTATCGAATCGTGAGTTGAGTGTATCGTTACATCCCTACTGGATAATGGCGCATCATATTCTGGATGCATTGAATTATGTGTGTTGTGCAAAACATGCCATATGAGTCAGAAAATGTTCTATTATGTGCCAATTTATCTGCCAATGTATGGTTTTATTTCCATAATTAGCTCGTTTACAACGAGAGTTCTCCGTTTTGGTTAGTTGTTACATTATCCAGCAGCTATTGCGTTATCAGTCTCTACGGCAGCCTCCCCAATGTGAACGTCTGCTGTGGAGTGAAGGTGACATGTTGCTCCCCTGTGCCTCTGATCGACCAGACACTGTGCCTAAATCACCAATACAGCCAAGTCAGTGGCCGATCTGGACAAAGCATACATATTTGAAAATGATTTCAAGTGTTTGAAGATGCAAAATAACCTTTGTTTCAGTGAGTACACTCAGCCTTTGGATAACGTTTTTTCAATTATTTGATGCATGTACAACAGCTGTTTTTGTCCAGATCTGGTCAAAGTGGTGCAATCTTGATACACCTGGCTGCACCACAGAGCTGGCCACTTGCACACTCCCTCCCATGTTAATTTGCTCTCTGTGTTTTTTGTATTAATGCTTATTAAGCTTGTATTGCACTCGGATGTCTGTGTGGAAGCACTGAGCAGTAAGTCTCGTGGTCTCCGTGGAGCACAAGACTTACTGGCGTTTGTCAGATAAACAACAATGAAAACGGGTCAAGGTGTTCGATGTTGCTCTTATTTTCTACCTTATCTACTATGGATGTGGTGTGTCAGCCTTTGACATGGAGCATTGTTACACTAAGCACCGCATTCTCATGACAGGTTCATATGATATCGCACGAAAACTTATGCACACCTATTCGTATGATATCCTACGAAATTAGGCAACCGCTGGCCGGTCAGGTGACGACTAATCACATCATAGTTAAGTTCAGCAGTCTTTACAGTTAAATTTAGCCCAGAAAATGTTACTGTGAGCCACATACCGACAGCAACAACAGTTAAGTTTAGGCACCAAAATGAATAGCTAAGATTAGAAAAACGTTTGCGGTTTGGATTAAAACGCCGGTCCTCTTAAGTAGTACTCCTGGAGTGAAAATCTTGTGTTTTCACCTTAACTTCTTCTGGGACACGAACTCTGCTTTCCCACTTAAAAAGCGCCGTGTTTTATGACCCCACCCATCTTCCCTGACCTCCTCCCTACACGGCTCTTAGTGCTCTTATACAGCGGCAGTCAGTGCGGTGCATACAGCAATAAATAAGTGGAATACATTCGAATTACAGTGCATTACTTCTCGTAGCTATATGTACTAATGGTTCATGAGAACAACCTGCTCTAAGTCTGTATAAAGACATGCAAACTTACATTTTTAACTGTTTTTAGTAAATTTTTTGATATTTATGTATTTATTTTACTGAACTGACTAATTTAAGCATATTTGCTATTAATTTAGTAAGTAACACTGTAATGGACTGTTAATAAAATCATAGTTATTGTCTTCATACTCTGTCTCTTGGTCAAACATTTTATTTTTAAGTGTTCATATTTATGCTTTTTGGCTTTTTCCCCTTTCCTTTATTGTGTTATATATCTTTTTTGTGCATGTTATAGGTTTACAAAGTGAAAAAGCCCCAAGTCCAGCCCAAAGGGACTTCCCATCTCCAACAGAAAACACTGTTCACAAACTGCTCCAAACAGCTCTATTGTAGTCCAACCTTTACCTCAGAGACCAACGTGGTCACTTTGTAACGCACGTAATAATGCTCGCCTAGCTGCTAGCATGGCACGCCATCATACTCTGCTTCTGACTGGCTAGTAGTCCTTACTTAGGTACTGTCAGGGCATGCCCTCATACTCTGCTTCTGACTGGCTAGCAGTCCTTACCTAGGTACTGAGCTTGTGAGACTCCCAACAAAGATGGAACAGAAGTGAGATGCCTCACTCTGTAGCTAAAACAGAGAGCTCAACACACAGGGTGAAAAGAGGAGCAGCAGCAATGTGCAGCACAACAAAAATATGGTGTTGAAAATGAAACCATGTAAACATATTCTGATATAACCTCTAAATACAATTATGAACCTGAAAATGAGCACAATACGGGCACTTTAAGTCAATGTTGGCAGTTCTGCCGTCTTGTCTGCGCGTTGAAAGACTCTTTGTGAAGCTACAGTGTGATTGAGGGTTTGTCTTTGTCTCTGGTAACAAAGAGCCTGTGTTGCTCTGTACGCAGACTGCTCTGAGGTCAGTGACCCTGTCCACTTGCTACACAATGTGTCCATTTTCAGGTTATAGTGGCTTTCTGTGGTCCAGAACCACCTCCACAGCAGTCACGCCCGTCACCGCTACTGACATGCACGGCAGTCAAACAAGCCATGCTCCCAATCTGGACAACATACCTAGGCATGGACCGGTATGAGATTCTGATGGTATGATAAAAAATATCACCGTTCCAAGGTATTGCTGGACTGCAATTACAGCTTTAAAAGTTATTTTTAAGGGTCTGGGTAAAAAACAAGTTTTCTTTCCATTGAACAAAATGTATTATAAACACACTACACACTGGCAGGGAGAGGAATTTCTAAACTGCACTTTAGGCCTTTAATTGACAGGACAGCTGAAGACATGAAAGGGGGGGAGAGAGAGGGCGAATGACATGCAGCAAAGGGCCGCAGGTCAGAGTCGAACCCGGGCCCACTGCATTAAGGAGTAAACTTCTACATATGGGCAACCGCTCTACCAACTGAGCTACCTGGGCGCCCCTAAACTGCACTTTCTGTCCTTGACGACTCAAAAAAAAACAGGAGGGCTTGTATCATGTGGATGCGCCGACAGTGTTGTTGTCATTACTTAGAATTCCTCATGGGAGTGACAGAAACTATGCACTATAGCTTTAAATAAATATATTAGATCATTACATTACAGATTCAGATTTAAGTTGTTACAAAGTAATAGTTTGTTTTAGGGAGATGCGCTTATTCACTTCTTGAGAGTTAGGTGAAGATGATTGAAACCACTCTTTATGTCTGTACACTGAAAATGAAGCTACATCCAGAAGCTGATTAGCTTAGCACAAAAACAGCTAGCCTTGCTCTGTCAGAAAGTCACAAAATCCACCTACCAGCACCTTTAAAGCTTCCTAATTAACATGTTATATCTTGTTTGTTTAAAAAAAAAAAAGAAGAATTTATCTTTTTTTAAGGGTTATGTGCTAGACTATTTTTTTATCCAGTAAACTGTGCCAGGCAACTGGCTAAAGAAAAAATAATCCATCACATGACCCAAACTATTTCAGATTGTGTTACAGTTGCACAGAGCCAGGCTAGTTGGTGTCCCCCTGTTCCCTGGTCTTTATGCTATGCTAAGCTAAGTGGCTGTTGGCTCTAGCTACATATTTAGTGTACGAACATATAAGATCCATCTTCTCATCTAACTCTCAGCAAGAAAGCCTATAAGCACATGTCCCCAAATGTTGAATTATACCTTTTAGGAAAACAAGACATCTTAATTTAAGGTACACTTATTAGCTTTCTCTGGAGTTTTTCAACCACATCTCAGATCAGTAGGTTGAAAGCTCTGGAATAAGTTACACATGTGGACTTTGATTTAGAATCAGTTAGTCAAACTGTTACCAAGGTGAAAAATGAACATTCATGCTCAGTTCAAAATTGACTTGATATTTTGGAGATATTTGCAGTGTATTACCTATTGTGTATTTTGTCGTGTTGTGTTCGTGTTGGTTACCAATTACTGTACCAATATTTGAGTAATTCAGTTTGTTGTCAAGTCCCAAAATGATTGTGTTCTTATTCTCTTTAAGACAAAAACAGAGAAAATGACACGTCTCTAAGGTTATACTCATTTGCATGATATATATATATATATATATATATATATATATATATATATATATATATATATTAGAGTGAAGATCAGGCCGCATTTTTCTGTCCGAGCCCGGCCCGCGTCCGACAGAGCAGTAACCGAACCCGACCCGAGCCCGACAGGTATTAAGATATTTATGTCCGAGCCCGACCTGAGCCTGACACAGTTAAAATCTCATTTTTTTCTTGTACTAATGACACATGTACATGTAGCCTAATGTGCATGTGTTTCGTTGTCACAGTTACATAAACAAATTACCGCACACAAAGACAGATATTAGTGTATTATTCTAAATTTATTTTAATCACAAAAATGTTCAATGCCTTATTGCGCTGATGTGACTGAGCCTGACTCGAACATCATTTCTAAATATCTGTCGGGTATCCATCCTCTAACATATACATATATATATATATTTTGCCAGTTTGGTATTTTAGTAGTTAATGACGAATTGAGTTATGTTTGGCAGTGATTCCTCAGAGCATGACAGGAATGCCAAGTTTCCCTTTTGGTATGATTAAGAAAGCCTCCACTGTCTGTCCCACTGGTCATTCAGACAGTGGGGGAAAGGATATATTTGGACCCTTTTTCAAACTATGCAAACAGACAAGAAATGAAAACAACGCCTGTTGTTGGATGATGCCCCATTTTGAGGCTGATTACATGTTGCACCACGTCATTATGTCGTTGCCATGATGAGACAGCTCCTCTCTAACAGTCACATATTCAATGCCACAGCCGGGCCGCACAAGGCAGCCACACACCAGACTGACCGACAACACCACCCACTGACAGTCTGCGCATCCACGCACTCAGTCATTAAACACAGCTGATCATTCATCATGCTGCTATACATAATGCAAAAACATCCAATCTGAGATAATACGTATACATATTTTTGTTAGTAGTTGAATGTGAGCCTCAGTGTTCTTCCAAACGTGCTGTAATTGAAAAGACTCGTTGGATCCTTCAAAAACAGCTTCTGGCTGTCTTTATTGTATTATTTATTCAATTATGTAGCCTACTTCCGAAAGGATTTTTGTTTCTGATTGCATACATTGCAGGCTCTTTAAGAGTTGATATATTGAACAGTTATGGGATTTGATTGGACTGAATACTGTTTGAGGCAAGCAAGTTTTGAAACAAACACAGACAAAAATAATTCACACATAAAAACAATCTAAAATTACAAATATGATAATTCGGGCAAAGAGTTGACATACACAAAGGGTTTATGGCAGTGGCCAATCCGTGGCAGGCCAGTCCAATATCCAACAACACAAAGGCATATACTATGTAAAATAATAATACAGTAAGTGAAGCACACACCTGGTAAATTGACCATTTCTGGTACTGAGGCTATTCACAAGTCGAATTGCGTCTGGCCGATCAATTTATATAGATCTAGAGAAGATCTGTCACACCAGTCACACCAGTCAGGCACCGTGTAGTCTGGATAGCTTTAATTGGACATTTTCAAAGCCTTTAATTTTAAAAATCCTACACCAGAATGGTCCGATATCACCCCCAGAGTGACAGTCTGGGGGTGGTGTACTATCACCCTGATGTGAAATGAGTCTGGCTATACAGGAGGTTTCGTTTTTAAAGCAGCCTGAAGAGGAGTTAAAATATAGCTTTAATTAGCAGCCTGAAAAAGAGTTAAATTATAGCTTTAATTGGACATTTTCAAAGCCTTTAATTTTAAAATCCTAAACATTGGAATTGTTTCTGCTTTAGTGTGCACCACTACTGGGTTGGTTGAGAAAAGATCTTTGAACAGGCAATATTCTGCTGTCCCTAGTCAGTGCACTAGAGGGTAGTACTGGATTTAACAAAGAAAGTCTTACTGGAGTTACTATGGGCCAGTAAGTTCAAACAATGTATGCAAACCAAGTTTGTTGAATGATTTTAGGACAAACTGTGTTGAAAATAGAATTGGCAGGGTGAAACTAAAGCACATCATGTCGATAGAAATCTTCATAAAATAGTAAAACAATGACAATGATGAAAAACTTTATAGATTGAAATGAAATGGAATGGAGGCTTTTTTTTTGGAATTGCAATATTTCCATGACTAACAATTTTATTCATTTTTTAATCGGTATACAAAATACACAATTTACCACATTAACACATCCCCTCCACTCCCCCCGAACCTCCCATTCGTCATCACCACTTGGACAAAAATCAAGAAAAGATGACATATTAACCATGAAATTTAAGACCATACAACAAAATAACAACAAAATAGACAGTAAACCAAATAAATATATAGTAGTATACGTAGTATACTCTTCACCCCAACACAAAGCTTCTTAAGAAGCCAACCAGAAAGCTTAAGTACTTTCCGAATTTTCTGGTGTTTTCAACATTCAATCTGACAAAAAATCTGATTTTTTTTCAAATGCAGCCACTCTAGCCATCTCACAAACCCAATCCTGGATTGACATTCCTCCATCATCTTAAAAGAATCTGTCTGGCTATCATTACACCAGTTTGGACCCAAAGGAATCGGATTATTAAAGACTCAGTCATTGGTCTGTATAAGCAGCATTGCTGCAGCGGAGAGGAAACTGACTTTATCCATCCGAGCTGCTTCCTTTTGGGAGCATGAGACACACAGCAGTCATCAAGTAATCAGCGAGAGGGAAAACCCAGAGTTGAGAACTCACAATGCTATTCCTTGTGACTTTGTGATTACTGATGCGGCCAAGAATATGCATGTGTGCACTAGTTGTGGAAGAAATACTCAGATCCTTTCCTAAAGTAAAAGTAGTAATGCCACACTGTAAAAATACTAAGTCCTGCATTGAAAATGTTACTTAAGTAAAAGTATGTAAGTATTGTCAGGAAAATGTTCTTAAACTATTAAAAGTAAAAGTAGAAACTGGAAATGATCCAAACTGTTCTGTGTTTAATCAGCCAGTCATTTCAGCTGGACTTGTAGGCCTGTATAGGCCTACATAAATAGCATTGTATTTTATAAACTACATGTGTTTTGTGTGCAAAAATCTTGATTTGTAAAGTAACTAGTAACTAAAGCAGTCAGATTACATTAGTGGAGTAAAAAGTACACTATTTCCCTCTGAAATGTACTGGAGTAGAAGTAGAAAATGGCAGCAAAAGAAAAGTAAATGTACTTAGTTACATTTCACCACTGGTGTGCACAAATAGTCTCTCCCACCACACAAGCTTGTGTGCGAAGGGGTCCGTCCCAAACTTTGCTTCAACTTTCATGTGCCAAACACTGTTACAAATACTTTACACAAGTGTGTGCTGTGAATGCAAGCTTCTGCCCTGCAGAACTGAATCGCAAAGTTGTTATTAGAGCTGCAAAGAATGAATCGATTAGTTGTCAACTATTGAATTAATCGGCAACTATTTTGCATAGATCCGGTGTTGCTGTTGTAAATGTCGTTGTTTCTATGTGTCTTTATACTATATTTGTCTGTGTATAATGCCATGCGCGTGAAACAGACTGAAAACAAATCTCCCTCATGGGACAATAAATATCTATCTTATTTTGATCATCGATTAATCATTTTGAGTCATTTTCCATTAAAAAGAAGAGTCAAAATTCTCTGATTCCAACTTCTTAAATGTGAATATTTTCACTCCTCTGTGACAGTAAACTGAATATCTTTGAGTTGTGGACAAAACAAGACATTTGAGGACGCCATCTTGGGCTTTGGGAAACACTGATTGGCATTTTTCACAATTTTCTGACTTTTTATGGACCAAACGACTAATTGATTAATGGAGAAAACAATCAACAGATTAATCAACAATGAAAATAATCGTTAGTTGCAACCCTAGCTGTTAGGAAACAAAAATACCCTGGGTAGGTCACCTATAATGTCTCATTTCCTCGAGATGCAGACACTTTTTTTTAAACCTTGGTGGTAAAAGACACATGTATAAGAATGGAAACAGAGACCGAGGTGAGGGGGTAAAGACACAGAAGGACAGTGAGACATATAGAAAGACAGAATGAGGGAGGGTGATGAGAACAGCAGCAGCCCCTTTGATGTGGGCCTCGGCGGGGCCCTGTGTGTCTCAGACGAGGCCGGCCTGCTGAGGGAAGGGGATTTCCAGCGCTGCTTGGTCTCCTGTCTCACCCCCTGAGCCTTTGCTTCCTCCGTGGGCTGCAGCTTCAAAACACAGACTCAGTTTTTCACCAAGACTAAAAGACTCAACTGTCACTCTGCAGTGACAAGCATAGTGATAGGACACTGTTTTATTACCACATCCCTTTGGGGGGTAAAGTGGAGTAGAAGGTGTCAGATGGTAGTTTGTGGGGTTGCTTTGCTGTAGAGCATCAGAGTCCTTTTTGTCCATTTTGCATGCTACATAGGGACGCAATGATGCACTCAGCTCACGATTCGATACGATTCACAATTTTAAGTCCACGGTGGGATTTTCTCACAATTTGTTTTAACAGAATGAGCTGCAGACAACTGACTGAAAAAGATTCCTTTATTTCTATAAACTGTGCAAAACAACAGATGTGTCTCATCAAAACTGCAACTGAAATTGTATTTTCTCTTAAATAACAAAAAAGTAAATAGATTAGAACTAATTATTGCATTTCTAAAACAAATCCCACATCAAAATAACTGAATAAATAGCAAAAACTTCTCTTCAGATAAATGAACTAATAAGACGTAGTAACGTCTGAAGTCAAACAAGTGAAATCAAAAGTGGATTACGGCCTAGGCCGTTTAAAAGCTGCATCGTGATTCCTTTTTTATCCTAACCGTTTTTAATCTTTACACATTTATATCGATTTTCAACCAATTCACGATGCATAGTTACATCCCTAATGCTACATGATGTTCGTGTGATATTTTCAGAGTTTTGAATATAGGCTCATACATCTCCTTATTGTGATATGTGCATCTTAGCACAAACTATATCCCCTAAACCTTTTGCAAATTCATCCACATCTTTGCACATCCTGCACTAAACCAAAAAGCCTTCTTTTCTCATGGTTAAAACAGCTATATTGTACATATTTGTTCATTTATGTTAGCGTGTCTTTTACATTTAGTGTTTATTTCCTTTCAGTATGTTTTTTATTTTTTTTTGATGAATGAAGCATCCACAGAGGCAGATTCCTTGCAAGTGTTACTTGGCATTAAATCCTTTTCTGATTTGGATTCTTTGCTGCATTAAAATCATATTGCAGCCACAGTTTGCAAGCCAGACAATAATAACACTAATGAATAGGAATACTCACCATCCTATGCTTTAATTTTCCCTCAAACACACACAGACACATTTTTTTTTTTAACATGCATAGAAAACCTCGTATGCATGATTAGGATCTCTGCATGTCTTCTCACACTTGTTGCAGTTCACGCTATACTACGCTCACTCACTCACAGTGCCCTTTTTACCCAAATGCAGAAACATACACTTTACACACACACACACACACACACACGCACACCGGATTGTGGAAAGTCCCTGGCACCAGCTGCCTTCTATCTCAGCTGCAAGTTTGCTAGCACAGGTGGCTAAAACAATGCTAAGACAATATGACCTATTGTACCAGCTCTGCAGGCATTGATTGACCTGCTGTTTGTTTGAAAAATGAAAAGCTGAATGAAATGCAGATGAAAAGGATGGCTTTCAGGGTTTGAAATTACAGCAACACCAGCCATCAGCTCGGTTGTATTTATAGTCTGACGCTGTGGTTTGTTTCTTCTGTTTGCCTTGTCTTTTTGCTGGATTTATTTTTTTATATGTATATTTTTTTGTGTGTGTTTGTATGTTTGTTGTATTGCTTGTTTTTATTTGTATTAGGGGAGGACTAAATCTATTGTAAGTACTATATCTATATCAAGGTTTTCCAATGTGCATTCAACCATTCTCCTCTAACACTGCAAAGCAAAAGAAAAACTTCTATTTTTCTTGCTAAAACAATAGAATGACTCTCAATGCACATTTCACATCGTATAAGGACTTTGCATATGAGTTTTATTGAATTTAATGGCATGGTATTTTTATGTAGAAGTGCATCTCTCTGCAGGAAATGGGCAGAAAACCATGTCCGCAGGGTAAATGGAATGTATGAGTCAGTTTAGTTTTTTGATCAGTAGAAGAACCTGACAGCATCTCATTCTTATCAGTGTTTTCTCTGTGATCGTCACACACATTATGACTCAAGCGCCCGTCAACCATGAACCAATGGATAAAGTATGTCCTTGATCTCTGATTTTATCCTCATCTGGACACGAGTCACCGTAGATGGACGTTAGCCGACACAAAAGTCCCAGTGCGGAATTGACCCGATTTGTTTTGATATAAGGAGATATCTCAGTAACTGACTGATGCTTTTTATCAGTCAGTTAATACTTTTATGTACTTCCATCAGTCAAAGTATTAAAATAAAATGTATTCAAATCAGGGGTGGGGTCACAGCGATGGCCAGGGGAGACGCAAAGGCTAGCAAAATGAGACCTAAAATGAAAATAAAATTACAAAGAGATACAAACTGACCTAAAAGATGCTTTACATGTCTGTGACCAGAGGCCAGTTGTCTCATAAGCTAAAAAACCAGCAGGGCTTTAAATTAGAGTCTTAACACATTTTACAAATTTTTAGGGCTGGGTATCGCCGATGATCTCCCGAATTGATTCAATTCCGATTCATAAGGTCCCAATTCAATTACATTTACGATTCAATATCCGCCACTTTAGGGAAATTTCAGTTACAATATCAGTTTTGCTTGGATATAAATGAGATTTTCAGACAATTTATGCTGTAAATTGTACAATTTAATGGCAACCCTCAAATGTTTTTTTACAAGGCACCAGGTTAATGTTAACTGTAAGAATCAAAAAGTTAGTTTAAAGTACTTATTACTTAACAGGATTAACATCGCATTAACAAATTTAACATAACAAAGATCAATTTAGGGATTTTAATTATGAATATCAGATCACTCAAACAAATATCAATTTGAACTGGAGAATCGATTATTTGAACCCAGCCCTACTCATTTTATGAATCGTATAGTATACACTACAACTTAAATGTCATTTCCACTTGGAACAAGAAGCAGTGAGTGTGACTATTTTGGCCTTCTGACTTTGTTTGAGAAACCTTGACTGGTCAGTGGGTGTTTGGTTTTGCTGGGTGGAGGCCTGCTGCCTTTTTTTCAGAATGGCTTATGTAAGTGTTGGTCAGAGCGAAACGGTAGTGAAACATCCTCTGCAGAATAATGCGCTTGCTTGGGTGGAGCGTGGTGCTGCTGCAAAGGACACTGAGGTCCAGATGTATACTTTAGGTACTTTCCTCTGTAAGGCGCAACACCCCAACTCCCTTCTCTCGCCCCAGTGTCTGTCACTTCTGTTCTCACATCTGATTCACAGTGAGCGCAGTAAAGGGGTTTGAAACAAGGAAGCAGTAAATATGTCAGCACCCCTTAGGGTCAATGACAAATAGCTCAGGTTATGCTTACCTATTGTTGGTGACAAAAATAATACGGATAGAATAGGGACTCTAGTTTGTGGAATGTCCTTTTTGAAAAGTGTTTATTTTAATCATTCACAAAAGAAGAACAAATGGTAGTATTGATAATAGACAGTATTACAGGCAGGACAAAACCAGTGTTATCATCTGCTTTTCATTAGTCCTCATTAATCCCCAGGGCCTGGTTTAATTGTTGCATCCCTTTTAGGAAAATCTGTGTTTGAAAATGCTTGAACGCAGCCTTTTTAAAGTAGTTGTTCATTTCTTACACTGCATTGTAACTTTTTTTAGTTTTTTATACCTGTCTTATTCTATTTTAGCTGTTTTTAGATCCTCTTTAATGACTTGTTTTTGTCACTGCTCTTTAATGTAAAGCACTTTGAATGGCCTTGTTGCTGAAACGTTCTATAGAAATAAAGCTGACGGGTCTTGCCTAATGTAAAATGGAATGTAAGATGTATTTGTCATTGAATTCATTTAAAAATGAACCCTCAAATTAGTGGTATCAAAGCCATGACTAGACTGATCCATATAATCCAGTCCAATCCAGAGTTGCACTGCAGGTGGCAGCTAAACTTAGACGTGAATAAAAAACAATGGCCAAGACTACAGTATGTAAAGCACATTGGCCTTAAGGAAATTAGTATTTGTTTTTTCCATTGGAGCACTAATGTAGTCTGTGCTCTTAAAGGAATACACCAACGTTTGTTGAAATAGGGCTTATCACGGTCTACCCTGGCTGTAGATGGGTGGGCCAATGTATTTTTTGTCTCAGTGCAAGTAATTAGGTTGTTTTTTTGTCTTGTGTTGGCTCACTTTTACTCACAACATGCTAACTGGCAACATAGGATTCCATTCACTACGCTAAGCTAACTAGCGGCGGCGCTGCTGGTGTTGCACCGGACTAAAACAATGCATGCGCAAAAAATGCGTTGGCCCACCTATCTACTGCTAGGGGAGACCGTGATAAGCCCTATTTCAATAAAAGGGGGAGTATCCCTTTAAGACACATTACAACACTTAAGATGGAAACACGTGTTGCGAGATATGATTATGATAATAATAAAATCACATAAAATCCAGATTACAGGTAACTCAATTAGGTGCAGCTTAACAAAACGGGTAAAATTAAGTATTGTATTGTTATTGGTATGGCATAGTTCTTAATTTAGTTTAGTTTATTTTGATCATGTTAAAAAAAAAAAAGATAAAAGACATAGAAGACAATTCAGCACAAGCAAGAAAAAACAATAAAAACAAAATACTCAGCAAACTTATCTTTCTACTTTTGTATTTGTATACAAACAATTTAATTATTCTCATTTATATATGTATACATACACATACATACATCAAGTATACATACTTGTACGCACATATACACATGCATAAAGATATACACATGCATGCATACACACACATATACCATTTTCTTTCTTTTCCAGCTATCACCTACTTATCGTCCATGTTTCATTGTCCGTTAAATGCATTGGAATTGCAAAGACAATTAAAGAGAATTAATCCATAATAAAGCCACAAATAAAGTTATGTACAGATATACCGTATTGTATGAGTAGATAACATGTGTTAAGTAGATAAATACACATTTTGAAGCCATGTCTTTAACTTGTTGAGCTTAAAACAGAAAACAAGCTAGGGTAAAAACATCCAAAGAACATATTTGCTACAGTTTTCTGTAGTTGATTACTTAACTAATTGTCTTTTAGCGACAATAAATTCTCAAGTTATGCTGCAGACATAACAAAAGTTGAGCATTTTGAATTGTTGTTGCAACAAGCCAAAAACCCAATTATCGCCTTAGAAAGTTGATAAGGCTAATGTTAGCTAAACAGTTGCCCGGTTACACATGCAGCAGACATGGAGCAACATTTACATCATTAGGAGTCGTGTTTCTGGCCACCTGACTAAAAGAAGCCCAATATTCACTTTCCTTTTAGCTCGGTTTTTGGTCTCTACCAACTCCTGAGGGAAATATCTGGCTCTTTAGCGGCTAAATGCTCCGCTACGTTTACTCACTTACACTTCATGGAGATGAGGGGAACTGTAAAGTTGGGTCATAAGTCTCTCTGGTAGGTTACGTCACTATAATCAGCTCCTTTCACATTATCATCACATCATCTGGCCAATTTTTAATAGAAAAATATTGATTGTTCTTTAACAATGCAGACGTAATGCTAACACCGGAGCAAAAATGGACCAATAAGCCAGACAGATCCTGTATAATCTGTCCCTATACACTATGAGACTAATGCAAGAAGCACAGAAAAAAAAACCTGTAAGACTTTTCATATCTTAAGTTAGACAGACTAATCTTGAAAGCAGAACATAAACACTGGTATTTATAGTGCAGCTTTCTGTCTGTTTGTACTTGTCAAAGAAAGCAGTTGCCTCGGTTGTCCTTCTGGTGAAAATAGCATGTATTACGCATGACCTTTCTTCACTTCATCCTATTTACTGAAGATGAGAACTCTGGGCGTGTTCAGTCACCCTATGGCTTGCAAAAAGGAGTATCAGAGGCAAGGGTCAAGTAAATGGGGGAGTGTGTGAGTCTTCAGGGAGCGGCGATGTCGTATCACAACCCATGTCGGAAAGACAATCAAACATCACCTGCATCAACACACACGCACATAACAGAACAGGATTTCACACAAAGAAAAATGCGGGTCCAGCCAGTATAATCACGCTTTTCATGCTTCACATCCCAATCTTGCTTCCGTCCCTGGAGGAAAGAGAGAATGTGAAGAACGCCGTGTCCCGGAGGAGGTCGAGCATTGACGTGCATCTCAGCACACAGCATCAATGTCATTTAGAACATCTTGTTCCTGGATCTTGAAACACTAATACAAGGAAATCTCTCCACTTCCTGGAGGAGAGGAAACTCCCTGCTTTTGTTGTGCTCAGGCCAGCCCACGCAGCAGCAAAAACAACAGATATTTTTATCCCTTTTGTTAAATTTAACCCACTTGCCAGCACTGTTAAAATGAAATTGCTATTTACATTTTTAGAGGCTTTTTTGGCGAGCAGGAGCCTGTCTTCGATAAAGCACTTGTGGCTGAAATCTTTTTCACGGTGAGGACATGTGTGGTGAGGTGCGCTCAAAGCCCATGATACCAAATACAGCTTCGTAGTTCAAGTGCTTGTTATGTCTGTGCCTCATACGCAGTACTGTATATTTACAGAAAGACTTGGCTCTTTTATCTTCCCTTTAAATTTCTTCAACACAAAGGCTCCCACGCCTTCTGGACGTGCTACCAGACCAGCCTGTTTGTCTGTCTGTGGGGGAAACAGTTCATGACACACAGAGGGGAAATATGAGAGGAAGAACAGAGAGAGGCAGTCAAGCAACTCATTGTCCTGAGTCGAGGATTCAGCGGGACAAAATATATGGAGAAGAGCAGCAGTGAGAGAGGAATTCCCCCAGTAAGTTCAAACGATTGCAGATGTGCGCCTGGCCGACTGCTACTGCATGCACACATCTGGGCCAGCTTCCCCGCACCGCACGCCTCCTCTTCCATCCTCTGAGCCCTCCGTGTCTCGTCTTTATAACACTGCCCTCTGCTCTACCCTGGAAAAGCTATTAGGTAGAAGTCATGGCCGGTGTTAACTGCTACTCACCAGGCAGCCTGTTCACCAGCTGCGGTGGGTTCACAGCAGAGTGTGTATCATGGGAGGCCTGAAAAGGACATTATCTTGGCGGCTGGGAGGAAAGATTTGGCGGAGGGAAAGTTTGGGGGATTTCAGAAGGGAGACATTCAGCCTCTATGTAACAGTGCTACTGGAGGTCAGCAGTAGGCCGCCAGCTCTGCAAAACTGCACTTTAAACATACAGTACTGCAGGCTTTGCACGTTGTTAACGCTTCATTTTCATTTCTTGAAACTACTTCTCCAAATAAAGCAGCTTTCCACCATATATGTGCAGTTTTATTTTGAAATGCACAAGGCCGCTTCGTGAAACTAACTCCACATTAGGTTAAAAGAAGTTTTACAAAAGAGGTGTGAATGAGTTTGTTGTTACATTTTAAGTACAGCAGGCATTTTTGGCACTTCTCACTTGGCACACGATTTTTATTTAACACCTTAAAAGGAGAAGCGCACCTGAGTCGGTCAGACTTGTTTGTGCTCACTCAGAGACAGCAGGCGCTCCACCTAGGCCGCATGCGTAAAACGCTGAACGCAAGTGCAAACACACACTAGTGGGAAATTCCCAGCAAAAATTCCACTCTAGCAGTCCTGTGTGAGTACATTCCTGTGTTTTTCATAACGTCTTGCTGCTGAAATGAAAGTCGAATTTACACTTGTGGGACAGTTTTGAAGATCCAGCATATCCTCGAGCTAGCAATTAATCTTCCTAGACTACGGATATTGCATGTAAGCTTATATTCCTGCTAGATTTCCTGGATGCAGTTCACTTTGGGAATGTGGGGGAGCATGAAAGAACAGGCAGAGTAGACCAGAGAAGGAGGAAGACACCAAAGGATTTAAGAAAAAAAGCATTAAGGTGCTAAAAATGTTAAATACAGTAATTGCTTATAGATTAATTGGATTCCATCTCTAAATGGGGTCTCTGTTTTGCCAGAACACAAAATAGCATCATGACTAACAATCCAATACACAGTCATAATCAGTTGTTAGATTCTTTTCAGAAACGTTTTGTCATTCCAAATTCCCCTAGCATTCCCTGACGTGACTTCACCGCTCAATGTAGAAATAAATAACTATTTCTAATCCTGTTTGACTATCTAACATAACCAAATAAGCTCGATGAGAGCATGTTTTCCATATGTGGACAATGTGGACACTCAATTAATGAATGTATAAGTGTGTGAAAAGGGGGATTTTTATAGGCGTACAGTAGTGTCCAGAAAATGAGTCATGCTTTTTGGGGATTTAAACAGTCTTACTCCTAACGTGCCACAACCGTGTCTATCAAGCTATGGTCTTGCTCCAGGACTGCCCAATATTTAGTCATACAACAGTAGTATTGTTCTTGTTGGTTTTTCACATATTGGTTTAATGTATTTCCTTCATCATCATGTATGTAACGGTCCAAAGCACAGTTGGTTTGGTCACTGCTGTGAGGTACGGTTGGCATTGCTGCAATGCAGCAGGGTGTTTCCTCTCTTCTTAAGCCATCAGAAGATTACTGGCTTCACTCTGTTATTACTGAGGCCACCAGGAACTACTGGCCTCCAAATTACTCTGTAGATGGGGTTTCCAGTTTCCAGTTAATACTGCTGTAAATGCTAAACTTTTGTCATGTCTGGAGCATGACTGCAAATGTATTGTTAACTAAAAGCCAGTTGTCTTTATTTGCAGCTAACTGATTGAAATTGTTGCAAAACAATATTAGCTTTTTGAATGTTTTTAGCCTTACCCAGCTTTTTTCTTTTTCCTGGTTTGACAACAAAGCGAAAGATATGGCTTCAAAGCCTGAGGGCGAGGAGTAAAGTTGCACTTTGCTGTCAACACGTGAGCAAAACCCTACATGTGTGGTTTACATACCCCGCTATCAAATTATGGGCATTGAAGGTACACAGAATGAGATAGCTCGGCATGACGCATAATTGACTGTGCAGGATGATACAGTGAGCAGGGTATGAGGCACGGCTGACAAAGCTTACCAGTAGAACCTGATAGTTAAGGCCTGTCTGAATTTGCCTGCTGGTGAGTACTGACAAAACACTGCAAGGATCTCAGCCTAAAAAACACAAAAAAAACGAGACTTCGAAAAAGAAGAAGCGGTTTTGGGTTTCCTGCTGCCCTGTGGCACAGCAGAGTGAGACATGTTTACTTCCTCAAGCTGCTGACCAACCCTAGAAAATGTGAAGTTAAAGTGCCCATATTAAGAAAAAATCACTTTTTCTGGGATTTGGGGTGTTAGTTTGTGTCTCTGGTGCATCCACACGCATACAAACTTGAAAAAAATAAACACATTGATGCTGTTTTGAGTGAGATACAGGTTTCTGATTAGCCGGGAGGGCGCACTTCGCTTTGCATGGAATGCCTGCAGACGAGGGACATGTAAGTAGTTCTATACAATTTCTTTTGTAGATTAGGGTGAACTTGTGTGTGTTGTAGTAGTGTTTTGCCATTGAGAACTAGGTGGCAAACTAGCAGCAACGGCACTAGCAGCAGCGGCACTAGCAGCAGCGGCTCTAGCAGCAGCGGCACTAGCAGCAGCGGCACTAGCAGCAGCGGCTCTAGCAGCAGCGACACTAGCAGCAGCGCTAGCGGTTTGCCACCTCGTTCTCAATGGCAAAACACTACTACAACACACACAAGTTCACCCTAATCTACAAAAGAAATTGTATAGAACTACTTACATGTCCCTTGTCTGCTAGCGCCGCTAGCTAGCTAGTAGTAGTAGCTAGCTAGTAGTCCTTACCTAGCTACTGCGCATGTGCGACTTCTAACAGACATGGGATAGAAGTGAGATGCCTCACTCTGTAGCTAAAACAGAGAGCTCAACACACAGGGTGAAAAGAGGAGCTGCAGCAATGTGCAGTACAACAAAAATATAGTGTTTGTTGAAAATTAAACCATGTAAACCTATTCTGGTACAGCCTCAAAATACAATCATGAACCTGAAAATGAGCATAATATGGGCACTTTAAGGTGGATTTTTGTTGAGGTCAAGTTGGATCCATGCACATTTAACATGCTCTCCATTTTATTATCCACTCACAACTTTTTAATGTGCTTAAAACAGGCCTTTTATAGCTGTAGAATCTAATCTCCATCCTTCAGGACAGCTTTGTGGTTATATTCAGGAGTAGGCTGGCTGTCTAAAATAGCTATTGATCTCACCCACTACTCTGACATACCGCCATTTGGGTTTCTTTGCACATTTATGTATATTTTTATATGACATTACAGGCTGTGTGCAGAGAGGGAGTGTATCTAATTTGAATCCAAAGTGTTCAAAGTGTGAATATCATTTGTGTTGTGTCTATATCTCGGGATATCATGTGCAGATTATTTAAGACTTTTTTCATGAGACATTTATAGTAGGATATGTGGGTTAAAACCACGGATATCCCCCCCTTCCATCATGCTGGCTCTATTGTTACCGCAGACACCTGTTCTTATATGATTCACTCTGAAAGAGCAGCCCATGATATCCAAGTCAGCTATTACTCACTGTTCATACACTCAATACATAGACTCAGTCTTTACTGGAAACAGGAGAGATAATGGCAAAAGAGCATTGAGATTGGCTCAAAACTGGGACTTAGAGATCACCGTCACTATACCGTTTTTACCATCACGATCCCTACGCCTGGGGCTTTGCTGTGTGAATACAACACTACACAACAGAAACCTTTGGTGAGATTTTTATACAAATGTTACATCTCTGGACAACTTGAGACCAAAACAAGTGTGCATGTGATAAAGTATACAACTCTCCGTACCACTCTGTCTCTGCAGCAAAAGGCACATGTCAAAGCATATGGTGTAATTGCACAATCATCATGACTTCTGCTAACGACAGGCTGCTTGCATGCAGCCCTTGCCTTTTGGCTTTGGGTAAAGTGCTAAGTCAATACACCACATGGCTGTCAGTTAAATGTTAAATGCTCAATTTTCCAGCTGAAACTCATCTAAATCGAACTATGTGGTATGTGTATTTCAGTCGACTGTATAAGCATTGTAATGCATCTACCACCTTACATAAACAGTTCTAAAGATACATTACGATGTGGAAAAATCACAAGCTGGGTAAAGTCATGTGGCCCACACCAATGCTGCTGATGGCTCCAGTATTTCAACCGTACACTATGTAATATACCAGGGGTCGGCAACCTTTTTAACACAAAGTACCAACAATGTTGTTGTTAATCAGTGTGCCATATCAGCATTAAGCCTGCCATCATCTACCGGGCCTGTTTAGTGTTATTTTTTTTCCTTCTTGCCGCATGTGTGTAGAAGGCAACGAGTACTAGCCAATCAGAGGCAGAGTAGGGCGGGTCTTTGCGGAATGCGGATTGGGGAACAGTAATTTAAACTACTGTAATTAACAGGCTGTGCTCCAGCCAATGGCTGTGAAAGAGGTCATTTGGCATTGGAACATTTCCGAAAAACTCTCCTGCACACTTATTGCTAGGGTGCTATTGGTTGAGCTACCGCGTGCCTAAGGTTGCTGACCCCTGTAATATACAGTATGTAAAATATTAAAGTGTCACTATTTTTTTACATTAAGGTCAGTTTATTTGTCACAGAGAGTACTACTTACACTGTGAAACTAGTTGTCTTATGTCTTCTGTGGCTCTGGAGGGAGCTTTCCAAAGGGAAAAAAGTAACCCTGATGACATCATCAGGGTTATCTGAACTTGCACTTAAGACTTACGTTCTTTACAAAAGCTTGCCTTATAAACTGGAGGTGTGTGGTTTGATAAAGATGGGTATCTAGGAGGCAGAGGGCGTCTTGTGAAAGATGCAACAGTATTTAGTTGCATTATGGGAAATATAGGATCCAGTGTTTATGGAGCTTGACCCATACTAGGGACCAAAGGTCAGGATACCTCAGTGTCGACTGCATGGATTTTGATTGTTCTTCTTTCTTTCTTTTTTACTCTTGTCTCTCACAAGTCCCTCAACTTCAAGGGAGCGCCATACTAAATTGCTTTAAAATATTACTATTATCTGCATTTTCTACTATAAATTTTACCCCTGATTCAACACTCAAAACATTTACACCCTGGTAACATGTGAGAAGTGTCTACATTATCTGGGTAATGACATCTGATCCACAGTAAGTGTTCTCATTAACTTGATTCTTCCTGCATTGTAATCTCAATATGCAAATTGGTTAGGCAGGTGCTGGCATGTTGCAGGTAGAGGAAAGCAATGCCATTTATTTTGAAACCACTTTTTGTGAGGTAAGACTTGCTAGCTTCTGCTGCTGCTTGTTAGTTTTCTTGACTGGCAGAAAGAGGTGAAGTTATGTGACCTTTCAACTTGCTGGGCAAATTTGTTTGTTAAGAATGTGGTCACACTGCACAGATTGTACTGACACCTAGGTGACATACAATCATAATGTGAGCCAGACCACCTCCAGATGTGGTCTAGCTGTGTGGTTCAGGTCACACTGAGTTTTGCATGCATTTACACCTTGCATTAGCATATGTTTTTCCTTATTCAGATCAAATACAGATTGCATGTTAATGCTTGGTACTGTGAGTAAATGAGGCGAAAATACCCACTGCAGACTGAAATGAGGTATGGGGCAGAAATCTGATAATGATTTGTTTTTATTTTATTTGATCTATATCATCAATTCCAATGTGATTTATTAAATGAACGCCCTGCCGTTGCATTCTTTATCTCCCGTGAGTGATTGAAATTGCAGCAGTTATGCAAGAGCTGAGTGGTGTTTTGCTTTCTATTAGACGTAAACTACAGTAAGTTTTGCTTTCCCTATTTTCCAGTCTCAGTAGGTTTTAACACATCCAATATTTAGCTGGAAGATAATTACAGCAGCTCTGAAGGGAATTTGCTCATCAAACCAAATATATTACATTAATAGCGCACCAGTGGAAAAATCCAGGCCCAAAACAAAATTGCCTGGCAAGTAGTTCAGTAAATACAAAGTGTGTTAAAGTAGGCCTGACATAGCTGGCGTCTCACACTGCTGCGTTTTCCAGGTTGTGTGTCAATATTCTTTTTCAAGCAAATGAAGCGAGAAGAGTCAAACACCAATATTTTTAGGACATTAGGTCAGGGCTTGAATAATCTATAATATAAACCAGGTGCGGTTTTATTTTAAAAGCCTGGCATCTGTTCTGTGCTGCCGAGTAAAGCTCATCTACCCACTCCTAGCATACCATCATGTTAATCTCTGTGAAATACTGGTGGTTTAGTTTTGAACCCTTATTACACAATACCACCCTAAAGTTGTGGAATGTCTCATTGTCATGCAACCAATCCTGAATGACAAGATTCTATTTTATTTTTATCTCATTAGAGGATTTCTATTTAAGTATAATACCTTAAGCATTAAGTTCAACGCCACTAATTGCAACACGCCTTGAGGCTACTGTGCAACCATTGGAATGTTTGCAACATGCCAAACCACTAGACAATTTACAAGGAACAACATGCAAATTCTAAAGACTTTTGTAGTACAAGGAAAGGAGAACACAACATGGTTATCACACACATGCTAAGCAGACGTATATCACTTTTGCATCACTTTAGATAAGCCTTTCCCAGAAGCTGCTCACTGCATTCAGGTTCTTAGAATCTGTGTGCTTTATGCGCACTGTAAAATATGATGAATCGTTTGCATTTTCTTGCTCTTTTTAAGAGTAAAAAAAGATGGTTTCAGAGAAATGTATTTGGGAAATTTCAAACACTCATGTAAAATATCCATGGTTATGGAAAGAAAAGCTGTTAAAATAGTATATACAAAAATGAGTCAAAACTACGAATGGTTCATTTTAAGTTTTGAGGGTTTTCAGAGGAAGGCCTCATCATAATAATGTTTCCCTCATTGCCTAACATCTAAACTTCTGTGCTTGGAAAACATTAGCCAGACTGCGACTTTGCAATGTGAAAAAGTATTTTCATACAATTTTGGAGATCCCCCCCCCCCACAACCCAGATTTCAGTCCCACGCCTCTTCTTTTAGATCCGGGGGTGGGGGTCTTTCTGGTTTCAAATGAGAATACAGTGTGCAAAAGCTGCGCTGATCTGGTATGAACGAGCCACGCTTTTTGTAAAGTAAGAAGAAGAGGTGGGGAAGAGGACAGGAAAGGGGGAGGAAAGTGAGAGGTATCAGGACAGATGGGCATCTACATAGCTGTGGGGGGTTGCTTTCTAGGTTGTGAAATTGCAAAGGAGGTGCAGATGCTCTTGCAACATAATCTGGAAGCATTTTATTGCTTTGCAATTTTAGCCATTTATTTAACTGAGAAATCATAATAAGGCCTTACGAAAATGTTTGATAGGTTAATGGTTTATTAAATGAATGTAATCTGAACTCCTCAAATTGTGCAATGCATATTTTAGAGTTGCAAAATCCATTTAGGAAATGTTTGTCTTTATCCTTCTGCAGCACTGTTTATTAAGAATGAATACTCGTGATTGTGGATTTTGCATTCATTTTGAGATGATTTACTTTGTTGTCAAAATACCTCATTACATGCATGGTGTATCATTGTGTCATATTTCAAACATGTGGTACAGTGGTTAAATACAAATACTCCCATGAATGTCATCTATGAGTATGTCACACACCATATAGTTTTTAAAACAGGATAATGACGTAGCAAACAAAGACAGGGACTTTTTGCTATAAAACCATAACATAAAGTTTTATAAGATAACCCTTGTTGGCATTGCGGACCTAAGATTCAAAAATCAGTGATCATGATACCACACTGAGTAGCCTTATGAGTCATTATCTAAATGGGTCAGTAACTTTTAAAGAGGAAGTGAACATCCTTTATTCATCTGCAACAGCTACACCTGGGAACAGAGGGGAAAGCCCAGATGACACATGTACATTTGTACGTTTTCTTTTTTCAGGAATAAGGAAATGGGAATTGAATGTTTATCAAGTGATCTGTCTGTGATTATGTTCAACAAATAAAAAAAAGACAAAACATGCTCATGTTCCATTTGAAGGTGGCATTATTTTCACTTGCCATGTGATATGGAAAAGGAAACGTGGTATCATAAGAGAATCTGTTTTCGTTTTGTCTCAGTAACAGTTACAATTTTAACTTCTCTTTGCAGGTTATGCAGAAATGATGTTTGGCGTCTTTTGCAGGCAAAAGAAAGCTGCTTGGTTTACACAAGATTAGTAACATAATAGCTATTGTATCACTAATGTTAAAGGACCCATATTGTAAAGAGTTAGATTTCCATGTATTTTTTTATTATAAAGGTTGGAGTGCTATATAAATACTGTAAAAGTATCAAAACGCTCAATCCACAGATACATTCACACAGCCCTTATTCAGAAACTGTGCATTTCAGACAGAGCACATAAAAACATGTAAACATGTTGTAGTAGAAACCCAAAATACAAATATAAACCTGAAATTGAGCATGATATGGGACCTTTAAATCTTAAATAACAAAAAGGGAGTTAAATTAAGTTAAATATTATAAGATCAACACAGGTAGCATAGGCCTTTGCACAGTAGATAGTTTGAGTTGTCACACCAGGGAAAGCACAGGTGTGACTAATGACATTAAAGATGGCACCTTTCCATGTAAGTGTTTCAGAAAGTCAATGGACCAGCATGCACAGGGCCTTTTTCATGTTAGACATTTTAACATGTCACAGTAGGGAAAGCACAGGCTTGACTAATAAAATGAATGATTGGCCCACTGTCACGGCTTACTTGGACTTTAATATGTATAACAGTATGACAAGTCCCAATTTCTGCCTATATCTTATGCTAAATTCCTATTCCATACTACATATTAATGTGTATATTAAGATGCAGTATCCATATTCATATATATTTTTTTGCTGTTTGTATAGACTACAAGATATCAACTGTTTCATACACAAACAGGAAATGATCAAATACTTTGGTTCAAACAGACCCCACTGCTGTAGGCCTATGTGTAAACATACTATTATTGTTACTAATGCATTCCAGTGTTAATAACATGTTTATGTTGAAGATGGTCAAGGTATAGCTAATTTGAACTGTTTAATTTACTGTGGGGTAGTTACACTTTTTGTATGATGATCATTAATTTTGAATGGAAAAGTTGAATCTGCAAAGTATAGCTAATATGCTCTGGCAAATAAATCGTGAGTGGAGTAAAAAGCAATCTCGCTGTATATTTCCTTCTCAAATGTGGTGGATGTATATTATAAAGCAGCATGAAATGGAAATACTCAAGCAAGTTCAACTACGTCAACATTGTACTTACGGTAAGTAGCCTACAAAACATATTAGGATGTTTTCTGAAGATACAGCGTGTGAGTATATCACCATGGAAACGATGCAAGCCTCTGACACAGGATGAAGTTCGGATTCCATCAGTTCAACTTCCGGGTGAAAATATTGTGCATGAAGTAAAATCTGCTTTCAAATTCATTTGGACGTCTTGGCCAACTTAAACTTGTAAAATGTCCCGAGGCTCAAGTGCAGGGTTTGATCGACACATCACCATCTTCTCTCCCGAAGGAAGACTCTATCAAGTCGGTCAGTATGCGGATCTGTTTAGACAAAAGCCGGCTTGCTTGTTTGCTAGCTAGCTAAATGCTCTGTCATGGTTCGTTTAGCTTGACTTCTAGCTGATAAATAACACCCCGCCAAGCGAAAGAAGTATCATATAAAGCCGTTAAAGTCGTACCTGTTGTGTGCCCGTTGTTATTTCACGTCTACTTTGCTCATGCTTCAATTAAACAAAAAGTGCGACTCACAATGGCTAGCTGGCTAGTAGGCTAGTTAGCATGTTTAGCATTGCATTTGACGTTAGTCGAGCTGATTCATTGCTGCAAGTGTCAACTTGCCATTGAGTCAAATGCTAGGGTTAAGTTTAATTTAGTTAAATTTTTTCTTTAGACTAATGCATGTCATTAATGGTAGCAAGCGTTGGTTGGGCTTAAAGTTCAAATCCACTCAAGAAATTAAGCACATACGTTGTTTCTTGCAGTTTATTGTTTAGTTAGTGAAATTGATCCTATCTTTTCTTAAGATGAACTGGACATGGACAGGACTTTTATTGATGTCATCTAATCAACAACGTTTAGGAGACAAATCCTGAAGCTGCTCCACAGTAAATCACAAAAAAACCCTTAAAGGGGAGATCCCTTGATGTGCAGCCACAAATCCTACAAGGGCCACTAATTTGGATGCAACATCTCAACCAAAACGTGGCCAATCAGATGACACCGTCCTTTGCTTGTTGCTTCAGTTTTCGCACTGAGGGAAACCGCTGTCTGTGTTTGTACATGTTGACTCCACTGTTCGAAAATCATTGAATGAAAGGTGCTACTTGGTTTTGTTACTGTTCCTTTACATGTATCACTTTTGTCGGATTAACATGTAAACTTAAAGACACCCTCCTGTCTTGCTTATTTGCAGAATATGCTTTCAAGGCCATTAACCAAGGTGGACTCACGTCGGTAGCAGTCAGGGGCAAGGACTGTGCAATTGTTGTAACACAGAAAAAAGTACCGGTGAGTTGATATCAGGTCTTTGTTTTCACACTGCTGTGACAGTGGAAGCACTGTGAGCATTGTGATACAAGGTGCATGATAACTGATAACACATGGTCCCTTTCCACTCATCCCATTTATTTGTTAGTGAGTCAATGCAATTTGGAATTTTCTATCTTAGCAAAATTCTTTACAATGCACCTCAGTGTCTCTCTACTGGGACATCTTAACCTACTGGTAAAATACCTTATATTTTTGTATGTATTATCATGTTTTAAAGGGGCTGTACTTGTAATACTAAAAAAAAACAGCAGACAGAGATTGCCTCCACACGGCTCTCACAGACAATATGTGACTTTTTCACGGCCACATGTACTAACATGCACGCGTGGCCGGACCGGCTATCAATCCTAGGAACAGAGAAGCTTGGATTACAACACACACAAAGGCAGGGTGACTTCATTCTTTGCTCAGGACGCCATTTCTCCACTATATCTTTACATAGAAAATAACTGTTTGCTGCTATGTTAGTGTTTTAAGTGTCGAGCACAGCCTCTTATATAGAGAACAATTATTTAGTTAGTATGAAAAATGTTGAAATATTGACTGATGTAAATCACACTTTTAGAAAAGTGCAGAAAGCGCTTTTAATATTTGTATTATAAGGCTGCTATGCCACTTATCACACACACATTTATTTTCTTTTAAACCCTTTCTTTCTTCAAACAGGACAAGCTTCTGGATGCCGCCACAGTGACCCACCTTTTCAGAATAACAGATAATATTGGATGCGTAATGTCTGGCATGACTGGTAAGAAAGGGACTTCTCACTTGGCAGGAGACCTGTTATGTTTTTGAAGTGGTCAAACCAAGTAAATAATTGCATTGGCGTGTACTTTTAGCAGTCTGTTAATAATCATTAGGGTTTGTTGTCCAGGAATTTATCTTTGTAAAATTGAATTCAAAAAATACTAAATGCAAAAACCTGGGTGAAAATTGGATTTTGAAAATAAGTTTTTTTTGCATAGTCAGCAGTGTGTTTGTATCTTCTCTAATTATTATTATTGAATGCTGCTCGCTGTAAACTTGCCACAGTTGTGAACTATGGTGGTCAGCATTTTCTTGCAGCAGGAAATCCAGCAGTTTTTCGGCACATGGGAACAAAAAAACCCAATGAAAACACAAATACCTTTTTCAAAAAATCCCAAGTATTTTCAGTTAAAATTGAAAGTGATGAGTCTTACGGATCATTTGACATCTCTGTTCTTCTCACTTACAGCATTTACTGTAGCTGATGGTTTCTCTTCTCCAAACAAGTGAGATTAGAAGCACCAATATGACTGGGGGACAGTCGCTCTGAATAAATCACCCACTTTTCCCTCCTTTTAACCCTGATTTCTCACAGCTGACAGCAAGTCCCAAGTCCAGCGAGCTCGCTACGAGGCAGCCAACTGGCAATACAAGTACGGTTATGAGATTCCAGTGGACATGCTGTGTAAGAGAATCGCTGACATCTCACAAGTCTACACGCAGAACGCTGAGATGCGACCACTGGGCTGCTGTAAGCATTTTTATTCATTTACAGTCCGGTTTGGGTAGGACTGGGTGACGAATTCAATACTTTTTAGGCACCGACCGGACTGCCTCCTTAGTATCGAGTATCGAAAAATGCCTCGTCATTCAATACCACATTTCAATACCTTTTTAGGAGTAAATGTCATCAGCGTCAGTGAGCCGATATGTCCACGACATTCCACTTCCGGGATTGGTCCGTTGCCACTGGAAATTCCACCAGACAGCTAGCTAGACTATCTGTCCAATCTGAGTTTTCTGTTGCACGACCAAAACAACTTTTAAACGTACACATGTTCCTTCCCGAGGCTATTTTGCAGTGGCGTTGGGGCTCCGTATGACGCTTAGCGCCGCCCAAGATGATTGTGATTGGTTTAAAGAAATGCCAATAAACCAGAGCACGTTTTTTCTCTCTTCGCGGAATGCTGTGTGGGCCTGCCAGACCTTCCTCCACAGCACCATGGAGGAAGGTCTGACAACGCGAGACTAGCGAGCAAATAAGCATCATTGATGTGGTGTGTTTCTGTCTAATAATGCTTGTGATTGGCTGTCTAACGTTACACGTCATAGAGACGCGCAGGAAAAAGTCTTGTTACGCACAGAGACGGGGCTCACGTAGTAGGAGCTGAAAAATAAAGGATTTGTGCTGTAATGTTTTTTAATTTTCTTTTTTTTAAAATCATTTTTTATGAAGTTGGTATCAACTTGGAAACAAAGGAACAAATCCTGCACTCTGCTCTTTCTATAGCATCACCGTTCATTTACAAAAAAAACGTACGTTTCAGTCCCTCCGTCCCTTCATCAAGAAAAAACGTATTGTTCAGGAACCGGTATCGAAAATTTTGGAACGATACCCAGCCCTAGGTTTGGGGTTTTCTCATGACAGTAAATTTCTGCTTTGGCATTAGAATTCTATAGGCGTAAAACACTGAAGCCAAATGTCCCCGTCATTGTCCTCTCCCGTTGCTGTTGCCTGCAGGTATGATCTTGATCGGCGTAGACGAGGAGCACGGCCCCCAGGTGTACAAATGCGACCCCGCGGGCTACTACTGCGGCTTTAAGGCGACCGCCGCTGGAGTGAAGCAGACGGAAGCAACCAGCTTCCTGGAGAAGAAAGTGAAAAAGAAACTGGACTGGACCTTTGACCAAACTATTGAGGTACAAGAAATGGCCTTACACGCATGTAACACAGGTTGATAAGAAAGGACTATGAATGTGAAAGTAACCTTACAGGTGGTTTCCAGCTGTGTGGCTTCTGTGTTTACAATGATTTTAATGTTAAGTAAATGATTAAATATGTGTCATAAACACAATCTTATCTCATCTTTACCTCCCTTCAGACGGCAATCTCTTGTCTGTCAACTGTTCTCTCCATTGACTTCAAGCCCTCTGAGCTCGAGGTGGGGGTGGTCACAACGCAGGACCCCAAGTTCAGGTAAAAGACCGGCCTAACGGGGCGATTTGGCAAATAGAACTTTGTTACACTTGTAAGATGGAAAAAAAAGTGACTTCATCATTCAAAATGATCTCTCTTACATTACCTTTTGGCTTTTAAAGTGGTATTTCCAAAAATGTTTTAAAGGTGCTCTAAGCGATGTTGGGTGACGTCACTTCTTGTTGATGTTCGAAGTATTGTCAAACAAAACGGAGGCTAGCTCGCCCCTCCCTCCTCCTCATCCCGTCCCCTCCCTTCCGCGCACTAACCTTCTCGTCGATTATTCAGTCCCTCCAGAAAAACGCGATTATGCGATCGCATAATTCAATGCATAATCAGCCAAAGTCCGCATATTCATGCGGGGGGCGCATTTTTTTTTTTTCAAATATGCCGCACTTTCGCCGCATAAATTGCCGATTTCCGCGCAAAATATGCGGTGCTTGCATGATTTCATAATCCCCGCATTTTCGTTGCAAAAAAGTCACATATATCTTAGCAGAAAGTTGAAAAAATGTTGCGTTTACTTCACCATAGACAGTATGTACTTCAGACAAGAGCAGCCATTTTCCCCTGTTGCCATGGGAACGTTATGAAGTGACTAGGGATGTAAGGATGCATCGTGAATCGGTTAAAAATCGATCTAAATGTGTAAAGATTACCATCGGTTGGGATCAAAAATGTATCGCGATTAGTTTATTTATTTGAAGCAATTTTTATTTATTCTTTGAGTTATTTTGATATGGAATTTTTTTTTTTAAGATTATCTTTTGGGCTTTTCCGCCTTTAATGGATAGGAAAGCTTGGTGAGAAAGGGAAGAGAGAAAGGGGGAAAGACATGCAGGAAATCGTCACAGGTCGGATTCGAACCCTGGACCTCTGCGTCGAGGCATAAACCTCTATGTTTATGTGCGCCTGCTCTACCCACTGAGCCAACCCGGCCACTTAAAAATCCATTTTTTTTTTTATTTTAATTTAATCTTAGTTATTTAAGATTAATACAATTTTAGTTTAGCATTTGATAAGCGGACACGTGTTGTTGTGTACAGTTTATATGAAGTGATATTTCTCAGTCATTTGTCTGCAGCTCATTCTGTTAAAAAATCGTGAACTTAAAATCGTGAATCGTATCGAATCGTGAGTTGAGTGTATCGTTACATCCCTAGAAGTGACGTAATTACACGACGTGAACATCATTGAAAAGCAGGTGTTGGAGGTTGAATTTGACATGCACTTTGAGTCTCTTAAGTTGGTATCCAATAAGAAGGCTATCTTAATATCTGATGTCTACTCAAATTTCTTTGTTTAAGTGCTCCTGCTGTCTATATTATTAACGATTTTTGAAAGTCTCTTTTGTATCTTTTATTTCCGTCTGTTTAGACTATTACTTTTATTTTTACTTTAATATTATATTATTTGTATATATTTTTGTATCTTATTTGTTTACTTATTGCAATGACTGAATATCTAATATAACTATTTTTGGAAATTAACTTTAAAAAAAGCAGGGTGTTGGGGGAATCACTTTTTCTTCTCTTTTTCATCAAAATGCAGTTTTTGCAAGTTCCTGCAATTTTTGCAAGTTCCCGCAATTTCATCGCATTTTTTTACAGTGTGTTCAGGGGACAGGCAGCTAGCGGATAGTGAGGAGATGTTCGCCATATGTGACAAAAAATGTTGTAGCCTGAAAACCGCGTCACATCACTTAGAGCACCTTTTAATAATCAGTCGAACATTGCTGCTCACATTGAGCGTGATATATGTCTAATGGTGTGTTCACACCAAACTGAATGAAGTGAGCGTAAAGTCAATGCAAAGACGCAGATTCATGTATATGCGCAAATACGCACATTAAATATTTAAAATATCGCTATCAGTGTTGTGTAGCATCACCCTGATCTATCCGAACTCCATTCAGAAAACAAGCATTTAAAAAGTTGTTTGCTTGTTGTCTTGCGAACAGACCTAGACCCAGACAATGCACGAATTACGGTAAGACTATTTATACAAATCGGCGTCACGACGTAGTTATTATTGCGTACTCTTGATCGCTTTTCTGCAATTTGCGCTAGAAGCGGGCAGTCATCCAGTCACACTACGTGGAGAAGGCGGAGAATTTCACCGAGCTGTGTGCGCCTCCGTATCCCAGACATGACAGCGTTTAGTTTTTCCACGTATCTGGGACTTCCACAACAGGTGCAAAGCAACAACATTGTTTATTTTGGCCATGGTTAATGGCGGAAAGAAACGTTGGTGCCTACAGCTCTACACCGGCGTTTCTCACACGAGTAACACAAATACACACAAATGATCCCAATATGATCCTACAGTCAAACTAGCGTGAGTAACGCAAGTTTGGTGTGACCACAGCATTAGCTTTCAGTCATAGGGACTGTTTTAGCAAATACATAGGCACTGGTTAAAGATGTACCATTACCTGATGACACTGAAGCTCATTCTCACTCTGTTATGATTCTAGGGATACAACCATAAAAATTCATTTCATTATTGATTGATCTGCCGTATAATCGATGAATTGTCATGTCATGAAACAGTAAAAAGAATGGCATTTATAATACATACAGATGTGTAACCTGACGTCGTCCTACTCAGATTCTAGTCAGAATATGAGTCTGATACTGCTCCATTAGGCTGTGATTATGGGGCATGTTTCAACCGAACCAGGAAAGAAAATGCCTCTGCACTCAATTGGATAGACTTACAACCAGTCAGAGCAACAGATAGACCTACAACCAATCAGAGCAACAGAGTATGTCACGTATTGCGCCCCATCTTCTTAGCGACCATCGGGGCCAGCTAATAAATTAAACTTTTGCCGAATCCCGTATGAAGGACGGTAAAAAAAAACATCTTTCCGATCGACAAATGCCTTGATCGCGGTTCTCTGTTCCTCTTTTAAAATGAACGCGCTGTCGATGTCGTCTCTAACAGACGCGATGGCGGAATCTACACACCTCAATTCTCCAGCGGCAGCCATCTTTGTTGTAAACAAATTCAACCCAAGCGCTCTTTGGTGACGCGGTTTATTACGTTACTGTCGATCATCTGTCCATCAACGTATAAAGCCCGCCCTGACAATTTCATTGGTCCGAACAGCTCTTGTTTGAGCCTAGTTGCTCCACAACGGATCAAGTCCAGACCGAACTTTCTGACCTCAAATGTTGTGGGCGGGGCTAAGTTCGGCTGGCATCCAGGCTAACAGATGTGTACTCAAATTGCTCCTTTTCTTCAATCGACAGTCTCAACAATCCAGTTACTATCATATGGCAAAGAAAAGCATAAAATACTCTTATTCTCTGTCAGTCAAGGAAACCCATTTATCGATGAACGGTTGCAGCTCTATTTGATCTTAAAGCGGCTGTTGAATATCCGAGTCACGCTCCGCCTGTCTTCCCTCTCCAGGATTCTGACAGAGGCTGAAGTGGACGTCCACCTGGTGTCCCTGGCAGAGCGGGACTGAGGGAGCAGAGACGCGTCACCTTTTTGATTAAGTTAGAGCATGATGGGATATGCAGTTCCCAGATGGAGGCTGGTGTTATCTTTGTTTGCTGTACATTTACCCCCCCTGTTTCATTCAACAATAAAAAAAAAAAAAGTTTTTTCGAGTAAAATAACATTGTCTTTCTACCTCTTTCCTATTTATTGTGATGATGAGGAGTTCTTTTTTGCACATGGAGATGTTTTTAGAGTATAGTTATAGAGAATATGTATGCAAGCTTTTTATTTGACTTTTTTTTTTTTTACTCTTTGACATGTAAACAGAGGCCTCTGTTCACATGTGTCAGTTGAGTTTAGCAGCAGAGGAAAGCGTTTATGGGAACATGATCGTGTGCAGAGCGCTCTACCTCTGAGCTTCCTGTTGTGGCTCCAAATGCACTATAATTGTGTGTGTGTGTGTGTGTGTGTGTGTGTGTGTGTGTGTGTGTGTGTGTGTGTGTGGTTTTACTACGCAGTGATGTAGACCTGATTTGACCTGATTTTCTCAACATTTTAGCTTCTTTCTTTTTACGCACATGTTGCATGTCACAAATAGATTGCTTTAACTTACCGGATATATCATACAAGTAGTTTCTCTTTTGCAAAGGGAAACAAATGTGTTCCCCCTTGAATGGGAACGGGGGGACAGTGGCTGAGAATTCTAGTCATTGACCCTGTCAAAGCTCAGCATTGAGAAGGATTTGTCATCAACTTATGATCAAAAATGATGATCATCAGCTTACCATTCACAGTTTCCCCCCCAGTATTTTCCCTCTAACTTCTCTTGTGTGAATCACAAATCCAGCTGTCTGTCCAAATGTCTTTTTTTCACCCTAAACGCAGTAAATGTCCTTAGGACTTCTGCTTAGATTCATGTTTAAATCCTTTGTCTCTTATATAATTTCCACTGACCTTTTTTAAAAACAATTTTTCTCCTTGGGAAAAATCCCCCTGCAGTCCTGTACAGGTATACAACCTGGTTAATGTTTACAGCCATAAGGACAATTACAGGCTAGATGCAGTATACGCTGCTATTAAATCTAATCACGCAGGGACATTTTCAGAGTACCAAATAAGTGTTGGCTCCAGGATTACTTCATACTGGGAATTAGAGCAAGTTGCTGATTATTTCAGGCTCATTTCTTTCGGGAAATGTCCTGGCTGTTACCTAGAAATCTACCAGCTGACAGGGGAATCGTGTACTTCCAAAACTCCAACTGCAAAGTTTCCTGCTTGTCGTGACACAGCAGTTAGACTAATCACTATCTCTGGCACATTTCCAGTGGTGGAGGGAGAATTCAGATCCTTGAATAAAGGCAAAAGTACTAATACCACACTGTAAAAAAATACTCTTGTTACAAGAAAAAAGTCCTGCATTGAAAATGTTATAATTAAAATGATGTAAGTACCATCAGGAAAATGTACTTGGAAATATTAAAAGTACTCAATGCCAAAAGATCCTCACATTTTAGAAACTGGAAACGATCAGAACAGTCCTGTCAATCGACCAAGTGTTTAATCGGCTAATCATTTCAGCTGGAGTTGTAGGTCTATATATTGTTGGGTAGTTTAATTTTAATAAAACATGGATTTTTATAAACTGCATGTGTTTTGGGTGCACAAATCTTCATTTGTAAAGTAACTAGTAACTAAAGCGGTCAGATTAATGTAGTGGAGTAAAAGTAGAAAGTGGCATGAAAAGAAAAGACTCAAAAGTACAAGTACCCCAAATTTGTACATAGGTAAATGTACTTAGTTACCACCACTGCACATTTCCCACCTTGCTAAAAGATATTTCCTCCTCAAAATTCCCTTGGTATTTCTAGCGAATGCTATTTAGCGGTAGCACCAGGGTAGGACGGAATATTTACGTACATTATGTTCTTCTCATGCCGCCCAGGGACTTTCAACGCGGTGACTCAGAGACCCAGTGACCTCGCCCCAACAAGGAAATCCCAGACTGTTCCAAGTGTGACCATTTTCTTTTTTTTCTCTGTCTTTCACAAGTCTGGGCAATGACTCTCTACCTCGTCACTTTGTGTAAGCGAGAAATGATGCTTTTTTTTTGACAATGTGGAAAGGCCGTGAAACCCATAAAATGAAATCAAACTTGCACCAGTCAGAGCTGTTTATATTCATAAATTTTCTTTTTATTCGTAAAACCATATTTTGTTAATAGTGTTTAAATTCACACAAAACATGTACAGGTACAAAAATAATATCTCTGTATTTACAATATATTACACAGTCTTGTCTAGTATATACACATCAATACATATTTATACAGTATAGAGAAGGACTATATGGGCGCCATGGTCTTGCTGTATTTCGTCTTTTGTTTGGTGCAGATCATTCTGTGATCCGCAGCGGGCATGACCAGACTGGTCGCCGTCTTCATCCATGTTCTTTCGATGCCAGGACCAGCACCTTTGGACCTGGACCGGGACGTGGACTGATGTGTCCCCTCATTGGGAGGGGAGGGGGGCCGTGGCTGGGCAACCCAGTAGCAGCTTCACTGTTGTTCACACCACCGGTAAGAGATGGTTTACTTTCCGAACTTTATGTCATCGTACAACTGTAGGAAAGAAGAGAAAAAGAAAAAGCCGTTAGGAACTCATACGTTAAAGATAAGATTATATGAAACCTTCAGATGGTATTATTGCCTACGTGGAATAATGATTCGGAAACTAACCTCATCTTCCGATGATTCCAGATCCTCCATGTCGCTCTCATCTGATTCGCTGTCGGGCAGCTCCCTCAGCTCCTGTGCCGTCCTCTCGTACAGCTGCCGGCGGATGTCTTCATCCTGGCGTCCGTACGTGAGGTGGTACGGCGTGAAGCCGCCGTAGTTGAAGCAGTTGACGTCCGCGCCGAGTTCGAGCAGGCAGCGGACCAGCGCGGGGTTCTGGAGATCGACGGCCAGGTGGAGCGACGTCCGTCCGCTGCACTGTTCCTATGAGCGACAACGTAAAAGGAGCACGGTTAGGTTCCTGCTGCGTCACAACCGAGGTCTTTCCTTTAGACATCAGTTTTGCAAAAACTTGCTGCCTTTTATGAGTTAATGACACCTACCTGTGCGTTGATGTCTGCACCCAGCTGAACGAGGCTTTCGACCAATGAAATGTAGCCGTTAATGGACGCCAAGTGGAGACAGTTATGTCCTGTGGAGAGAAAATCGGGGGAAAAGCTCAGTTAATAACCAAAATCGAGAACTGTTTATGTGAGACGCGAAAGTCTGTGTGCGTCTTTGCAAGTTTTTTTTAACGCGGTACGTACCACTGTAGTTGGGGAAGGTCACCATGGACGTGATGTGGCGTTTGCAGTTCTGGGTGATGACGCCGAAGCAGGCGAGGGAGCCCTTTTTGCAGGCGATGTGGAGAGCCGTGTTCCCGCTGTCATCGGCCATACACGGGTCACTGCCGGCATTCAGGAGCCTCTCCACTAACTGGGGCTGCTCTGTGATCACTGCGAGGTGGAGGGCAGTCTGCGGATGGCACATTTATAAGACACATTTAATGATCTCGATTTTGAAGGCAGTGTGTGTATTATGAGGAAGGTTTGGGTATGGATTCAGCTGATAAACAGTCCTTTGGGTTTAGATTAGTACCTGTCTCTGGTGGTTCTGTGCATTGAGGAAGGGGTGATTGTGAGAAAGTTTGATCATCTGAAAGGCATGTTCTTTGGCTTCATGAATGATGGCCAAGTGGAGAAGCCTGTGGGGGTAGAAGGGAGGGAGGGAAAAAGAGAGAGAGGTTAGTTAAAATAGTGCTCTTAAAAAGTAACAGAACAAAAAATTACGCATTAAGGAAATGGTTCCAGCCAAGTATGAAAGAACAAAGCCTGAGCAGTGGAGCGTTTCGCAAGAGTGGAGTTTTGTCGGGTTATTTCCACCAGTTGTGGCTTGACAGATCTGATGCTTTATCAGTTCCTGGCAGCGGGCCAGGGACTTTCCTGAACGCGCAGAGCGGACTTTAGCACCGCCCAGACTGCGCTCTCGGCCAAAGTACACACACGCGCACACACACACACACACACACACACACACACACACACACACACACACACACACACTTTTAAAGGCCTCTTGTTTTCGTGCAACTTTCGACATTTTCATGCGTACTTTTGCAGCTTTTCCAATCTTTCCAGTGCATTGACTTTAACGTTTAGATGCTGCGCGCGAGTGCACAACTCCTATTTGATTTACGCAGAAGAATGACATTTTGCAAATGCGCAACTGCATAATTAATAATCGACAACAACAACAAATCTAACTTACGTGTCACCATCCTCAGTCACCGCAGCTCTCCACGGCTCGTATTCCTGTGCAGGCTCCTCGTTAAAGTTCATATTCATATCCTCAAACCCGTTCACCAGCTCGTCCTCCTTCAGGGACTCCAGGCCGCTGTCAAAACGGTCGTCTTGACAAGGCAACATTTTCCCGTGTTTTGGCTCCATGCTGTCGAAGTTATAATCCATTTGGTTGTGGTTAGACACTCTGTGGACATCCATGTTGTCTTTGCGACTGTGAGAAGAATAAAGCTCCGTCTCTATCCAAAAGGCTCAGGGTAGAGTGGAGCAGCCGAGGGAGGCGCACAGGGTTTTGTGCGCTCGCTGGGCGGGGCCTCTGTGGGGATTTCCATACACTTATCTCAGAAAAAGCAAAGGGAAATCACACGGAGCGTGTGCTTTTGTGAGAAAAATCCCCCCTCCCTTCCCCCTCCCAAAGATACTCAGAATGAAAACTTGTAGTTTCCTATTAGACACCTATTTTCACCTGTGATGTAGGTTAATTTAGGCTATGTCAATGAATGAGGCAGAATGAGAGGCAGACAGCCCCTAACAGGCTCTTGAAGAATTCCCTTCTGTACTGGGGAAATTATCTATCAAGTGGCTAACCAAAGTAGCATTACATTAAATATATATATTGCATTTACTTACTTTTGGCCTAATTGGCCAAATTCCAATCATTATAAAAAGAGACACCCACGTTTCCATTATGAAGTTCATTTCACAATTTACACTGAAGATGAACTATGGCACACACACTAAAACCGCATTGTGTTATCACATACAGTAGCTGCTCTGAGTTCTGTGGCTGGCATAACCATACAAAAGATAAAGCTCATTTTACTTGCAAAGTGCATTCATATTTTTTTGCTTCATCTCGACATTAGGTACAGTCTGTACACATGTAAATACCGCAAAATGTAAGGAATGCATAATATTTAACTAAACTTGAATTTGCAGCATTATTTGTATTCAGGCCTATGTATATTTCTGCATACACAGTGCGCTTACAATTGAATAAGTTCAGTACATCAAAGAAATAGAAACACAGATATAAGACAATGAATACAAATAAGAATAAATACATTCGTAAAACATAAAACAAACACTAAATACTCTAATTAAAAGCCATTTTACAAAATTAGTTTTTAAAAGACTTAAAAGAGGACACTGAGGTAGCTTGTCTGATTCCCAATGTAAGGTTATTCCACAGTTATGGGGCCCTTATGGCAAATGCCCTAATGTACTTTCTATGCATTTTATTTTTAAAATGCTACTTAAGATTTGCATTCTTTGTCACCATCAAATACGTTTACAGTCTCAAAAGAGTTGACGAGCATCTTACATATTCATTATTGGGATCAGACCTGCCAAACACGTCCCTTTGCCCTAAGGCAGAATATGTTCTGTTTGTGACCTGCATATTAATAAGATGAGTGAAAACACAAGAGACTGGCACTCGGCACATGCAGGGGTCAGACAGAAAAAGGTGGAAGGATTTCCACACTTGTGTCTGTACATGTCTACACTACAAAGTGAATTTTCGAGTGCAAAGGAAGAGGAAAGATTCTAAAGTTTCCTTGTGGTGACTCCCTTTTGAAACCATGCATGTTCCCCAATAGGATGTTCTGGACTTACCCGTCTAGCATTGCTTAGCTTAACACACCCTGGAGGTGAAATACTGCACAAATTAGCTTTGGTCCCGGAAAACACTGTGTTTAATCATGCAGGAAATGTACAACTTTTTTTTCTATGAATTTTGGTAGGAATTTTGAATATGTTTCCTTGTCTCTCTTTTTTACACCCAATGTTTTTGCATTCGTCCTATAGTTGCTTTGAAGCAAGTCTTAAAGAGGAAATTCCTTTCTGTTGCACAACATAGTGGCGAAGTGCGTGACAGAGCTACCTGTCTGTGCTCCACTGACATTTAAGATAAAACTCCCAGGATCACTTGTGTTTACATTACGAAAGGTGGGCTTGGCGAAAACATAGCAACGGTATCCAAGAGCAGTACAGCGTTCACACCTCTATGGGGCGATACTCAAACACGCACACATGTACACTCCCAGCAGGGCTGTGATGTCATGTGATGTCAACTGCTGTCTCTCAGTCTGCAGTGTCTGTGTGTTCTACATCAACACACAGCACACTGTGTGCCTCTTTGGAATTCCACACATTCTTTAATCTCTGCCAAGTCTCACAATGAGGCATCTGAGGACAAACTGTTCTTGCAGCCTTGTGTTATTTTTCAGTGGTGGACTGTAACTAAGTACATTTACGCAAGTACTGTGCTTAAGTACGCGTTTGAGGTACTCGTACTTTACTTAAGTCCTTTTTTTTTAATGCCACTTTCTACTTCTACTCCACTATATTTCAGAGAGAAATATTGTACTTTTTACTCCACTACATTAATCGGACAGCTTTACTTACTAGTTAGTTTACAAATCAAGATTTTTGCACACAAAACACATGTAGTTTATAAAATACAATGTTATATATGTAGGCCTATGTAGGCCTCCAAGTCCAGCTGAAATGATTAGCCGATTAAACACTTATACTTTTACTTAAGTAACATTTTAAATGCAGGACTTTTATTTCTAACCGAGTATTCTTTACAGCGTGGTATTAGTACTTTTACTTAAGTTAAAGATCGGAATACTTCTTCCACCACTGTGTTTTTTCTCCTGTTGCCTAGTTTACATGCTTGCGTGTATATATGGTCAGATATTTACCCCATAAGGGAAATACTGGGACTTCCACTTGACATATTGAGATTTTTTTTGTTAAGCAGTTCAAATGCTCTTGTCTTCACTAGCCTTGTGTTTACCACTGGTTGCTATGGACACCGTCCGCTCAGAAAGCACTGACGCCAGTTCAGTGTTAGGTGTTGTACATTGCCCTCTGTCTGTGTGTTGGAAAAGCACTGGGTATCTGAGTCACAGTATAGTGCCTCTGGGGGCATCACACCCTGTTGGGGAAGTGCTAATGTCATGAAACTCTAAATTTTTCTCTGTTGACCAATTAACACCAACCTCACCCGACATCCTTTTAAAAAGAAAAGAAAGAAGGGCTGTTACGCTGTGCAGCTTCACTTAGTGGTCGGTTTATTAGGTACAAAAAGCTAAAACTAATGCAGTCTAATACAACATCTCTGTAATAAATCCTCCCTTCACGAAGGTTATAATTTTCAGTTTTTGCTGAAACCGTTAGTGTGGATTCAACTATATGATCACTTTGGAGCCTGTAGTTTGTGTTGCTGTTGTAAGTAGTGGTGTTCCTACGTCTACCCTCATTGATATAAATTGAGTGGGGAAAATATTATCAACCCCCTCCGCATAATGAAATGCAATTCTGCAGCAGCACAAACTGCAGCTTCCAAAATTACCATTATTCAAATTAACACCGCTCTAAAAACTGAACATTATAAATATCATGAAGGTAGGATTTATTACAGAGCTGTGGTATTAGACTGCATTAGTTAAGTGTCTACCTAACTGGCAACTGAATTAATTAATCTAGGCAAAAAATGATAATAAACTGCCATTACCAAATATTATATATAAAATCTTGAGAAAAATCGTTGCTAAATACAAAATAAAGCAGATTACATTATACATTTTGAACATTTGATTTGAAAGGAAATGTCTCACCATTAGAAAGATTTCATACATTTTACAGTTATAGCTAGACTACTAAACATTTGGTAGAAGGACATGATGGATACCTAAATTAAGTAATTATTGTAATTATTATTATGTTTTTATTTTTATTAGGCCTATACATATATATTTTTTTTTTACAGTGACGGCTTAGCAAGGGGTAAAATACTGCTGAAGTGGGGGGAAAGGCAGCGGGGGTTAGTGAGGAGTAAAATAAAGTATTAATACTGAAATTACATCATGGCTAATATGTGAAACTGAAACACTTGTCATTTCTGGAAAGCATCTATTTATCTACTTACTCTTAAGGGAATAGTTTGACATTTTGGGACTTATGCTTATTCACTTTTGCCGAGAGTTAGACAAGAAGATTGATAAACCAATTATGGAACTAGAGCCAGGAGAACTTAGTTTATCATTAAAAACAGGAAGCAGGGGGAAACAACTCTAGCTCTGTCAAAGTAAAAAAAATATATATATATATATATATATATATATATATATATATATATATATATATATATATATACATACATACCAGCACCTAGTATCACATTATTTCTATTTTGTTTAAATTGTACACTGATTGAGAATGTGTCATTAGTAAACTTTAGGTGGTGTAGGTAGGCGTATTACTAAACTTTGAAGAGAGCCAGGCTAGCTGTTTCTGCCTGCTTCCAGTCTTTAAGCTAGGCTAATAACCTCCAGGCTCTAGTTTCATGATTAGCATACAGACAAACCTGTATCTCACTTGTATCTGTCTGTGTACAGATTAAACAAAAGTTATATAATGTGGTAACAAAGTTTAAGAGGTGCTGTGTATTTTTTTTTACTTAGCAGAGAGCCAGCTAGCTGTTTCTGCCTGCTTCCAGTCTTCAAGCTAATATAGCTTCCTAGCTCTAGTGCCATAATTAGCATGCAGCCAAACCTGTATCTCACTTGTGTCTATTTATGTACAGATTAAACAGAAGTTATATAATGTGGTAACAAAGCTTAACCCTTGTTGTCTTCCATTCGACCGTGCATCCTCCTCCCGGGTCAAAACTGAAAATCACTTTTTCTAACGTTTTTGTCTCTTTTGGCGCTTTTTTCAATGTTTTTGGCACTTTTTTGACGTTTAACGCTTCGTCTCACTACCATGTTTAAACACCACTAACACCAACATATTACTAGATTTACACTTATTTTTGGAATTCATGGTCAATAAACTTCATTTATAGGAAATGTACCTAATTCTTGATAGATATTTTTGTTGGATGCGTTGTATGGAATCATCCATGTTATTTTTGGGTAATCAAAATTAGGTAGTTAAAAAGAAACTCGTATTTCTGAAATAGACAACGGGTCAAATTTGACCCGAAGACAACACAAGGGTTAAGAGATGCTGTACCAGCCAGCTGTTGCTGCCTGCTTACACTCTTTAAGCTAATAGCCTCCAGGCTCTAGCTATGACTGGCATACAGATGTGAGTGTGATATCGGTTTTCTAATCTAACTCGTGGCAGGAGAGCAAATAAGCATGTTTACCAAAATCGTTGAACTATTAGTTTAAATCTTCCCTTCCTTACTTAACTAGCTTTGTCCAAGCACATTTTCAAAAGGGTCCCACTGTGTGAGACATACAGCTGGACAGTGGTGGAAGTATTCAGATTCTTTACTTAATTAAAAGTATTAATACCACACTATAAAAAAGAAAATGTTACAAGTAAAAGTCCTGCATTGAAAATGATACTAAAAGTATGTAAGTACCATCAGGAAAATGTACTTAATGTACTCAATGCAGGAAAATCCTTACATTTTAGAAACTGGAAACAATCCAAACAGTTCTGTCAATCAACTGAGTGTTTAATTGGCTAATCATTTCAGTTGTACTTGTAGGCCTATATATTGTTGGGTAGTTTAATTTATAATAAAACATATTTTCGAGTGAAAATATCTTAATTTCTAAAAGGAACTAAAACTGTCAGATTAATGTACACTATTTCCCTCAGAAATGTAGTGGAGAAGACATAGAAAGTGGCATGAAAAGAAAATACTCAAGAAAAGTACAAGTACCTCAAATTTGTACTGAAGTACAGTACTTAAGTACATGTAATAAGTTACATTCCACCATTGCAGCCGGATGATTTAATTTGGATTCTGTCACGGCAGTAGTTTTTTTGTCAGTGATCTGCAACTTGTTCAGCTGTCTAAAAATAGCTTCAGCTTCCCTGATGTGTGCATGTCATTCATGACAACTTCCCTCCTGTTTCAGAAGGAAGCTATCACTCCATAGTTACAGTAATCACTCAATCAATAGTCAACCTCAACCAGTCCATTTCTTGTGTGGGCTTGGTGACACAGCAGCGCTACACCCAGAGATAATACAAACTACACCCACTTTATGTTTTCACAATGTGTGGCTCGACGTAAAAAGGAGTATTTTAGAATGACAAGTTCTTGCATGGCAGTTTTCCATGGCTTGTATTAAATGACAGATAGGCATGTACACTGTTTATTGATATGAGTCAAGTTTCTTTGTCAGAGGGATCACAACCATGCTATATGAAAAGAAAACATTCTAGGTGGTTATAATTACATATTGTACTGTCTGTTGCATTTGACATGGTTTTAATAGACTCATGAGGAGAAGACATGAATGAAGATCATAGTGTGTGAACTTTAATCTCGTGACCTTATCCAATGACCTCATTCAATGGGTAACAGGGACAAAAGTACAAGGAAGGTGATTAATCCTGTGTCGAACAGGTTTCCATACATGTAAAAAGAATGTTATTCTGGAATGTGATGTTTATGACATTTTGGGGTGGGAAATGGTGTTTCAGCATCTTTTTTTTTTTTTTTTTGCTACAGCTTCTGAAAAAGTGCCTGAAGACATCTGGCTATTGATTGAAACTTTAAAACTGAGGTGAGATGCTCCCCTTTGTTGCCTCGGTTTCACGCTGAATGTGCAAATGCATATTTTTTCGAGGAAGCGTGGGTGTTTTTACGGAGAAGGGGTAATACCTTTGTTTTCCTCCCCAGGCATTCCCACGGTGTTACACACACACACACACACACACACACACACACCCTACTTACACCAGGCATTTCTCATGGAGGTCAGTGTCACTATCAGGTTCACAGTTGTTGGTTAAGTCTTATAGCAGCATGAAAAAATATTAAATGGTCAGTTCCCCCAAATTACAAGTAAAGACGTTTTCCTCGCTTACCCCTCGTCGAGCCGTGACGATTTTGGTTTTATTTGCAGATGTTTTGAGATATTTGTCTCTGAGATTTCAGATTATTTTTAAAGGAATAGTTTGACTTCTTGGGAAATGCTTATTTGCTTTCTGGCACAGAGTTACAGGAGAAGATCGATGCCACTCTCATGTTTGTATGGTAAATATGAAGCAATGGCCAGCAGGCGCTTAGCTTAGCATAAAGACTAGGAACAAAGGGAAACAGCTAGCCTGGCTCAGTCCAAACAAACCAAAGTGTAAAAAAGATGTGGTTTTGTTGTCATCACCGTGAGGTCGCAAGGCAATCAGCGGAGACTGCGCGAAAGATAGATGATTTGAAAGTAGCATCTCCTCGAGGCTCCGTCTCACAGACGTGAACGAGCACCACTCTGTCGCTGCTTCAGAGCAGAATGGAAAAAGAACAGCAATTTTACTTAAAGGTCCTATGACATGCTGCTTTTTGGATGCTTTTATATAGGCCTTAGTGGTCCCCTAATACTGTATCTGAAGTCTCTTTTATATAGACCTTAGTGGTCCCCTAATACTGTATCTGAAGTCTCTTTTATATAGACCTTAGTGGTCCCCTAATACTGTATCTGAAGTCTCTTTTATATAGACCTTAGTGGTCCCCTAATACTGTATCTGAAGTCTCTTTTATATAGACCTTAGTGGTCCCCTAATACTGTATCTGAAGTCTCTTTCCCGAAATTCAGCCTTGGTGCAGAATTACAGCCACTAGAGCCAGTCCCACAATGAGCTTTCCTTAGGATGTGCCATTTCTGTGTCTGTAGCTTTAAATACTATTGAGGAGGAGAGAGGCGGGGCAAGGTGGAGGATGGGGGTGTGGCCTTGACCAACTTGCCATGGGCAAAGCAGAGAAAGGGGAGGTAACCTTTCCTCTTCTGACGACATATAGGGAAGATTTCAGATTGGCCCATCTGAGCTTACTTTTTCTCAAAGGCGGAGCAGGATACCCAGGGCTCGGTTAACACCTATCACCATTTCTAGCTGCCGGGGGACCAAAGAAAAAAACAACTCATGAAGTGAAATTTTCATGCCATTTGACCTCTTAGCAATGTGGCGATGACGCGCATTGAGCTCAGGCTCATACACGGCAGGGGTAGATTACGCACAGCGGGGCAAGGAGACATTTCATTGGTTCTTTCCAAGCGGACCACGAGGCAGTGATTGGTATGAGTTTTTACAGGATCACAGCAGCTACAGATGACGGATCTAATTCGCTCTTCTTTCAGAGCCATAAGTTATTTACAGCTGTTGGGGTGTGTTATTCTGGATCCCACCTGATTTCTTGGCAAGACCCGCCCGACGAACCAGCCTGAACACGTACATTTAGTCTTGCCTAGAACTGCAGTGGGTTCCATAATAACGCATAAAGATCATTTCGAACAATATATAAAATAGTGTATATTGGTAAAAGTTATCAACCCTGCGTTTAAAACCAGAACTTCACATTTTTACACATACGATTTAACAAACTAGACATAACATGTTAATTAGTGGGCTTTAGAGGTGTTGGTACTGCTGTTGTTTTTATACTGTCGGAGTGAACCAGGCTAGCTGTTTTCAGTCGTTATGCTTAGCTAAGCTGCAGTACAGAATTAGTTGATTAGTAGTAGAGTTGAGAGAGAATTTGTATTTATTTTCTAGTCTAACTCTCAGCAAGAAAGCAAGTGGATTTTCGAAAATTCTTTTAAGCTAATGGTCAATTCGTGGGAATATTTTGTGTATGGAATGAAAACCACACTGTGAAAAAGTTATCGGTGCTCAATGCTCAGCCTCAGTGAACAAGAAAATAACCACTTCAAACAAATGCAAATCAAAATGCACCTAAAGATGATAATGACATAGTTAGCCACAAGGGCTTGAGTATGTCAGGCTGTGCACATGTAGAACCAAGAGCTCTATAGTGCAAATGGTTTAAAAATAATCATTCAAATTTGAAAATAATTTTACAGCGGTAAGCAGAGGAGGATTGCTAATGTTGGGGATTTACAAACACTTTGCTTGGCCCCAATTCAAATACTTTCTGCTGCATATTGAGCAAGCTAATGTGAGGCTGACTTCCGAGGCTGCAGTTTTTTAAAGGAGATAAGATAAAAACCAGTGGTGGAATGTAACTAGGTGCATTTACTCAAGTACGGTACTTAAGTACAAATTTGAGGTACTTGTACTTTATTTGAGTATTTTCTTTAATGCCACTTTCTACTTCTATGCACTACATTTCAGAGGGACATATTGTACTTTTTACTCCACTACATTAATCTGACAGCTTTACTTTCCAAATCAAGACTTTTGCGCACAAAACAAATGCAGTTTTATAAAATACAATGTTATTTACAAGTCCAGCTGAAATGATTAGCTGATTAAACACTTAGTTGATTGACAGAACGGTTGGGATCGTTTCTAGTTTCTAAAATGTCAGGATTTTTCTGCATTGAGTACTTTTACTTTTAAGTACATTTTCCTAATGATACTTACATACTTTTACTTAAGTAACATTTTCAATCCAAGACTTTTACTTGTAACAGAGTATGTTTACAGTGTGGTATTAGTAAATTTACTTGAATACTTATTCCACCACTGGATAAAACCATCACAGACCTACTTCAACATCTTTTTTGATTGTATATCTAGCTGCTTTTCAAAAGTTGAGTCAATAATCTGACCCTTGGATTTGTTGTGAAAGATAGATTGCCAATATTCTTAGTATACAATATAACACAGAATACGTTGTTTCAAATGAGGTCCCAACAATATGAAACTGTTTAATAGGTTAAAGTGTTTTTTGAAACTGGAAGCCTAAAATCACATTAGAAGAAAAAAAGGAAGGATGTGCAGTCTGTGTACGCAAGTATGGTTTGAGGTCAACGATTTGCATGGATTATACATTGTTATCACAATGCTCATGTGAGTGCACATGCAAAGCAATTAAAAAAAAGGCAAACAACATCGCACTAAGAACTTCTTCCAGGGTGCAGAGTCACAGTTTCAGTACCATGCACGTGCAGATGGGGGGTGATGGGTACTTGAGCACCTGGCCCTTTTGCCCTCAAAGCCAAAGTGCACTTTTTTTGTCCATATTTATTTTCTCATATTTTTTCTTTGACGATGGCCCACAAGTGGTCCATTTAAAGTTGCCCTGCCACACGTATTCCATGACTTTGTGGTAATGTCTGAAGTTCTACCATGGACTCTGTAACATTTTTTTGTGGAAAAAATGCCTTGGTTACCTTGTTTCAATCCATTCTAGCGTGGTTTAGAAAGCCTGCAGGAAGACTCAGCTCAATTTGTGCCAGTTCTCATTAATATTCAACAAACTAAGCTGCTTGACTCTGATTGGGTAACAGCTACTAGCCAATGAGAACCTGGCTGTCAGCATCCTTTACCCAGCACAACTGGGCGAGCTCATGAATAGTAATGAGCTCAGGCAACTTGATGTCAGACTGACCAGCTTTTGTAATTGGCCTGATTTTTCTGCTTATTTCTTTTCAGTGGCTAGAGCTAACAGAGGAGGTGGCAGTTAATTTCACATTCACCACATAACACAAACACATATGGACCTAACATATTTAAAAATAAATGCAAGTAAAAACGATTTTGTGTGGCAGGGCACCTTTAAGAAGAATATTTAACAATAATAATAAGCTAGATGAAACAACCTAAACCTTCGTATCACATGATGACCAGGGTTATCGCCTGACGCATGTCCGCTTCCTGCCAGGCGTGCCACTTAGACACAAGTGAGTCCGTCGGCAGCCAGCAAGAGGGAGAGAAAGTTGGAAGTTGAGAATGCATGCACGCATGCACATTTGGTTTGTTATTGCAGCCTCTAGTCGCTTCAGCTAGTTAACGAGTCTCCTCCATGATGAAAACAGCCAGCAGGCAAGCTGAATTTGTGGCAGCGGCAGCTAACTTTGAAGTAGTGATATTTTGTGGTAACTGCACTAGCTGCTGCGGCCACAATTACTTGTTTTATTAGGGCACACACTAGAGTCATCGTTTGATAGCCTTATAACGTCACCGTTTCATTCTCTGATACACAAGAGATGACAGCAGCAGTTCTCTGTAGGATAACAGAAGTGTGTGTGTGTGTGTTTTCAATCTGCTTTCTGCCTCTCAACCAGCAGCCCACTTAAAAGAAGATGTCACTTCTTAGCTTACGTTATTTGTAGTCTGTGGTGTAGGTTGGTGGTCTATACATTTGGCTTCTTAATAAAGGACATCCTTATATTTTGAGAAAATAATCTGAAATATGCTGCATACCTTTGCAAATCCCTTTCTGATTCAAAGCCTACTAGCCCACTGCTACAGAAATCTGATAGTCAGCTCAGGTTGCAGTTATAGGCTACACTTAAACTGTTTATCTGGTTTGATATTTTGTTATCTTGTCTCTTTTTGTAAATCATGATATTGAATTCTGCTACAGTGCAAAGATGCCACATAAAGACAGAATAAGGAAGCAGAAAAAGAAGGACCTGCAGGAGGCAGCAAAAGGCAGTGGATCCCTAAGCAGCTGGGTTATTAGGAGCACCACATGTTAGTATAGTGCTTCACACAAGAATCTGACATGTTCATACATACTTATTATTATAACTTTGTATAAATACAGTAGTTTGGATACTGTATGTAAGATTACATTTTGCTTGGACAACAGTTGCATTTTTTGGATATATTTGTGTGAATGTAGTCTAATGTAAGGCTCCATATTTCATTTTGAGGTGTACAGTATTGTGGATTTAGTTAATTATGTAAAAATGTGAAATATACAGTTTTTAAAATAAAGATGACATATATTGTTAACAAATCTTGCTCCATGTGCCCTTCTTGAATTTGAGCCACTGCCCCTCAAAAGGTCTCTGCACGGCCCTATTCAGTACAGCTTTAAATAATGAAATTGGAAGAGACTTGGAAAACATGCCCGTTGAACATAAACTGTGGTTCCCTGTTTGGTTGTCTTCTCATTCTTGAGTTTCTCCTACATTCCTTTGTGTGCAACTTTATTGATTGGCCATTGTGCATTCTGGCCCGTGTGAAGAAAAGCTCAGAATAATGAAATAAACCACAAAGACAACTTTCTAGCAACTTTCTGCTTGCAAGCTTGACTGCCCTAAATACAAATCAGACCAGCAAGTTTCCTGACACACTTAAAGCAGTGTGAAAATGAATCTGACTGGCAGCGTGCTACACACCACGGAAATAGTGAGGCTACAAGACAAACCGCAAATCAACTGAGCAATATATGTCACTGTTTAATATTCTCATATATGCATTTTTGCATTTGTGAGGTTTGAGCAGGCTGACTGTCTGTTATGTCAGCTCCAACAATTAAAACTTCAGCTTCCTGTTTTGTCTTTTGATGACAACACACAGTGGTGTTTCCTAATGCTTAATGTTGATCTTTACTAATATGCCTTTTGAATTGAGCAACATAGTAATTATAGCATTGTGCCTTTTTATAGCATTCATTCATAAGCATTTGTTTTCTTCATCCATGTTCCTATTTTAAGTATTGTTAATCATACGCTTATTCATATATCCAGTCATCCTGTCATCGTGCTAAAGTTATTATTTGATCATTAGGAATGCTAGAAGTTTTAATACTAGAATAAATCATAATCTTCAGGAGTGGATTCAAACTGAAGAACTGTCGAGCTATTGTTCAAAGGACTTTATTGCCCTCCCGTGGTTGTAACGTGAATTGCAGATCCTGGGATTGCAGGTCCTTTTCCTTGTAGGGCTTAATTCTCTTAACTTTTACCATTCATTCTCTATGGTAAGTCTTAAACTACGGCTGTCATATATTTGTGGCCACAAGCTGGATTTCGGGGGCGCTGTTTCCCCCTGTGGATAGAGTTAAGGAGAGACTCTTTTCTTCTGTTTCCTGTTTACAGTGACAGCCTTCACATCAGCAGCAGCAGCAGCAGTAGAGAATATAATCCACGGAGGTTTTATATCGATATGTACGGCGTTTTAATCTTATTTAATTTAATTTATTTAATTTAAACTGTTCTGTCGTCTAAGAAGCTGGTGAACTTATCAAAAGTAAGTAGTAAATGTACGTGTCTCCGTTGTTTATATGGGAAAGTGTTACGTTACGTTTAGTGTTATTGTTTTATGATTGACAGGTTCTAACTGTTTTTAGTTAATGGTATGATGTTAGCTAACATTAAGGTTAATACATTAACGTTATGCATCACGTTATATTTTAGCGTTTGCAGTAATGTTTACCAATTGTAATAAGGTTACTTTGTGGAATACCTGTCTGATTTTCATTTTTTTTCTCTTGCTGCATGCTTCTACATGTTTTGTATTTAAAAATCATATCACTGAGACATAAATACTTCCTATTTCAGGCAACTATAGTGTATATTTTGAATGGGTAACGTTAAATACTACAGCATGTCTGGAATGGGTTTTAATTGCTATGCCAAACAGAATATTAAATTGTTAAGATTAATAGGTGAAACATTTTGTTCTGCTATCTATCTGTATGTATGTATGTCTATCTATCTATCTATCTATCTATCTATCTATCTATCTATCTATATCTATGTCTGTCTATCTGTCTATCTATCTATCTATCTATCTATATCTATGTCTATCTATCTATCTATCTATCTATCTATCTATATCTATGTCTATCTATCTATCTATCTATCTATCTATCTATCTATCTATGATAATAGTATAATTATATTCATGAATAAAATCATACAAGTTATTATGTGCATTGTGTTTTTCTGTGCACAGGATCCAACTTCTTTCCAGGAAAGATTACGGTGTCTTTAGGGAAGGCTCCATCAGGTAAATACCTGACACACAATAAATGTTACCATTACAGTCATCTCGTGGCGATGGAGAGGGGGATGCTTAATCTCTCTCCATCTAAATTTGACACTGAACTAAGTAGGTGGATCTAGTTTAATAACAAGAGTATTTTTTAAACTCTTACTCCTACTCTTCATGATAATAGTCTAATGTCAGCTGTGCTTTCAGGGCCAGCAGCAGCAGTCTAAAGAGCCCCGGCTGTGTCTCCACCAACAGGTTTTTTTTTCTCAGGCTGTCATTCAAGGATTTGGCATTTTAAATTTCTATATTCAATAGAATCTTTGATTGTGTGCTTACTATATATTCATATTGTTTCTGTGCTTTACCTGTTTTCTTAAAAGCATTGTTTTTTTCATGACAAATAAATAGTGATTCATAATTTAAGGAAATATGGTGTTTTCAGTCTGTTTTCACAGTTTGTTAGAGAGAAAACATATAAAGACACATTGTGAAGAATGAACTAACTTGACTGTGGGAGGAAAATGACTCTGAATTGTTTTTACAGCACACAGTACGGAGCCAACAGCGACGGTTTCCAGACCTGCCGAGCCTGATGACTCCTCTGGGATTGTTGCTTCTGTGAAAGGTTATTTGTTGCTTCTTACTTTAAACCATCATGAATGCCCTGAATGTTTTTGTGACCAAAATCTTCTAACAGCCAGGCTGAAGGCCCCGCTGCCAGCCCCTTCTACCTCCTCAGCTCAGATGATATGTGGACTTCAGCATGTGGAGCCAGGCCGTCATCATGTTGTGTTAAATTGTGACAAGCACAGGGTACAGCCCAACATCCCAGCTGCTGTAGCTATGGAGACCAAGGATCACTGCCCTGCTGCTTTGGTGGCCACAGACTCTCAGGTAATCCAGGTTACAGTTTTTCTCAATCTCTTTGGCACATTTACTGAACCAAATTTACAATAGTCAAAACTCTAAGTACAACTCTCACACCACATGGCACATTCAGCATTCCAATAATATATGTGACCTATAAAAGGTGATTACTCAATCAAAATAATAAAATCCTGTTTCAAATGTAAATAAATCCATCAATGAATAACTAAGTGGCATCAAAACAATCATTATTAATTATTGTTTGGACCAACACAGTCAAAATGCAAAGACATCCTGTCTAATGACAGCGTAATCTGAAAGTGTGATAGTTGCCCACTATGAAATATTGTCCGAAGTCTAACATTTTATATTGAGGCAGCTGAATACTATTGATGTCAACAAAAACATATACAACAAAACATGTATCTTGTCATTGTGTGTACATACCAGCCATAGGAAATATACATAAAGAAAGCTTGTACAGAAAAAAAGATATACAAAAGCAAAACTATTAGGAACTGCTGTACAGTGCAGGTAAAAAGAAAAGAGGCTGCACTCTCCACCCAGCCTGTCATGCTCAGGCCATGGTTGATTAAAGTGTAATTGTTGACCCTTATCTCATTTAATATTTCACTGGGCCGTCGCCTTTCCCCACACTCTAATTCCCTTTCCTCACCCCCTCAGCACCCCACACTCTAATGCCCTTTCTTCTTACACGGGGAGGCTGTTGCCCCAGTCTGTCTCCTGCATGCTACATATTCTGCTCAGTCTGACACTTGCAGTGTAAATGTGTTTAAAATTGTGAGGAAATCGAGTTGTTCCTTATTTAGCTTACAACTTTTTAAAAAACGTCACATATCTATTATGTATCTTATGTGTGACAGGTTATTGTGATTGTTGGTTGCTCTATTTAGCATGTAGGGATTTACACAGTGAACATGTGTATAATTGCATTTGAGAGTAATATGACCCAATAGCAAATGAATGCAAACTATTTTGATCTGTAGGCTTAGACTGACTAAATCACTGTATGTGATGCTGTATTGCAGGAGACCAGTGAAGATCCGGTTGGAGTGGTGCTGATCACACAGCTGGAGTGGTCTTTCAGCAGGGCTCTGAAGCAGTTTCCCAGTCCCAGCGGTGACAGCACACAGCTGCTACCAGAGGCAGTCTTTCATGGATACAGGTCATTCAAATTACCTACCTACCATCCTCCTACAGACCAGTTAATGGTCAGGCTTAATAGGCTTAATAAGGTTGAATTAGTAATCAGTTACTCTATGCAAAATTTCAAGATTATGGGGGAATATAATATATAATAAATGTAACAAATTGAACTGTTTTTTTAACAGAATTTATTTCAAACAACTCTTCACACAATCCACAAACAATTTTTGATGCATGTTTTGTCCGAGTTTGGTAAGAAACTATATAATAAATATATGCTCCTGCCATTCTCAACCCTCCACCTGTTGCTCCGCACTAGGAGGAGTCTCTGAGTCGGTCTACAGTGGAGCGGATTGGGTCAGACATCCTGGTTAAACAACAACAACAACAACAACAACATTATCATCATCATCATCATCAAGCAGCAGCAGCAGCCGCATCAGCAGCTGCAGCAGAAAAAGATGACCAGGAACTGTTTAGCCTACAGTCAGCTGAAGTCGTAGATGGAGTCAGAGGAGAGGGCGAACAGGAAGTCAGCAGTGCAGCTTCCAACAGGTCGCCTGTGCAGGTTCTGTCATCAAACCCTAAAGCAGGGCCCTACAGCCCTCACGTACTGTACATGACAGCTTCCCCGGGGTACCAGGGAAATACATCCACTCCAGAGTGTTCTCCCCCTACAAGGCACAGGGCATGGGGAAGGAGATGACCTGGGGGGAGTTCAAACTGTCGGACTTCTATGAGGCTGAGAGACACAAAAATTCAAAGAGAAGACAGACAAATGGACAGCTAACCCACCAAACGCCAAATATATCCTCTCGCACGTACATGCACGCACGCACTCACGCACACAAGACACACCACTGTGCATTGTCAGGACTGTTTCTTCTGTTTTCATAGCCAAGCAATTGTGATCTTTAGTTTAATTTAACTGTATTCACCTTCACTGGACGTCTGGTCTGATTCATCATCATCATCCTCACATAGTCCCTCAGCACCTTTACATGCACTTTAGTGTTCCCTCTATGTGTGTAAATGTGTAATATTTTAATAATAAATAATTTCGAAAATGTATACCCATATTTAGTTGTTAATTTGTTTTATATATAACATTTGAATTATATAAATAAGCAATGTGTCAATGTCAGTTTTTATTTTGTGTTTAAGAATGAGGTTGTTCTTTATGAAATATCTTGGGAGCATTACTATGACTGTCATTTGATTGAGGAGGTAAAAGTTATAGAAAATGAAATAAAATTATACGTATAAATATATACATTGCTTTGGAATTTTATATCATTATATGGTAGTATACTATTAAGTTCAATTCAACTTTTACCACTAGCAGCATGTAAAAGTATTATTGTCATGACCTTAAAATCACAAGGTCTTATCCTATTGTTTCCACATCATTTTTCAGAAACATTTTGAATTAAATTTAACATTAAACGGTTAAAAACTTTATATATAATTGTTTTGTGTAATACAGACATGCTGTAGAATAATATTCTGAACTAAATACAGGACAATTGTTTTGGGTAAGGGGGGGATTCGAACCCTGTTCTTTTGGAGAGGCTTCCGGTCAGGAAAACATCTTTTTTTTTTTCTTTCCCTTTTTCACGAGAAAGTCTTCTACACCTATACCCGACAGACCGGGGTTCGATTCCCCGACGGGGAGAACGGTTTACCTGTTAATTATTTACCAATGACGATATGATCACCTACCTCCGGATCCAGGAACGTAAGAAGGAAGCAGGAACGTATGACGCATCCAGGAACGTCAAACAATGAGGCGAAGAGGTTGAGGCTCACGAAAGGTAAGAGCAATGAGGCTAAGAACAACAATGAGAGTAAAAGAATTACATAAACATTTCAATATTTTTCATTGAAATATGCTCAATTATGTTAGTCAAATGGTGTTAATAATTTGGAGAAAGAACAACAAGGGCGAAAAGTAAGCCCAGGGATTTATTTGCTTGGACCAACCATAAGGTGGAACTGCTACTGAAAGGCATGCAAGCTAACCGATAAGACTGACTGACGTAGGTGTCTGCATTCGCTTCCAAAGTTCTCCGTTTCTGCCTGTACAGACTACAACGCAACCCTGCAAGTTTCAAACTTAAACGGGTTGATCGACGTTTCCAAATGTCTTTGTGTAAGGGTCGCGGAAATGCCCGAGTAGTGTGGATACAAGGCCTAAACATAGCAAAAGATATGCGTTTTTAAGGAAAACACTATTAAAGTGGATATAGTCCAAGAAAGACAACAGTTTTACAGCAGCATTGAGCATGTTCCTGCTATCAAAGAGAGCTTTACAGTGACGATATGATCACCTACCTCAGGATCCAGGAACGTAGGAAGGAAGCAGGAACGTAAGAAGGATCCAGGAACGTCAAACAACAACAATTTGACGGCGAAGAGGTTGAGGCTCACGAAAGGTAAGAACAATGAGGTTATGAACAATGAGAGCAAAAGAATTACATAAACATTTAAAAAAAAATTATTAAAATATGCTCAATTATGTTATTCAAATACTGATAATAATTTGGAGAAAGAACAACAAGGGCTAAAAGTAAGCCCAGGGATTTATTTGCTTGGACCAACCATGAGGTGGAACTGCTACTGAAAGGCATGCGAGCTTACCTAACCGACAAGACTGACTGACGTGGGTGTCTGCATTCGTTTCCAAAGTTCTCTGTTTCTGCCCGTACAGACTACAACGCAACCCTGGCTGTGGCTGACGATTTGACTGAATCATTTGATTTCATTACTCAGTGTAATAAAATAGAAAACAAACGTACTTTCCCCCCAGTTTCCAACCTGAGCCATTTTGTGTGTCAGGCCAACGCGATGACTAGTGCACTATGGAAACTTCGGTAGGCCTGGCTACGATTTCAAGACTGGGACAGTTTTCCATGCAGGTTATTGAGATTTTAAATCAGCCGAGTTTGATTGTGCAAATTAAACTCAAACAAACTTGTTTCCGCCCAGTTTCGCGGCGGGTTCTCCGCCCGCGCCGCAGTCTTAAACTACGGCTGTCATATATTTGTGGCCACAAGCTGGATTTCGGGGGCGCTGTTTCCCCCTGTGGATAGAGTTAAGGAGAGACTTTTTTTTTTCTTTTTTTTCCTTGTTTCCTCACAGTGACAGACGTCGCATCATAGACAGAGATAAAGTGCACAGAGTTTT